>VXBR01010508.1:35469-396913 GCA_013400215.1 Cisticola juncidis
TTTTTTGTTTTGTTTTGTTTTGTTTTGTTTTTTTAATTTCCCAAATTATTTGGGAAGCAAAAGGCACTTAGGTTCTGGATATTTTCCATAGCTTGGTGCTAAGGTTTCACATTCAATTTTGTTTACATATGCTTGATCAGGGAATCATTCCATGTTCTGAATGCTTTCCCTCTAAAACCTGCACATTAACTGCATATCATAGAGCAATGTTTTGTAGACTACAAAAATACAGACCTTTGGGATTTTCTTTTCTGACTTGGTAGCAATAACAAAGATTCATTGAGTACATCTTGCAGAATTTTGAAGCTTAAACACTGGATAAGTTTGCATAATATGGCACCACTGTGTAATTTTTTAGGCTTATATTTGAAAACATTCACTAACCATGTCAGAAATGGGATTGTCCCTCATGTTCTTCATTGGCTCTGTTTCAGTCTCTTGTACCAATTTTCAATTTCAAGCTTGTGGTTCTAGATAAAAGAAGATTTTTAAATGGAAACATGCTGGAATCTTTAAAACAAATGCACTGAGAGGTTTTTGCCTCCCCCAATGCCCCCTTATTCTGTTCACTTGAAGCCTCTCCACCGATGCTTATTGCATACTCCTTTCCCACATCTGCTGGAAAGAATGATTTCTAGAGAGGCTGTGGGTTACCTTTAGGACTTTAGTTTGGACTCTGGGTAGGGACAATTTCTCTTTTGAATTTTTTTCCATGTTCCTCTTTTCTGTTCCTTCTGATGGGCTATTTGATGTGTAATACAAGGCTGATGAACTCGCGAATCTCAAACAAGAGGATGTTGTTTAGACTATCCCTGTTTTGTTATGCATATGACAATAGTTTTTAAATTGTGCTGCAAATTAAAGAAGATAAATCCAAGGGAGAAAATAATTGTCTAAGCTAAAAGACAGTCTGGTCAAGAACATAATTATAGGCTCTTGAAAATTTACCCAGATAAATGATACAGCAAAACAAAATTAGAGAGACTATATTTAACAAATTAAACTTGGAACCTTTTTTTTATAGCCAGATGCGATGGATGTATGAACCAGACAGGAGAGAAGTTAGTATTAATTACAAATTATGGAGAAATCACCTTCCTTTAGGGCCCTCACCTGCAATTTCTTTGAGTAATAAGAAAATATATTAAAAATAGCATGGTTTAGTGAGGTAGAATTTTGTGAACAGTATTTTACTACAGGATATGTTTTAGAGATGATCTGGAGGATAGAGAGATTGACCCTGTTACCATTTAATTTGGAAACTGGCTAATTTTTAGGACTACCTCTTTATTGTAATTGAAGGGGAAAATGATGCTAAAAGTTTCTTATGAAATTTCTGGTTACTTCTGTGGGGGGACCTGATATAATCATCCTTGGAATTTAGAAACATGAAATGGTGGTAAGGGATCTCTGGGGTCATCTAGTCTAGCTATACTGAAACCATGTTATATTTGCAATATAAAAACAGTGCCTTCCCATAAGCCCTTAATTTTTGGCTGTTTTGTTCATGGTCCCCTGATGGGAGACCTATTTAAGAACCTGTTTTAAACTATGAGTTATTGGTCAAAAATGATGTTTATAAAAATATTTTTGCCTTGATGTATATACTTTTTAAACTTTTGCAGGATTCCTTTCAGCATACTGAAAACATTCAGAGTTTTACCTCCCTGCTTGTAAGACACAGAAAAATTACAGTCTCCTTATTTTGAATTAATTTGTGTAGTCTGGAGGAATTTCTGTCAGACAGGTTAGCAGGATGTCTGTAAAATCAATTTTGAATGCTAAGCACTGTGTAAATGAATAGACACCCTTTTCATACTTGCATTTTTCTGTATGTGTGCAGCCTTGTTACACGTCAAATATAAATTTAATATGAATTACTTCAGTGTTGACAGAAAGGTGTGGGTTTCTCCTTCTCTCTCCCTTGCATGTGTTTAGCTTGTTTAACAAGATGCTATTATGATGCATTTCTTGTCTGAAAAATGAGTTTTGTAATCAGTTTTTGGCAGTAAAGCCAGCTTTAGTATTCAGTGTAATACCACTTTTTTCTGCTTCTGTGTTTTATTTTTTTTCCCCAGTGGTTACTTTTTAGCCAAAAGAGTTTCTTGATTGCTTCAGACTTATTCAGTGTGTTATGCATGATTGTTTTTGGGTTGCAGCATGGATGCAAATGTTTTTGAGTTGCAGCATGAGCAGAGGGCAGCAAGGAAGGCAAATATGGATTGCTTCTGTTGTGGTGTGGGCTCTTAGCCAATGATGCCCTTTGTGTTTTCAGGGGCTTCTCACTAAGGTATTGGTGAAAGGCCTGAAAGCTCTGACCTTGTCTGTGTGGATAAGTCTTGTGCTGTGATATATGCTCTGTTACTGCTACTCCTGCATATTTGAGAGTTTATCTTGTTCTCTTTAAGATGGAGGTTTTTTCCTTTTCAGTTTTTAAACTGTCAGGTTTCTGTTAATAGAGAATGCTAGTTTTTACTTTTCTACTTTCTTTGCCTTTCCTTGTCTGTAGTGGTGGAAAGCTGAAAATTGCTGAAAGCTGAGGAAACTTTAAGTCTAGGTTCTTGACCAAATGGAAGAGCTGCCGGAGCCAGTTTTTGCTTGCTGACTTGTTGACATTGCTTTAATTGCAGTTAAGGTAAGTGTATGTCTATGTGTGTGTAATAGGTAGTTCAGAACAGAAGTCTGTTTGCTGAGCCATGAGCTTTCTGTTTGGACTGCTGGGTGTCACAATCAGTTTTTGTTATATGGAAACCTGTCCTATGAAAAGTAAGCCTGAGACTTCAGTCTTATGTCAGATGCCTGGTGGAGTCTCCAGTAGCACTCAGCTGCATTTAGACGCCGTGGACTCTGGAGCATCCTCTCAGTGTTTGGTGTTTCAGTTCTGTTTGTGTTCACACCTGTACCGTGTAACTATTGTGCAGTTTTCCTGTGGTAATCACAGTAATTGCTTACATGTGGAAAGAAAATACAGCAATTATCAGAAGTGGTTTAGCTGTCGTTTAGTGCCATGTAACTTCTGGGGAACAATAAATGTATTGTGACCTACGTATCCTGTATGTTCGAGGTAGGTTACCAGTGGCACCTTGATGAGAACCCAACAGCCTGTACACTGGGATTTTCTAGAGTTGGCAAGACTCCTCTTTCTTTTCTTTTTGTTTGGATAGAATATCTCCACATTATTTGCCTTATGGAATACGAAATAATTGAAATGCTTGTCATCTGAAGAATGTACGTTTTCTTTTTTTCTCCTGACTCCAATAGGTACAATGTAGGATACAAAAAGAGTTGAAGGAGGAAATACTTGTATTCTCTATCTGAGCTTAAAAATTGGGCACAGAAGCTTTAGAAAACCTTTTACAACAAAAGCTGAATAAGGGGCAGAGCTCCTAGACTTTGGCTTGTTATTGGATCATCTTACTTCATCTTACTGTGCAGTGAAGCTAGTTAGCTGACTGATGAAAATTCAAATAAGTCTTTTCCCCATCCTGATCTACAGGTGTGAATATCATTTATCTTTTGATGCAACATTGTACATGTGCTTTTTTTTGTTAGATTAGCTGTTTTACAATGTGAAAAGGGCTGAACGCTTATGAGTCACCTCCCCAAGAGATGCTTATTCTAAGTTTGCAAAAGGGGTTGATGAAAGAGCATGAAAGGGGGGAGGTGTGGTTTTCATAGCCTGAATGTTTCATAGAAGAGTTGGCATAATTTGGGGAGGAGATGTGGGTGTTAATTGCAAGATTGTCATAAGGAAGCTGTGTACAGAAGAGAAGCCCAAGCTAGCTAGGGAGGGAGCCTAATGTGTGGGTGTGAAATGGGACTGGGATTAGTACAGACAAGCTTGAAATTCACAGGAACCCTGACAGTGTGTTTGGTTTCCTGAGTTGTGTTTGTTGTATCAGGTGGAGCATTTATACCAATCAAACAACATTAGAAAGGGGAAGAAATATGAAATGGTACTTCATAATAACCACTAGTTCCTGGTTTTTACATACCCATCTTTTCTTTCAAATTGGTTTGAAAAAGTACTAATAGCTGGTGGATTATAATTAAATATTAACATTCTGGTAAACTCTTGTGCCTTGTTGGTTATTTTTGAATCACCAAACACTTGCTTTATGAAAGTGAGCACCATCTCTCAGCAGTGTTGCATGTAGCCTCTGTCTGGTCTTATCCTCCCCTGTAATGCTTCCTCCTCTTTTTTAATGCAGTTTGTTGCAATTCTTTATGCTGATGGGAGACTGTTTTGTCAAGTGGGAAGCAAGGATCTTGTTCGTGATCTCATCCTAACCTGCGCTGCTCTGTAAGGGTTAGGGACGTGTCTGGTTTCTCTGTAGTAGCTCATAAAAGGTCCCAAAGCATCATATCAAAGTGTATTTTGAAAACTGTGGGATTGTAGTCTGATGGTTGCCAAATATTCAGTATGTTACTGTTTCCACTCTGTAAATGAATTGGCAGCTCTGACGGTGTTGCAAACATGCTTTATTAAACCCAGTTCATTAGAATATTTTGGAATATCAAGCCTTGTCTAAAAGCTCACTTAGCAGGATGTTTGGAAGGACTACATATTCCCAAGTCTAATGGTACCTTATCCAAAACTTATTAAGTATAAGCTTTTACATGCACTGTCCTACAGCTAATCCATGATTCTATGGCTGTATGGAAGCAGCTTTGGTTGCCAAAGTGATATTTGTCAATGTGACTATTTGTCAATCAGTTGCTGTAGGTAAGAGTTCTTCAGCTGGTTTGTAGCATTAGAATATACTATCTTGCACAATAAAGACAAGTATTTCCTTCTCCTGAGAGAAAACTGAAGAGCAACAATTAACTTAACTTAAACTAGAGTCTGATCTTAATCTATAACTTTATTTCTAGCATGTAAAGCTTTCAATCAGCTGTTTCTTCTTTCCCTGACTTAAACTCTAGTTGTTCTAATAGAAGAGCAATACAGTCACTGTATTGTGATATGAACCAACACAATCATGTGGAATCTTTCCCTAGTTCTCATTCTTCCTATTCTGTGATTGTGTAACTCCTCAATTTTACTAGTGTGTTTGAATTCCTGTTGGTTTAGCTAACAGCAGTAATGAAAAAAAACATCTCCTTAACACAAGAGCTTCAATATCTAGGCTAAGATTGTTAAGTGTCTGTGATTACAAATTCTAGACCATACTAGTATTAAATCCTTAGTGTTTTTTATTGAAAACTATGAATGCGTCTGGAACAAATATGTTCCCATATATTTTTGTCTTCAATTAAACTTTTCTAAGTTACACTTTAATAGATTCAAATTTGAATTTCAGAATGACAAAGGACACTAATTGAAAAAATTCCATGGGTTTTTATGCAGTACCTTAGGATCACTCTTCCTTTCAGCTGTATTCTTCCTGAGTTGTGGTGTGGGGGTTGTTTGTTCATGGTGTTTTGTTGCTTTTTTTCTCCTGGTGTCAGTTTGTAGAGTTTTGAGTTTGTTCTTATTATAAAACTTGTGAAGACTCAGTCTTGTGGGGTGGAAAATATCTTTTTCATTCAGCAGTGAGTTTGATCTTAAATGCAAGCCAGTAAAAACTTGGTTTTGAAATTAATATTTCTGAACTTAATATTATAGAGAAAGATCTCATTTTACTGATGTAGGTAATTTTCAAACTGCCTTGAATGTCACAAAATGTTAATAATAATAGTAAATAGCTATTACGTGATTTTACTTTTTCATAAGATTCCTTGGGCCAGTTGCAGGCTATTTCGCATGGCCTTCTTGTGGAATCAGCGATGTTCTATAAATAATTTAAATGGTTCTGATTTCTAATCTTTCCTCACTATACACTAGCATACAAATTTGCTTTCCTTGTGATGCTGAGGGAGAGGTCTGTAAAGGACACATCCACCAAGCCATTCACAGAATACAAAGATGCATACATGGCTTTCATAATGCATAAGGTGTTTTTTCTCTCAGCTCAAGATAAACAAGGAAAATGTATATGTATCAGGCAATGTCAGATATTTGTTGTAAAGTTCCAGGATATGTCATAAAGAATGTTTTGTCCAGCCATCTTGATTTACTTGTCGATGTTTGTGTCTTGAGTTTAATTAGGTAAGTTTGTATTTTGCCCTGAAGAACTAAGCACAGTGCAGGGAAGTTAGCAGTGTGTAATGGTGGTTATAGAAATAACCATGGAAATGGTTATGGGGGTTTTTGGAAATGGGAAAGTATGACTGGTTTTCTGATTATAGTGACAACTCTTTTTCTTAACTTTGGTCTCATGGAGATACACATGGTAAGTAGGCATGTTCCAAAATTGGCTACACCTTAGTACTAAATCAGTGTAAATTGTCCTTGGTAGCAGCCCTGTGAAACCTAAGGGAATATGTAACCATTCTGAATAAAGGAGATTTAATTAATGTGATGTTAGAAATTCAGAGATTTATGACAGACATAAAGCAAACCAGGAAAAAAGTGTTCATGTTTTTTGTAATAAAATGGATTATTATCAACATGGCAGTTTTACATTTAATTTGGATGAAAAGCCCAACATTGCGGCGATGCTATCTTAGAAGGAAAAAGATTAATACAAAATAAGATTGTAGAACAGTATCTTGAAGGATGAAATTTTCAGTTGATGTGTTTTCCTGTGCATCATTGTTTTTTACATCCCAATATTTTTTAAGACAAAGTTTTTAGGTAAAGCTAGTGTAGATTAGTTAAATTGTTTTAAAGTATACATTATTATTTCAAAATTTAAATTTGGAATAAATGGAAGAGAAGAAGCGTAAGATACACTGTTAATATGTAGGCCTGCAAGAACAGATTGAATTGGAAGGCTAAATGCTCATTAGGTTTTGATTTGGTTTTGCAGTGCTAGAATCAGTTGGGTTGAACAAAGATGTATCTGAGAAACCTCTTTGTAGCTTGTTGTGTAGCTTGTAGCTTTGTAGCTGTAGCCAGGCAGTGGAGATGTTCAATGTATTTGTTTTATATGGAGCAGTGGGGATCACTGAGGGTTTTGAAGTTGAGCTGTCCTCAGAGTAGGAGTTGATGGCAGAGAAGGGAGCAGGGGAACATGTGCATAGTCCAAGAATGTGGTGGTGTCCCTGGCCATGTGTAGTCCATGGTCTCATTTAGTAGTCTTTCCATTCTATAAATTCAGTGGGTTTCTTCTTTTCCTTTCAAAATTGTTTTAAAAATCATCAGTGCTTTTGGTAACTCTTATGGCCTGTAGCAATGAATTCCATAATTTGTCACAAATTATCACTTGTGCAGAAACAGATGGGAAGAGGAACTATCCAGGTCCTCTTCCTTCTCCTCCAGGGAGGAGATTGCAAGATCCAAGTTCTGGGTATCTATATCATGTATCACATACTAATTTTAATTTTTTTAAAGACTATGCACATTGTATCTTTCAGAGCTATGAGAGTATGCTGTCACTCAACTGTCTGGATTCACAGGGATTTTTTAAAACTCTGATTTGAGTTTTAACTCAAATAGAATTGGATTAATGAAAAACTAAACTGTCATCTCCTGCAAGTGTACTGTTGGGCTTTCTAAAGCAGTGTTTGTGGTCTTCTTTCATATTAAGTTCAATGTTGTGAAATGCACATTGAGTATTTCTGTTGTCTTTTAAAACAAGGATTTGTACACTGTAAGTATAACATTATTGAAAAGGAAATTTGGGTAAACCTTTTTGCTATCCAGATTAGATTAATGAGATTTTCTGGCAGTGCTTGAGATTTAAAGTAAAGAAATTGGGTGCGATAAAAGTAATTGATTCTATTGCCCTATGCATGGAAAATTTGCCAAAGGTGAGCTAAGCAGAATACTTGTTTCATCCTATTTTGTGGCTCTCTAGTAACTAAAATAAACTGTATCTTATCTTAACCAACAAAGTGGAAGTGATTTTTTAAATATAATGCATCCCTGAAGGACATCACTTATTGAAAGTAACATGTAGTTTGCAGTATGATTTGTTGTAGTCTTTGTTTTGTGTCCATTCAACTTGAAAGCTTCCCCTTTCTTCTGGTGAAGTGCTGCAGTGCATTTCATACACAGGCTGTTCTGTTGGAGGCTATTTCATGTATTGCAAAGGTGTGCAGCTGACTACTACTCTCATTTGGAGATTTGGTTTTTTGCAGCTTGTTCATGAAACACATGGAGTTTTGCCTCTCTCCTACTGCGAACATAATATTCAAGAGGAAGGGAAAGCCTCTCACTGTATTCTAGGTGTGGCACAGAGTGACAATACATGAATGTCTTTGCTCGAGTCTTTTACTAAGGAGTAATCTTTGGTGACTAGGCTACCACAGAATGAGGCTAACCTGAAATGATATTGAAACTTCGACCAAAGGTGTTCTAGATAAAATTCCTGTAACTTGTTGACTTGATTGGCACTACTCTGGGATTTGCTTTACCAACATCAATACTTTGTTTCAGTGAAGAGCTGTTGGTGTTAGTCAGTCTAATCACTATATCAATTAAAATCTGAGTGCTTTCTGAAGCAGTTTGTGATCCTTCAGATATAAAAAGGGATACTAGAATCTGACTTGGTCTGAGTGCCACTTAATATTGATTTTGTTCAACAGCATTTTTTTCACTTTATAGCTGTTGTTCACACTTAATGTCTACCTACTTATACTGAAAAGACATGTAACAACATAATTAAAAAAACCCTGCCCCTCAACCCTATCTCAGGGTGCTGATATTTAATGAGTTTTGCTGATTATTTTTACTTCCTAATGAGCTTTGCTTGAGTTGAGAGTTTGTTCTCTCTGTGTTTTGAAATTACATTGCTGATATGTAAAATGTTCTAGATTCTGAAGTGACCTATGCAAAATATTCTTTCTACACACCAGCAGCAGACTATTACTGTTGTAGGAAGTGCTGAAGAGAGTCACCTTCATGTCAGCCTCCTGATATAATTTTTCAGATACACCCCTGAGCAACCATTTGGAACTGAAAAGGTGAATCTTTTAAAGAGGCTTTGGTAGTGAAATTTTTACATGTGTGAATTCAGTAATTTTAACATTTAATTTGCAGTACAGTCATTAAAGACCTAATTACTTACATTCTAATTTAAAAAACGGACTCCTAAACCACTCTGACTATGGTGGTTCTAGTGAGTAAGTAGGCCATAATGTGATACTGGGCAAAAAGTGTGTGGACTAATAGTTCACTGATTGGGAAATGTCATAGTATCTTCAGTGAATGCAAGTGCATTTTAGGGTGGGAGTAGTCTGTTTACTGGTGCCATAGTTTTGGAATTGATCCCCTCTGTGCCAAGGACCTTTGAGCGGGGATAGAATAGATAAGGAGTTGCTTTCTCCAGGAGTATTTTTCTTTTTGGCTCGGTAGGGAGAGGTACTTGTCCTGCTTTTAGCTACTGGGGTGGATGAGATGCCAGAAGATGTGCTGGCCTTCAAGGGTCATATGTAGCTTGGAATTGGCTTAATGCAGAGTTGAAGGTTTAATTTTGGAGAAATAAAACAGGAAAGCAGTCTTTGAGAAACCAGAACACTTTAAATTCCAGAGGAAGGGATGTGAAAAATTTACTCTAGAAAAATCAGGATCTTTTATTGATTTATTTGCAGAAAGATTAATCTCTGGAAGTGTTTTCCTTAGTGGTCATATTCAGTATATCCAATGAATTTTTATCCAGTTCTGCAAGTGTTTCATATAATGTTTCCTTACATCTCCTTTATCAGTTTGTGTCCCTTACCAGAGGTACTAGGGCAGAGATTATTGTTCTTGCGTTAGTCAGTTAGATGAAACCTGGAGTGTGGTGGTTCTGGTGACATGTTGAACATGTTTGTTGCTAGTAAGTTTGAATTATTCTAACATTATTGTAGAAGAACTAACACAGCAGTAATTACTGTCTCTAAGTCTTAAGAATCTCTCTTCATGACTCTGAATATGCAGTTATGGTAATAAAAATCCGGGAATAATTCTGGGAGCAGCAAAGCTGGTGGAGTCTCTGTTCAGGGTGGAAGCTGCACAGCCTTCCCAGCCTCTGTTCTCAGTTTGCAGTGATGCGTGCTTACTCCCTTCTGTCTTACTCTTCTGGAATTGTTGCTGAACTGACCTGTTTGTGAACTGAGCAGGAACTAGAGCCATGAGTGTGCCAGGGATGTGAGACATGGGATAGGACCTCTCTTGTGTGAGCCATGAGCTGTTCTGCTGCTTCACCACAACTTTTGGAGCAATGCTTTTATTAAAAAACCGATGAGGGATTCTCTTGATAACTGTTTTGCCCTAGAAGGATACAACTGAAACTAAGATGAATTGCTAATCTCAGAGTATTAAAATTCATAGCGTAGAAAGCTTTGTTGCCTCTTTAAGTTGAAGACCATGAATGCAACAGCACTCTGTTTTACCTTCACTGGTGGAAATCTACCTTCATTTCACTGAAAGTCAGCCTAGCATGCAAATAGAAAGAACAATTCAAGCTATTTAACAAGATGCAGTTGAAGAAATCCAGCGAGACAAACTAAGATGAATGAACATGTGGGAAGCAACTACAGTCAAAGTTAGTAGTATGCTGCATTTTAAGAAATACAAGCAAGTAGAAGAGTAGGAATAAAGTGCTTGGACAGACTAAGCCAATTGCCTAGAGCTGGGTATCCAACAATAGTTAATTTGGGAGATGAAGTTACTGTCCCATTGCATTGCTTTCCTGAAAGAAATGAGGTAAAACTGGCCTGGCACTTTTGAAAGGCAGGGCAGCAGCTGAATGGGTATCTTGAATGACCCTGTTCAGAACTTGTGGCTTTTCCTGAAACACTTCCTGAGTGTGGAGGGGGGAACAACACAAAAAAACCTCAACCAAACAGTAAAAACCACCTCAAACAAACAAAAAGCAAAACCAAACCAAAAGCAACAAATCTGGAGCAGAGTTACTTATTCTCCTTTATGAATGCTTTGTTTTTTTTCTATTCTTATGCATTTTTTTTAGTATTTGCATGATTATTTTACAAATATGTACTCCAAAAAAAGTCTGGTATATGGCAGTGGATTTTACATGTGTGTCTTCTAAAATGCAAAGTAGGGAGGTCGTGTAGATGCAGTTTTTAAAGTATGTGTTGTTCTTTTTGTATTGTCTGGCATGTTACTAATAATAAGACAACGTGCTCTGTCAGCATATTTCATTTGCCATGTCACTATTAGCTTCCCCAGAAGTTCTTAAGTGTTCCGCAACAATATGGACTTTGAATCTAATTGAGACAAGCTAGTGCTCCATACTTCTGGACGACATAGATCTCATTCTCCTTCTTCTGACAAGTTAGAGAATTTGTGTTGGGTGATATTTTTTTACATCTTACTTTCTAAACCTGTATGTTATATCATCTTAGTTGTGTCTCTTAATAATAAAATTTGCTGTAGTAGCATACAAAAGCAGTAAGCAACTTATGATGTAGAGTAATTGTCTTTAAATTATCTATAGGGGAGTGGTTGGAACAACTGATCTGTGCAAGTGGGATTCCCACTATATTCATCAGGTAAATGCACATCTATTGTGGTTAAATATTTTAGTTGCCACGAGTTGACTTTGAGTCCTTTCCAGACCCTGACTCCAGCAGAGTTATAAGCACGAAGGTGTTCACAGGAAAGGAATCGGTCTCCAGAGCTCTGCTGTGTTTGTCTGTGGAATATAGGTGATTTTTTCTTGCTCATAATCTTATGTTTATACTCAAAGTACTCTTTAAGCTGCTTGTACTCCTAAGTGTCACTATTTTTCTTCTATCACCATTGTGTTTTTATTCGTCTATCACCATTCTATTTCCATTCTCTTATCGCCATTTATCTTCATGATGCATAGCATGGATAGATGACAAAAAGATTGAAAGTGTATCTTGGGTTTATAGAAAGAAGAAATTAGTTTTTCATTTTGATAAAAATACCACTGCCTTACTATGCTTATACTAGTATCTCTGTATATTTCAATTTTTATTTTGGTTTCTTGCTTATTAGCTTTGATGAGAATCACTCACAGTCATCCTATCTGTATCTGGTATTTAAGGACTTACACACTTTTCATTAAACTGCATACATGATTTTGACTTTTGGATGATAGAAAATGAAAGGTGAAATGAAATAGCGACAGAGTTTTTAGAACTGAATAATTCCCTAACCAAGTTATGCAGTTACTTCAAGTGAAAAATTAACAACCTACTGTGCTTGGCATTTTAATAGTGGTCCCATGTCTGGGGATTTTATTTGTTTATTTGCTTTTTATTCTGTGGGAGATTTGTTGGATTTCTTTTTCAATGCTTTGGCACAAAGCATCAAGGACATTTATGGCGTAAAGTTTATTTAATGCATATCTAATTGTTCAATTTCTTTTTTTTAATAGGTGTCTGCATCTCAAATTGCAGTTTTTATGTTTGAGTTGTAGATATGGAGGACTTGATGTGCTTTTTAGATATGACACTTATGGGGTTTGAACATGAATTTAGAAATACCTGTTCAGTAAATCTGCCTTTGTATTAAGTATGCAGCAGCTCAGCTCCTGACAGCAAAATGCACTGGCATGGGTGTGAATTGCTGTGTGTGTGCAGGGTGGTGATAGAGGTTTTAGCTCTGCTGTACAGTACAGAAGAGGCTGATTAGTGTTCTAATCACTATAAGCCATATAAATCTATCTTTTGGGCTCCATTTTTGTTTTTCTTTATTTCTTTCCATCACCTTTTGCCTGGGAAAAAAGGTTGGTTTTGTTTTCTAGGTTATTCCTGTTTGTCGAGTCTGGAGGGAAGTTTCTGTCAGAGGACACAGCAATGATCCTTCTCATTGTGGAGGCTGGAGAGAAGGGGGAAAGGACATAGTTCATTGCACTAGGGAGTTGTTTGGCTTGTTGTGGTATGCAGAGTGGGAAAAGACTGTATTCCTTGTAAAGTCCTGAGTTTGAGGAAGCAATACTAAGCTTTGCTCTACCTCTTCAGTCTCCCTGCGGTGTATAAAAGCAGTTGACAGGGTGAGAGAGGCCACTGTCTGAGCTAACCTCGACAAAGGTTTCCGTTCCCATCCTGTCTGAGAAGGAGAGGAGAATGTGGAAGTAGTTTTTTTGGTTTGTAGTATAAATAAAAACAGGTCCCAGTCCCAGCTATAAAGAGTCTTTGGTGTGGTTGTTTCCTATGGATTTTGAGGAGCCATTTGAACACATTTGAACACGTCTTGCAAGTTGTATTTACCCAGATACTGCAACACCTCAGAAACAAAAAAAACCTCTGTATCAGCTCTTTACTTTGATTTGTGTGAAGTTACTTGGTTCTTTGACAAAGTGCTCTGCAGATTTAGGATTTTTGTACTGTGCTGGTTTGGGCTCAGGTAGAGTTAGTTTTCTACTCAGTGATGAGTATGAAGCTCTGTTTCGGATTTGTGCTGGGCACACTGTGATAATAGAGATGTTTTTGTTATTGCTGAACAGGACTTAAGAGCCAAGGCCTTTTCTGCTTTTTGTACTGCCCTGTTGATGAGAGGACATACTCTAGCAACATGCAGAAACATAGACTTAGTTTGTGAATGGTACCACATCTGATACCTGAAGGACCCTGTAGAGCTGAGTGCTTTGTGTAGCTGCTACTTGAATTGTTCTGTAGAAAACAGTTTGAATTCAGTTGTAGTGATGCTAAGCCAAAACTAATGAAGTTCAGCCACTGTTTTTGTGTTCCATTCCTTTTTGGGTTCATCTATTCACTGTTGACTTGAAAATTAAACACAGGATTTGTTCAGAATTAATTGTGGTTTATGTAGCAGGACTGACTTTCCTAGTGCTCTCAGTTATAAGCTTGAAAGATTCAAGCTGTGAGAAAAAATTCAGCCTAAGTGGATTTAAAGGTTCGTGTTTAGATACCTCTATTAATTGCTTAGTATTTCTTATCTAGAATTGTCAAGGCTTATCTCAGCCCCTTTAGCTGAATGCTCAATTGTCATAGAATCATTTCAAGTATTAGTGCACATTTTAAATTATTCCAACAACTAAGCAGATATCACCCCGGCTCCATTACAAATGTGCTTTAAGGTGCTGAATACTTGAAGGTGACTTCCTGTTTCCAGCTTGCACTTCATCAGCAAGGTGATTTGTAACATGTAAATGTAATTGATAGCTCTGCCTAGAATCTGGAGGCTTTGCATAATTCTATTCCTTACTGCTAATTAGTCCACTAGTCAGTTGCTTCTCATATGATCCTTCATATTTTGACAGTTCTAAGAGCAATATTCGCCTTTCACAGACATTTCTCTAAAACCAGCAGACGTTCTGTTAAATTCACAGTCTCAAGTGGGATACTGAGTGAAGACTCCGAACAGA
Source organism: Cisticola juncidis (assembly GCA_013400215.1). Taxonomy (NCBI): domain Eukaryota; kingdom Metazoa; phylum Chordata; class Aves; order Passeriformes; family Cisticolidae; genus Cisticola; species Cisticola juncidis. The sequence continues at coordinate 49,761 of VXBR01010508.1, forward strand.
GGTTCACAACCTAAATACTTTTGGCAGATGACCTGCCCTCTGTAAGCAGTAAACCTTTTGGTGTTCTTCATCACACCTGTGCTCTCCAGCACCAATATTTGAACTACCCTCACTGGTCTGACTGTCGGGTTCCCTGAGGCTCTTTCTAAAACTGCTTTCAAGGCAAGGTCCCATTATCTGCACTTTCTGGACTGTGGAGGATGAAATCAGTTCTTGAACAATTCTTAATTAAAGTAAATTGCTTAAGAAAAACAGACTCTTGTTATTTAAGCAGTATTCTCTCTGGAGAAGAGCATGTTCCAAACACTTAATTATTTTAAAAATTCTGTCTGTGAAGATCAAATTCTATATGAGTCTCTGTTACAGTAATCAATTGGTTTGAGATTTGATTAGATTATTGCTAGTGCCATGAAGATGTCTTTAAGTAGGACTTTGTGGCATTTCAGTGCAAATGAGTAATAAGAGATGGGTGTATGCCAGACTTACTTTTATAAAAATGTAGTAGAAGAAATTAAAGCTTTCTCTTGCATTGACATGCTATAAATTTGGCCTATGAAGAACTAAAAAAGTCAGAGAGAATAGGAATGGGTTAGAGCTGGGCTGGGTTAATTTTGTGCCTGGATCTTTGCTATGCTTCTTAGGTGGTTTCTTTGTTATTTTGAATTCAAGGAGAAATGTGAAAAAAAAAGTTATTTGTGTCCAACAAAAGAAGGGGCTATAGATGATAAAAATTAGGAAGAAGTCCATCTGGTTGCAAGAGTTGACCTGAGCTGTCCTTTGTTTTCCACATCATTGATTCTGCCATCGCATGTGATGAGGGGACAATATCCATAGTGCAGGAACTGGTTGAGGTTTCCAAAATCTTTAACTCAGGATGAGAATAGTGGCTAACACAAACCATTCAGATCTCTGCTGTCGTCTACTGCTTGAGGAAGTGGCATACCATCACCCAAAGTATTACACTCCTCACCATTAATCTGTCAACTGTTGAAGAACAACCATGTTCTGAGGGTGTGTTATAATTATTTTTATTTTCTGTGCACTACCTCTTGCAACCTCACAGTGCAGAGTAATACAAAATGCAAATTAAACAAGTTTAATGACTATCCCAAAAATGTGATTTGGGATTTAACTCAAATCTTGGTTTGTTCTGGTCATTTTATGTCAGCCTGATGTCTCATGAGATTATTGTTTGTGCTGCTTTGCACAGGAATGCAGATGTTTTTTAGATGAAGATTTTCAAGATGTGTTGTTCTGCTTCAGGCTGGAGCCTTCCTCTATACCTCTGTGCTTTTTCTTTTCCTGTATGGTGGTGCTGTTGTTTCTTTCCTAGCAATAAATATGGCTGTCTAACATTCAATTTTTCAGCACATACTCTGCTCTTAATGAATGTGATCATTTACACAGTGTCACTGTAGTATTGGCATGCTAAATAATTTAGAGAGCTGTGGCAGGTAGATAGCTCTGTCGTATCTATGTTACTATGGCAATACATTTGCCTAATGTAAATATTAGTCATTCTGACCCTATGAATCTCAGAGCTTCTGACATTATTAGCTGTGTCTGGGAGGTGGGGGTCTATGTATCTGAAAGAAAAGTTGTTCATGGTAATATTAATAGTTTAAAGATTACTTTCTTTTTCATAATTCCTTCTGCTTTGTGACTGAGCTGCATAATCTATTGATTGTAATGAACAGAGCAGAACATTCTCCCGTTTCTTAATCGTGGTTGTAATGCAGCTCTGTTATAAAGAAGTACATAACTGTATTCTCATTCTCTGAAAATTCATCTGACTGAAACAATAAGAAGTAAGATCTTGAGGTCCATCAACTGCGCTCCTGATCACACAGTCAAAGCAGTTTAGGAGCACAAGAAATAAAAGCAAACTCGGAAGAAAAATTTCAGGGGTATTAGGCTAAATTCCCTGACTTGAAAAGGAAGTTAAACCTACAAGGTTTTTCCATTCCCTCTGTGGTTACCAGCAGGTATGGAATTACTTAAGAAATACCCAATTTGTCTGAAAATTAATGCAGAAAAATATGTTAATGAATTTTCTTAAATAGTTTTTTTTAGATTTTTTTCAGCCCATCTTTGTGAACCATTTTCAGGGAAAATGAACGACCTTCTGCAAAATCTTCTCTATATTGCTAACTTATTCCTGATTGTATGGACTATGCTTTGTTACAATCTGCTGGCACCTTTGAGGCAACAAATAGAAGTGGAAACATAATTAGATCACAGTTCGTAGTTGATGTAAAAGCTCAGTCACTTCAAGCTGTGAATACTGAATATATACTGGCAGTATTTTGTAACATTTCATTAACTTTTTGAAACCTTGATGTGTTCAATTGCTAAGCTTAAGATCAATTTTAAAAAGATTTGTCAGGAATGTGCTACCCTTTCCCTGTGTTTAGAATTGTCGCCACCCTTCCTGCCAAACATCTGTAACGCAGAAAAAAAAAGCATGGTAAGCAGCAAATGATGTCTTTAATTATTTGTAGGGTGGATTATAATGGAGGTTTCTGTGTGCTGCAGTCTGACATCAGTGCTCAGAATCTATCTGTGTTTGGCCTATTATCTGTCAAATAAGGAAATAACTTTAAGAAACAGTAGTAGCCAAGCAAAGACTTCTGGTTTCTTTGAATTTCACAGAAGAGATTTTGCTGGACTTGTATAAGTGCTTTTTACTTTTTCTGTCTCTGAGATGATAAAACTTTTGCTGTCAGTGCTTGCACATAAGGCAAAGCACCTTACTGCACAAGAATACAAACTAGAGTTGTTAGTTGCCTTTCCATGGCACTGATGCTCACAGATGCTAGTCTGGAACTCAAGTTAACCTAGGAAAATTAATTATTTACCACATACGTTTTCTTGACAAGCCTGCCTCTGGGAATACTATGCTGTTAGCTGTCTCTTTTGTAAAAATATAGTATGCTTTAGGTGTATCTGTTGATTATAGATGCAGAGAAGTATTGAAACATTTAGATTCAGAATGCCTACCAAGTATTAGCATGATTGAAATATTAATTGGAGGAGTTTCTCTGATTATGCTTTTAGTAAACAAACCATACTCATAAAGTGGCTTGGGGAAACCAAAACCAGCACAATGTATCGGAGGAAAAGGACTGCAGAGGCACATTCTACTCTCTAGGAAGAACCTGTGTAGGTAGAGTTGCTCCTCTGGAATCAGGCTGGCAGGGTTTTCCCTTAGGAAAAGAGACTTGATGGTTCTGCGTTTTCAAAGTCACAAGTAACCATTTTCAGGACACATTTCTGTGAGGCATACTTTGAACCCTCAACAAATGCTTTTTTCTAGGTTTGGCTTCAGGACCTGATGTGTGCCATAGGACCCACGTGAGGAGCATGGCAGAGCAGGGGGGAGGGAGGGGATGAGGTTTGTGTTCCATTGGCGTAACTCATACTAAATGGCTCTGGTGGAGGCTCAGCTGGCTTGGTGAGCTTGTGGCATATAGAATCTACCACTGAAGTAGACTGCTCTCTGGGTTTGTTGTTGTTTTTGTTGTTTGTTGTTTGTTTTTGTTGTTGTTTGAGGGGTTTATTTTTGGTTTGGTTTTTTCCCAGCTGCAGTCCAGGCCCGGGAATGCTGGGAAGCAGGGATGCTGTGGAATCCTCCACAGAAAGCCATATACCAAGTGTCTTTTTTTTGACCTCCACAGCATTTCTTTGCTCCTGCTGCTGAAATATGGCATGCCTGTATTTTAAAGCTTGGCTGAAGAAAGTAGAATGGACTGTGTTACAAGCTAAATGTGGAAATTGGGTGATAAATTGAAAGGAACAAAAGTGTGTTCAAAAAAGCAGTTGCATTGAATGTTTCACACATTCAACAATTTGCTCAGTTAGTTTCTTTTGCTGTCACAGTGCAAGTACCTTTTCACTTTTCCTCACAGAAGAAAAAAATATAATTGTTCTGCAGTGCCTTTTACATGTGTAATGAATGTCTGCTTTTGAGTATTACCTTACAAATAAAAAGTGGAAAATTTCTGTGATTTTATCTGTAGTTTTTAATGCTTTTTGTTGTCATTATTTATATTCTACTTTGAAAAGGCTGCTGTGCAGTCTTAAATATGACTCTCCTAGAGGAAGGAGAGCTGGCACCACTCTTGTGTTGGGGTGGGGAGATCCCAGAGGAGCTGTGCATCTCAAGCTTATGCTGACTGAAAATTATTTTTGGACTGGCATATGTGAGTCCTCACACTGGGTACTGTTGATCCAAGGATAGCTGGCATTTAATTATCCCTTCTAATTTTCTTTCCATTGCTGTATTTGCTCTGACAAATACATTGTGGAGATTAAAATGGGAAGAATATTATATGGCCCTTGTCTTCTCATATTATCCTTAAAATAATTGTTGTCCATTTAAGTGCTTACATAGGTGTGGTATAAAAATACATGGGCTAGTGTGAGGTCTAAAGTGTATTTTTAGTATCCTTTCCAGTAAATGGAGGCGTTTTTATTGTTACATTTGTAGTTTTGACAGAAGATGGTGAAAAAGATGAGAAAAAACAACAGGTATGGTTTCCAGGGTTTTATTGTTAATTTTGTTATGTCAGTGCTTTCTTTTTCTGTTAAGGATTAGAGAGTATATGCCAGGCTTAATTGAATGTATTGTAGATACAAAAATATATGCAACTTAATCCTTGCTGTTACTCCACTATGACAGACACTGTTGAAATCGTAGTAATGAGCAATGTTTATGTTGATGTTGCATTGTTAGAAGAATATGGCTTTGGGTTCTCAGAAAGATCAGGAAAAGGCACAGAAGGCTTGTGCTTTCTCACAGTGTGATCTCAACAGGTGTTTATTTCCAGGTGCAGAACACTTAACTTCAGAGCTACAGTAATAATAAAGGATGTGATTCTAACATCCTGCTCGGTTATTATAGTTTAATGCCACTCAGCATTATAATTAACTTTACTAGACATTAATAAGTGGGTTTAATATTCAAACCATGGTGTTGGAGTTAAGTGTGCCAATGAACCTTATCAGTGGAGCAAAATGTAAATTTTAACTCATTTATCTCATTAGTCTTTAATAAGGCTGTGCTTCACAAATCATGGCTGCATCATTTGCTGATTATACCCTCTGATCTGCTAAGCAAAATAGCAGTCTAATAATAGCCATACATTGCATAAAATCCTTCCACTGGTGTTCGGAAAGACTTCATGTATCTATTTTTTTTTCATTTAGGTGGCCTTGATTGTGTCTTATCTCTTCTGCACAATGCCAAAATATAGAAATAAAGGTAAGATGAGAATTAATTTCTCGTAGGCCCTGGATTTAGAAGTGTTTTGCCAAGCAGGAGTTTGTGATGGGCTGTAAGTCTAAGTGTGTAATCTTTAAGAGTGTGGTGCATAGGGATTTTGAGAGTTTTTGGTACAGGTAAATAGCCGGACAGTCAACTGAATAATGTTGACTTGCTGCTTTAGTAATAATCAGAGTTCCCCTGATTATTGGTGGCTGTGGTCCTTGTATTAAAGGAGAAACTGAGCTGAGTGATTTGCCTCAGGCCCATGTAAAAGGGAAGAGAATTGGAGAAGGTAAAGTCTCGTGGCTTGAGCTCTTGTATGCAAGCAGTTGCCATTGCACCTTGTGATGATGATTGTTGTGTGTGCCCTGCGTCATTCAGAACAAGTAAGAGGAAATTGAGCACATTTGAAGTAATTATTCTAGCAAGTCCAATTTTGATGCTTTTCCCCAGCAAGTTGCTCATGTAGCATTGTCTAAGTCTAAAGAAACTGGTTGAATTCTTCTAGAAACTTTAAAGCTTTGAAGGTTTCTCTATAAATGTTGGTAAGATTCACTGACTGGGAGTGAGCAGGGGTGTATCTGGTGTCTAAGGCAACAAAAGTCAGTCATTCCACTTGTAAGCTGATTTGGTTTGAGTTTGCTTCCGTGTGGTCTTTTATTTTGAAAAAATTGTACTAGCTTTCTCAGATATGTTTACATTTCTTTCTAGAGCAACATTAAAGCAATAGTTTGGGTACATAGTCTGTCATGACAGAATCTGTTTAAATGGTTGCAAGGGGGAATCTCCTTTCTTACCATAGTCTGTTAAACTGATATTTAAACATCTTTGTAGTGTGCTGAGGGATGTTAGCAGTGTATTTTAATCGCAGCAACTACTGCTCACAGGGTCATGGAGCCTGTTGACTACTTTTGGAGGTAGATGGACTATGCTAGTAGTCCTCCTTCACAGTACTGTGTTGTATTTTCTGTGTTGATCTTAGTGATGGTCACATGGTAGGTAGATACATTGTCACAGAGAAAATTCATTTTTTTCTCTGCTTAGAGAAAATCACAGATTTGTCTCCCAGTCCTACTGAGTTAGAGAATGGAGGGGTATTGCTGCAATCTCACCTTTACACATGGAATCCAGTGGTTTTCATTTCGAAGTGCTGGCAAGTTTGAGGACTGATTCTTTCCAATTAGGCTGATTGTTGTGGTATCCATAATTGCAGGTGTATTCACCTTTGGTACTGGCATTCCTGAAGAGAGGCTTTCATAGGATCATAGAATGGCTTGGATTGGAACGAACCTGAAAGATTATCCAATTTCAGTCCTGTCACCATGGACAGGGACACCTTTCACTAGAAAAGGTTGCTCAGGGCCCCATCTAACTTGGCCTTCAGGGATTGGGCATCCACAACTTCTCCAGGCAGCTGTTCCACTGTCCTCTGAATAAAGAATTTCTTCCTATGGCCTAATCTAAACACCTCTTGTAGTTCAGAAACATTTTCCCTTGTCCTATCACTGTCTGTCCATGTAAAAAATTGGTCTTCCTCCTTTTTGTAAGCCCCCTTAAAGTACTGGAAATCTTTAGTGAAGTATCCCTCGAACCTTCTCCATGCTGAGAAACCCCAGCTCTCTCAGCCTGTCTTTGTAGAAGAGGTGCTCCAGCCTTCAGGTCATCTTTATAGCCCTCCTCTGGACCTGGCCTAACAGGTCCACATCTTTCTTGTGCTAAGGACTGTAGATCTGGGTGCAGTATTCCAGGTGTGGTCTCACAAGGGCAGGTTTTTCTTCTATCCTTCATTAATTTGTCATTAGTCATATATATTTGGTTTTGTGCTGACTTANACTAGAAAAGGTTGCTCAGGGCCCCATCTAACTTGGCCTTCAGGGATTGGGCATCCACAACTTCTCCAGGCAGCTGTTCCACTGTCCTCTGAATAAAGAATTTCTTCCTATGGCCTAATCTAAACACCTCTTGTAGTTCAGAAACATTTTCCCTTGTCCTATCACTGTCTGTCCATGTAAAAAATTGGTCTTCCTCCTTTTTGTAAGCCCCCTTAAAGTACTGGAAATCTTTAGTGAAGTATCCCTCGAACCTTCTCCATGCTGAGAAACCCCAGCTCTCTCAGCCTGTCTTTGTAGAAGAGGTGCTCCAGCCTTCAGGTCATCTTTATAGCCCTCCTCTGGACCTGGCCTAACAGGTCCACATCTTTCTTGTGCTAAGGACTGTAGATCTGGGTGCAGTATTCCAGGTGTGGTCTCACAAGGGCAGGTTTTTCTTCTATCCTTCATTAATTTGTCATTAGTCATATATATTTGGTTTTGTGCTGACTTAACTAGTAGCACCATCTATTTTCAGTTAGTTTTTTCAGCACGGACTTGGTTGTATGCAAATGCTTCATAAAGTCACCGAAATGCTTCCTGAGACATTCTGTGACTCTCAGGACTGAGGATAATGTCTTCCAGAGTAAAAGTCTCCTTGAGAACAGCAGGGATGTCTGAGCTGCCTGACAGTTCTGAAACAGGAGGAAAGGGCTTTATTATTGCAGTGGTTGTGGCATGAGTTACTGTGCAAGTATAATGTTATGCAAGTACAATGTGGGGCGAGGTGAAGATAAAACAGAATGGAGATTGCATTGTATATGGTGACGGTAGAAATACGATGAGTTTTGTTTTAGCAGAGGGATAGCTGGTGAATGATGTAACAGTTTGGCGTATTCTAAAGTGTTTTCATAACTGATTCATCAAAACAAAAAATTGGTTTGACATATGCTTTCTACAAGTCAGAGGCTGGAAGAATAATCATAATTTTTTTAATTCATTGTCAAGAACCATGTCATCAGGAATAAAGTCAGAGGTCTCACTTCCAAACGTGCTGTGGTTACAGCTGACAGCTGTTCAAGGTCTGTGCGTACAGACAGACTGTCTCGTGCTTCTGTGAACTGCTTCTGCCTTCAGCCTGGGAGCTCTCTGACACACCACAGTCAGACCTGACCTGGTGTGTCAGGTCTAGTTTGACTGTGGGGTACTGTAGCTTCTGCAGCTCTGGCAGCCTCACACAGGGAAGGACAGAAGTGGAGGTGAGAAGCTGCAGGGCTCCCCAAGACATACACAGACACTCCCCACTTTCAGAACTGTGCAGGCAGGAATGAACAACTTGGTGATGGGTGGAACCTGTGCTTTCCCACGCCTGTGGAAGCCTCCATAGGTGTTGCAAAATTAAATGGGAGAGGCTGTGGTTTGGCTTTGGTTGTCGATGCCGAGAAGCATTCCTACCAGGGCTGACGTCCAACTCTCTTATTTACTAGGCTTTCAGTGTTTCAGTCATTTCAAGTGTTAAAAAGTTTAAATAGTAATTAGATTTAATTTTTACTTGACTCTGATACTTGCCTCACCTTTTAGTAGATACATTTGTGAGGTTCTATGTTTTTCAGAGCACTCCTTTTATAAGATGAATAGCTTTCATTTGCAATTTGTTAGGTTATTTGCCTTCTTTTACTCTCTAGGGTGTGACAGTTGCTAGTTTATCTGCATTCTTTCCTGGACTAGAAAGACACCTGTATTTTTGTTCATGTTTTCTCAAAGGTTCAAAGGCAAGACCAAAAAAAAAAAAAATACAGAATTGTTGTCAAAGTGTCAGATTACATCGATCTTTTATTTTATTATAAATTGTTTTTCTGATTTTTTTATCAGTTGGGGATTTTGGGGGGGGGNAACATGTCTGAGACAGGTGTTGTATAGACTATATATGTTTCATTTTTGGTCTATGCATTCATATGTTTTATTATCCAGGGAAAGGCATTCACAGGAATGGGAGATGCTGTAATGATATTCAGTTTTTAGTTTCAGAAGACTAGGTGGTGTAAGAGTGTAAAATATTTTCATAGTAGAGTAGCCTTATGTTAGGAGATCAGAGATGCAGAATTAATTTGCACTCTGCATAATGGAAAACCTAACACTGTGTACATGACACAAATAATTTTATTCCTAGGAAAGCTGGAGAAGCTTCAAGGGAAAAACATCTACCACCTGTAAAAGATGCAATGTAACTAAATAGAAAGGGAAATATAAATAACATGTAGATTTTTCTTTGATCTGGCTTTTTATGCACTAAACATCATAGAAGTGCCAACACTCAATTTTGGATTTTCTTGTTTACTACCATATGTATTAAAAGCAAAAAATTTAACCTACATGTAGGAAGCTGTAGTCTGCCAGAGTCCACCCAACATGCAGATCTGTACTAATACGTTAAATTAAGAGGGTCAATGCAGGGGCCGAGGTGGTTTTTCCATGGAACTATGCTCATAGGTAAGTTATTTTATTGAGATTCTTTGTTATAGGAATTAATATAACATGAGTCTTCAGCTTCTGCTGGTCTGCTCTGACTTGGAATGGAAAGGGAGAGGGAGAGCAGTGTTTCCTATGACGTGAATACCTGGGGTTTTGTGCCTTAGGAATGGGGAGCTGGAGAGGTAGGACAGGATTTTGTAAGGAAGTGTTCATTTTGCCTTTTTCCCCCCATCTTTTACTTTCCCTTTGTTTTTCAGTGTACAGTGAGAAATAATGGTTTATGTGTCTCATCTTAAACACTAATGATTATTCAGTGGGTTTGCCCACATTTGACAATTGCAAATCATAAAAAGAATTTTGCAAGGGGCTTTCTTTCTGTCAAACTTGAACATAATTTAGGACAGAGGAAGTTTATTAGTTTCTGGAGCTTTCTCCAAGCTAAATTGGAAATGTCTGATGCAAACAATACTGGTTCACAGAGTTCTGTTGTTTCTCTTTCCATTCTTTTAAAGAAGGAAAGAATGCCAACATTTATGTTTTAAAGTATCAGTCCACTAAGTGTAACGTTTTGCCACAAAGCCTACTTACTTAATATGAGGCAATAGATATACATAGAGCAAGATAAGAAAATAACATTTCAGATTTTAGTACCTCATTAAGTTGATAGGTTTGAGGAGTAATTTGTGATGGGCTTTTGCCATCCTAGAGTGCACTGAAACAGTTGTCCTGAAGCTCTGTAACAAGATGCTTTTGGTCATTCTCTTTGTTCATTAGTTCATCATGTCACTAACATGCAATCATTTCAGAGTGTAGGAAATAATGTTGACTTGGTGGATAAGTAGCTTGGGGTGATAATTATCTCTAAAATGAGTAGTTTCAGTAACTGTGTACAGAAGATAAATTACAAATTCAAGTTATCTAGTCAGTTATTGCAGTCTGTGTACTACAATGAACATATTGAGAGGTATAGAGGGGTTGTACTGTGTTATAGCTGCTTAAATTTGGATAGAGTTATAAACTGATTTTTTCCAGGAAAAGAGCACTTTGTATTGCGAATGAAGTTTTGGGAGGAGAAATAAATATGATTATAGACTAAGTATTATGTTAACAAGTATGCAATAACCATTCTATACATAACAGTTTTGATTTTATGGAATATTCTGTCCTTTTCTGATGCTTTTAGTTTGAAAGAGAAACATACAGAGAGGTATCATATGCATGTGAACAAGAGGGCAATTCCATCTGCAGAGCTGGAAGTTCTTTTCTCAGTGCAAACTTGGCAACAAGCCTCTTGGGAGGATTGCTGTTTGGTTTCTTTGTTTATTGGTCAAATAATCAAGGTAGTCTTAATGGTGTTTTGCTGCTGATTCTTGTGTTTGAACCATAGTTAGAATCTGCAGAATCAACTCAGAGTGCGGAAATTAAAAAAAAAATGTGGCTTCTGTATCATGAAACACAAAATGTTTAGAATATTTGTGTATTTGCATTTTGTTGTTATCAGTGCTGAAAGAACACACATCTTCTTTAATGTCACTTTGTACACTTGAGAACATTATTCTTGGAGTTCTTACGCTTATTATAATGAGTAATTTGACATGTTGTACAAATCACTTGAAAAATCGTCTCACATATTATTGCTGTAGCCATAAAATATATAGCTTAATCTTGTTTTCTGTAATCTACATATGATAATTACAGGTATATTGATAACATTTTTCTAGACCATCTTTCTCTTGGGAAGGTAGTATTTCCTGTTCTGTGTGCTAGTGTTCTGAAAATAGTTTTAAATCTTCAGAGTGTAGAGTCTTCTACTGCTTTGCCAGTCTCATTCATCTTCCTGTCAGGAAGGCTTTCTAGAAAGGCAGCTTAATAATTTCCTATGAATTTGTTTTATATTTTTAGCTACAGAAACTTTTTTACCTTTCTTGAAAAACAATCTAAACCACAAAAAATGTTCTATCACTTCAGCATCACATCTTCAGGAAGCATGTGGTTTCTCTAAATTTATGAGCATGTTGGAGTTGGGTTTGTGTGTCACACAAGTGTCAAAATTATGTTGGAAAGCAAAATTGATGCACAGAGTGCACTGGTCACTTTGATTTCTTTCTTCCACTGGCATAATAAGAACAAAGTAGGTTTTGTCAAATGTCTGCTTTCTGATGTGTTGCTTCCTCCCACTCCTGGATACTGATTAATTTTGAAATAAACCCTGTACAGATTCCTAATAGAGATGAGGACTTTGACAACAAATTTTAGCAGTATTTCACTTCAATTATGGCAAAAATTTGACTAATTTAGACATAGCATGGCATATTTGTGATTGACTATATGTGAGGTAATGGAGAGCAGATTCATTCACTCAGTGACCTGTGCTGTGCCCTCTGGGGTTGTTTTGTTTCTCTTTGAAACTTGGTATGGAAACATCTGCAGTACAATTTTTAAACTGAGGTTTGTTTTGCTTGTCATGTCTGTCTCACACAGTACAACACCAAATGCTTTTGTCTGTGGGCCTTGGACATTTTTATGACTTGGTTTTCTGTGGAAGTAGTCTTTTCTGGGCTCAGCAATTTTGTTGGTGATGTGGGAATGAACCAGCAAAGCTAAAGCCTTTGAGCTGATTTCAGTACAATGACATCTACATTCTTTCGTGTGTAGGTAGAAAAGAGCTCTTCTGAACTGCCATTTTTAAAGCCTTTTTTAAAAAAATTCATTTTTAATATCCTTTTTTCTAGTAGTAGATGGTAGTAGTAGTAGACCTCAGTCATACTGTGCCAGAATGCCATTGGGAAGAGAGAGGTATCTATCTTGGATTTTAAGAACCCTAGCTGCTGCTTTTTTATTACATTTTTAACCAATGTAATCTAATGAACTACTAATTGTTACTGAATTGTTGCCTTTCTGTAGTAGGCTAAATGTGAGGACATAAAATGCAACAGTGAAACATATTATATTATATCCCTTATCTCCCATAAAAAGAATCAAGTCATACCATTAATATAACAACCATATTTTTTTTTCTTTCTCTAGCTTCAGAATTATGACCTAGAGATATGAATGTATAGTTCATTCCTCCTGGGACTTTGCAAACATAGCTTCAGTAATTGTATGCTCTCAAGTTCTAGAAACTTCCTATGTGCAAATGAGTGTGGTAGATGAACATACCCTGTGGTGTAACAGGTAAATTGGGCCTTCCCTGAGCAAGTCAAGGTCTTGTCAAGTATTTTATGTTGCTTAATTCCTGTTTTCTTGAGCAGTCAGTGTCATTTCTATTCTGTGACCTTTGATGAACCTGGTAGTACGACCTTTGATGCACCATCTTTGCTGGTTAGCTGTTTATCTTCCTGGGTACACTGTATGTAATTTTAGCCTAATCCATCCATGCATTTTGGACCATACTACACCTAACTGGTGTCTTTGTTCTTTGATTTTGGCTGACCAATGCAGCAGGAGTTGCTGAGGGACTGGGATGTGGCTTAGCCTGTGTCCCAGTGCATAGGCTGCCAGCAGGAGTTGATCCTCTTGCTTGCCCTTGAAGCAAGCCTGTTTATGCCAGTGTAGCACTGCTGGGCTGGGGCTGTCAGCTGGGCCTTGGGTGTCACTGCTGCTTGCTTGCTGTGGGGAATTGCCTGTTCATGTGTCTGGAGAACCCTGGAGTTATTTAATGCTGGAACCTGGACTTCCTAATGTATAATACTATAAGATTAGATAGATCATGTGAAGAGCTTAGTAGTAGCCCAGTTGAGCTAATATAAATCTACAATAAATATGTGAGTAGTGTAGCTCCCCAGATATTTGATAAAAGATGAATTGTGGTTTTTAACTGAAGCAGACTGACTGTATATGGGACAGGAAGACTTTTTTGTCTCATTATAAAACATACTCTGTGCAATTCCTCTCATGAGAGTGATTGTTAGGCAGTCTCTGTGGGGACAAGGCACAAGACATTCTTACTTTCATGTTAGCAGGTTGGATTAAATTGTGCTTGATGAGAACAGATTGATACTTTGGTTAACTACATTGCTTTACAATTTGTGGCGACTCATTCTCTGTTAGGCTTTTAAGCAGATAGTTTTATCAGTGTAAAACGTATTTTGTCCCACCTACATATGGAAAGCTTAACATCTTTGCAAATACTGGGAAGAAAAGCTGGATTGAAGAAAGCTGCATAAATGTGAAATGCTTGCTTGAGGTAGACAAAGGACAGGAGAAATTGGGACTGCAGCACTGACATATGAAACAACAAATGAAGAAGGAAGATGATTGTTCACAAAGTTTAAATGATCCTGCTAGTAATCTGCTTCAGCTTTCTTGCTAGTAGAGCTTCTGAAGGTGAGTAGGAGTTAATGACAATGGAGTTAATGACAAGAATTCTGTGATGCAATGACTTTTAACCACTGTTTTGCAGTTGCCTTCTGCAGACTTACTGCTCTCCAGTGAACAACAGGTAATCCTTCTGCACTCTTGTGGTAATTGTATGGGACCATTAGGGGTGGGGATGTGACTGTTCTTCATAGGCTTTGGTTTTGCAGCAAAACTTCGGCACAAGCACTATGAATTCTTTTCTTTGAAAGGATTGATGTCTTCCTTTGAAACACTATTGTTAATAAGATTTAATCCCTCTCCCTGATCATAGCTCCTAAAGAAATTCTGACAAATTCATGCAGAATACTTTCTTTTCAACCAAAAGTAAACAAATCCTGAACAAGGTCCCTTTTAAGTTGAAACTAAGTCAAGGCGTGCTAAAAATTGCGACTCATTTTTCTTCTGTCTTCCCTTATCCACTTATCAGAGACTGCAGAGGTGTGATTGCATAGCTATAAGCAAGACCGTATAATTTCCCTCTACTTCTTTGAAGTGGTCTGATTTCAAGCCCCTTTATGCTACACTGATCCATGAAGAAGTTTTGATATGTGCTGTTTCTTTGCCGTCAAGGCTTCTCTGTTGCCTCTTGTGTACTTGGACTGACAGGATGGAAGGCTTTCGCCTGTAGAGAGCAAAAGTGTGCAGCATCTGATAACAGAGGTTTGCTTGTGTTTGTGAACTCTTGAGCATAGCATCTTAATGTCCCAACAGCAGACAACCTTGATAAATTGCAGAGCCTTGCAGCATATTTTATGCCTTCTTTACTGTCTTACTGGATTAGACAGCATATTTTTTGTCTTTGTTATGCATTGCCAGGGAAACCCCAGTCCTGCAGACTTTTCTGCTGGTTTGTTTTGGTTTTTTTTTAAAATGCAAAAGTGAAATTTTGGGAAGAGACACTCCATTGTGAGAAGACTTTACAAGGGATTCTCTGCTAGGCTGTTCTTCCTAGTGTACTTTACGGTAAAATAAGTACTTCTTTTGATTGAGGTGTTCAGCCCTGTAATCAGCTGTGCGAGAAAAGCTGATGGCCTCCAGGCTTCTGAAGGAAAACTGAACACAGATATCCTCCCATGAGCCAAATAACTGAATCTTGTGGGCTGCTGCTTTTCTTCAACTGGAAATAGGCCGAGTTGTACTAAAGCATTTTGAAATAGCTCTAGAAGGCATATGTAAGTGGGCTTGACCTTGTGGCAGGGTTAAACAACTGATAGATAAGGTATGAAAAATTTACCTGCTAAGAAGGTTCTGTTACTGTGTGGCAGAGTCAAAGTATTAAACTGAGCAGTGGCTTTCGGAAGTAAAATTTTGAATGGACTGCATGACAGGTGTATTCACACTTGTCAGGGTTATCAAATGGTGGAGTAATAACTTGATCAGCATTTAGCAAAGGAAAGGGGCTAAACTATTGTAAAATTTTAATAATGGACTGATTAAAATAAATGGTTATTTTTGTTCTTAGTGGCCCCTGAGTTCACGTCTACTTTTTCCTTTTCCAATTGCTTTGTAAATTAATTTACTTCCTCACCTTTGGACTCATTATGGTCAGGTTATTTGTCTTGTTTAATTGAAGTGAGATTTAATTCACAGGGAATGATGTGATGTTACATTTAGTATTGCACATTTGGTCTTGCAATATAATCAGGTAAACCTAATCCAGTAACAAAATCTGCTTACAATGAATGTAGTCTGTCTGCCACTGCTATTACTACAGCATGCTGTTACACTGAAACATATCTTACAAGATAGTCTCTCTTCCAATTCAATTACCTTTTTTAGAGGGACGCTGTTTTTAGGATGTGTTCTGTGACCACTTAAGTTGTCAAAAGCTTTTTGAAACACTATTACAGAGTTTGAAGTCTTTGAAGCCTACACAATCTATTAGTGTTTTGTATTACTAAAGAAATCCCAGCATCCCAAGACACTTTTGAAACTGGAAATATTTGCTTCCTTAGGGGAATTGATTTGAACTTAGAAATATTATTGCACATTGCAGTCTGCAATGCTGTCTTGTTAATTTTAGATTAGAGATGATTAAAAAGCTGTAGTTGGGAGGCTGTGAGGATAATGTCTGTGTTCTTCAATTACTCTCAGATTTCTGGTCCAACAGCTGGGCTAGAGGCAAGTGAACTAAGCCCTTGTGAACAGTGTTTGCTGCAGACGAGTTGTTTTCCACTAATTATTTAAATTTGCTATCTATGTTCTTCATTTGATACTCTGTATAGTCTGTTTATGATCACTTTTGTGAAGTAGGAAGAAACATTCAGAGTGAAACGTTATAGATGTTACTGTTTGTCACCACAGAACAATTTTTTTCTTTGTGATTATTTCTTACTAGAGGCTTTAATGTTGGGATTGTATGTATATGCGGTATATTTCTAGGTGCAGATTTCAGTTATAGAACAGAAATGCTGGAGATGAATTTGGTATTTTACAGTTTGTTGGTCGCATATTCCCAAAGATCTTTACCAAGCAATCGGGTGGTGTTTGTGTCTGTAATAACAAATATAGTCAATAGACCAGGCAGGATGTGAGAAACATCAGCTTGAGAGGACCTTCCTAAAAGGTTTCTGTGATTGATAGCATAGACATTTCTAGAGTTGGCAACATGAAAGACCTTGCTGTTCTGATCTAGACTCACCTGACAAATGCAATTTGAACCAAAATGCTGTCAGGTTTTGTTGACTTGTGTATCTGAGAATTTGCTGTGTTGTCATTTTAGTGTGCGCAAACAGGGAAATAGCAAGAAGCTCTTAAGTTCTATTTATCTTGGATAAATAGAACCTTAGGAGTTGCTATGCTGGAGATGAGGGGACGCCTGCTTGTCTTGAAGGCTTCTTTCGCCGAGCCTGTAGATGTTCTTTTTATGTGATGGCTGGACATAGAATATCCTTGTGTAGGAAAAATGTCCATTCTCCAAGTGCTGGCTACAGCAGTCATCTGCCTAGGCAGTAAGCTGTTAGCAGGGGCAGGACTTGAATCTTCACTGTCATAGTGATGGTTATAAACTCTTACACAAACATTGATAACTGAATATACTCTTGTGGAAAGTGAGCTTTCCTACTTGGGCACACAAATGTAACAGTGGCTCTGTCATTGGACCTCTTGGCATCTTCGTGGATTTTGAATGAGTGTCAAGATGTGTACCATTTCTATTCACTTGAGATCTTTTCATAGCTGCAGAGAAGCAGGCATTGTTTCATGAATCTGAAGCACCAATATGGAACTGTCACAAAGCAGTTTGTTTAGAGAGCTAAAAGATAGGGTAGGGTCTGCCTGGCAGTGAGGGAAAGAATCCTGTCTTGATGTTTGTGGAGTAGCATCCGAGGCCGGGATAGGAAAGATGCATGAAGCAAAAAGATGAAGAAGACAGAAAATTGCAAAGGCTAGGGAGGACAGAGAGTTAAAACAGATTAGAAGGGAGTAAAACAGAGGGTAATGCTTTAAATAGGTTTGGGTCGCCTGTGTGTGGTAGCATCCTAGAGCTTTGTGTGCGTCTAGAGAGTCTTATGTTACTGATTTTTATCAGAATTTGTGAAGAATGCCATAGTCTCCCTTATTGCTGTTTATTATCTTAAGTATTGGAGACTGATCTGAAGTTGCTGATTCCGTGCTGCTAATGGAATTTGTCATGTGATAAGTAGATGTGTAATATCAGTTCCTTTTAGTTAAATTCTTAAACAAGCAAAGGCTACATTGGAACAACCTCTAAGTTGTCAAGTGAAAGAACTCATAAATTCCAGAATGGAGCTTGCCTCTGCTTCGTTAATTAAGTTCTCTTACTGCACCTTATGATATCATCTTTAATTACATGATCATATTAGTTTTTCCAAAGCTGCTTGCTTCATGCACAGAAGAGATCTGCTAAAAGGGTGAATTAGGGTTGTAAAGTGAAGGACACTTGCCTGGAGAAGTCTGCTGGACTTCTACCAACATGGAAAAGTTTCTATTTGCATGAGTGCTGGCAAAGAGGAACCAGCAGGAAGTGGGCAGGTGATCTGAAGTATATGTCAGTTAAATATTCCTTGGATTATTAGCTATAGTATTAGGCAAAGTACCTAGAGCATGCTTTTTCTAAATGGTGCGTAAGCATGCATCATGCTTTTCCAGTGTTTCTTGGTAGAAATATTTAGTGCTCAGAGTTGCAAATACATTGCCAGAAGTTGTGCATTTAAAGTATAGTAGTATCTTACTTAAGAAAGTAATGATAAAAGTACCCAGATCCTGGCTCTCTCAAGTTGGGTTCTCAAATCCACTTGCTCCTTTGATTGTTTTTGTGTTTTGTTTTGTTTTTCCTCTGCAGGAACATCAGTAGTGTAGAAACAGTACATACAGTTCATTTTCACAGGACTGATTAAGAAGTAGCAGTATACTGGCGGGTGCCTTCAGATAAATGAGCACATGAGCTGGTTCTTACTGGTTGGGCACAATCCTCTCTGCTGTATCTGGTTCCAGGTGGTTTATAACCTGGGGAGTAGTTTGCATGGAGTGCCAGCTTCATTCTGGTGTCACCCAAACAGATAAAGTGTGCAGGATTTAGGCTGGTTATGCTTGCCTCTCCACAATATGTTATCTGCAAAAAGGATGGGCTAGGTTGTGTTACTTGCATTGTGTGAGAGTGCTTAGCAAGTGCATAAGAAATGCTTTGTAAATGATGAATGACTCAGGGTTAGGATGGAGGAGGGCAGCTGATTTGTGCAACTGAATCTTGAACATATGAATATATGTGTGTTTATTATATAGACGGGGGAGTGCATAACCTCCTTGCTTGCCTAAAAATCTTAGCAGTTGTACCCTGCATATTTTTGGACTCTTAAAATGGCAAAAGTCACTGCTACTTTTGAGACAGGCTGGATGTTTTCCTGTGCTAGCAGTTTCAAAAATATAAGCTGAGCACGCATACAGGGAGCAAAGATGTCCACTAGAGAGAAATGATTTTCATCTTTTAAGATATGCACGGAGAAATCCCTTCTATACTGGCAAAGAATTGCTGCATGGAATTTGGCACCTTATGCTACAAAAAAATTCTGTTTGTTGTTGGGAGCTTTTGGTTGGGATTTTTTTGCTATGGTCCCAAACTGAAATAAATAAAATGCCTAGTTGGTTTGCAAAAAGGAGAATAAAAATGTAAACTTTATAAAAAGAAAAAGCAGGGGAGGGGGAACTGTGTGACTCAGATATTGGTGCATGAGGGAGTAACATCTTCTCTTAAGCCTCTCAAATATCTGCAAGACCTCAATCTTTGTTTCATTTTCATCTTCCCCTGCAGGTGTGCAACTATTTTGACACTCAGATATGTAGGATATTAAATAATGGATGAAAGGAATATTTCAATGTTTGATCCTATTCTCATAGTCCTTTAATATGACATCTCAATTATTTGGCTTTGGGTACCATGAAGGTTTTATCTTTTATGTTGTTTGGTTTTATTTACTTTGGTATTGATACAGATGCATCCTTCTATGTGAATATGGCACTAGACAGATGTTTTCAACAGTTTATGATATGATTTCTGGCAGAAGACTTCTAAGAATTTGTAATTATGTCTACTACTGGAAAATATTAAAAAAAAAAAAGGAAAAGTAACCTCTACTTTTTTTTTACCTGTTCAGTCTATTCAATGTTAGTTACTAAGCAAGTCTGAAGAGACATGGTCAGATGGCTAAAACATCAAAATGAGAAAATAAAAATGCAGTGATATGCATAAAGTATTTATTGCATAAGCTTCTGTTGTGTTTGTTTATTTTAGAACCACCTTATTTCAGTCACTGATCTCAAAAGTTTGAGCATTATAAGCTATTATCATGAGCAAAAGTCTAAGATGATCCCATATAAAATGCTTAAAAAAATTCTGTCCTCAAACTGAATAAAAAGAAGAAAAGTTTGTGTTCTCTTTAAGTATGTTCTTGTCTGCTAGACACTATCATTTGATGTGCACTGGTATATATGTGTTTCTTTTTCGTTTTGTTTTCTTTTTAACAGATTCCTGTGGGTACCAATGCTCAGGACACAGTATCAGTCTCATCGTGATGCTTGAACATCTGTAGCTCACTGGAGGATTTAGAAAAGAAATTCAGCATGACCTAGTTGGCTTGACCTGTGGAAATTTTATAATGTCCTCTGGAACAAGTATCAGCAGAAATAGGCAGGCTCCCAGCCTGCAGGGTGTTGACCCAGAAACATGCATGATAGTGTTTAGAACACACTGGGCACAGGTAATGTTAATTAGTTTTATTGATTGAAGTAAGCTGCATTAATACAAATTTGCTTCATTCTTTCTTTTGGAATAATCCTGAATTGCTCAGGAACAAATGTCTTTCATGTAGGATGTAGCAGATGACACTGAACCGTTTTTAAAATGCAAAGATAATTGACCTTTCAAGGTATGGTTAGCCCTTACTAATCACAGGTGGAACTCTGGATTTGCATCTAAATTGGAAGTGGTAGGACATGGTAATATCTTATTGAAGGCCTAGATCTTCTTACGGGCTTTCCTATTGATTCATTGTGACTTGCACCCTGTTGCAGACTTCTGCACTTCTTTTCCTTGTGCTGGGCAAGTCTTGCTTATCCGTTTAAAGTAAATTAGATGCACAGTGCCAAGCTGTATACACTCTTGTTTATTATGGATAGATGTAGATTATACATTTCAGCATATTCTAAAAATTGTTTGCATGTCATCAGGATTGTAATTGCTTTTAAGCAAAGATGTTTTGCTGTGAGTACCATAATATAAGGTCTTGTTTGCTGCAGTAATACGAATAACCTAACAATTTAGATAAAATTGATTTCTGTGCTACTTTTCTTGTTGTCCTTTGGCGCTCCCAAGAGACCAGCCAGACAAATGATGGTGTTTCTGAGATGCTTCCAGAGTCAGGAGCCATCATTCAAGAGTCACCTTTACTCACCTAACTAGTGATGTGTCGTGTTAGGGGAGCCACTGTTCCTTCATGGTTTTGTGGCAGTTATCCTCCACAAAAAGGCTAAACGCAATGGGGATTTTTTGCAGACAATGAGCTTTATTGTTTGCATGCACAGCAGAATGTAATTCAGGGTTAGAAGTGCTGGTATGACTGTTACTACTATATTGAAAGTTGCAATAGTATGTGGGCATCAGTGACCATTTGGTGTCATATAAAATGTGTCAAGCAAAGAACAGCACTGTGGGCTGCTACTTCTCTTACTAGTGCAAATTACCCCATGATATTGATATTCCTGAGCACAGTTACTCTTGCTGGAGAACAGGCCCGTTCATTTCAGTCCTCTGTGACAGACTTGTTTCAAACATCATGGAAACTCAATTTCTGAACACTAAAGAAACCTAGTTTGTCCATGTTTGAGAGAGCCCCTGGTTTTCAGGAATAGGGTGAATGACAAATTTAGGTGCTTATTATAAAAGGTGAACAACAGCAGTGTATATTTTTGCCTTGTACATGTCAAATGTGAAGCTTTCAGGTTTTGTCTGTCAAACTTTCTAAATATAAAAACATAGAAAGACTTAATGCTTTTTGTGTTAAAGAATTTTGATAATTTTTTTTCCTTGTAGTTATAGGTGCATACATTTTATGATGCATTCAAGTGAATGCATCATAAGTGCATCTGCATCATAATGCATCACAAGTGATCTGTCTTTGTTTCTCTTTAGGTTCTGAAAATCTTAGAGAAGCATGATCCTTTGAAAAATACTCAGGCAAAGTATGGGGCAATCTCACCTGATGAGGCCAGCACTGTCCAAAATTACGTGGAGCACATGCTTTTCTTATTAATTGAGGAGCAAGCAAAAGATGCCTCGATGGGGCCTATTCTGGAGTTTGTGGTCTCAGAAAACATCATGGAGAAGCTTTTCCTTTGGAGCCTGCGGCGAGAGTTCACCGATGAGACAAAAATTGAGCAACTCAAAATGTATGAAATGCTTGTAACCCAGTCTCATCAGCCTTTGCTGCATCACAAGCCCATTTTGAAACCTTTGATGATGTTGCTGAGTTCCTGCTCAGGAACAACCACTCCAACAGTGGAAACAGAATTGGTTGTCCTCTTGAACCAGCTCTGCTCTATAATAGCCAAAGATCCCTCCATTTTAGAACTGTTTTTCCACACTAGTGAGGACCAAGGAGCTGCCAATTTCCTCATTTTTTCACTGCTGATCCCCTTCATTCATCGAGAAGGAACAGTAGGCCAACAGGCCCGGGATGCACTGCTTTTCATAATGTCTCTGTCTGCAGAAAACAACCTTGTTGCAAACCACATAGCAGAAAACACCTATTTTTGCCCAGTAAGTTGTTCTTATTTTACATGGTCTTCAGCACTAAGCGAACTCTCTTTCCTGCATTCTTTCGTCCTTTGCTGTCATTTTTGGTAAAGAGGAGTTGTAAACACATTTGTTTCTGCTAATACCTATTTTACAAATGGTAATGCTGTTTAAACCATCCCCAGTGCCAAACATATACTCTTCTTGTTTCCATACTAGTGTCTTCTGGTTTCGGGCCAGCACAAGTGTTTTTGCAGTCACACAGTGAATGGGATTGGAAAACTGATGGAAGTTATAGCAGAACGTAGTGGGAGGGAAATCTGTCTCGCTGTGAGGCACCTTTGAGATTCTGGAGCTGAAGGGAGTGAGAAAGGGGAGTGAGGTCCTGAGGTGGTTGTGTCAGGTGGCAGCACAAGTTTAAACTGGCTCTGCTTCCCGCACTGACATCAGTTTGTCAGTTCAAAAACCAAGAGTGAGAATAGTCATAGTGTTGCAGAAATGCTAGAGTTTTTGCAAGATAAAAGGGAGGTATTGCTCTTTGTCACTAAATTGGATGTTTCTGGGGCTGTCTCAGGCTAACCATCTTGCTGCCTTATTTTCTGTTACAAAACTTGGTAGCACCCTTGCATTGTTACACCTGGCAAATTGATCTTGAGACATGAATAGAAAACTTTTATTTGCCTTGCTGTTAAATAAGTAATCTGATTTAACTAACAAAGCTGTGCTACTGCAGTTTTAAAGCTAAAGCAGACTGGAATAACAACACCTGCTTCTTCATGCCTTTTCACAATCTGAGATCTGCAGTGGGTATGTTCAAACGCAAGTATCATTCTGTACGGATGTTGCTCTTGTGGGTCATTCTTTTATATTCGGCATGGCTTGCATTTTAATTTAATAAATCCTGAAAAAATGAGGTGGAGGAGAGTCTTACATGGCTACCGAAGCAGAGAGCTGTAAAAGAGAGAGCACTAGAATCCCTGCCACTGCTTGACAGCTGCTCCAGCCTTAGATGTCCATTTATTCTGAGATTGCTTTGAGCAGTAGGGCAAAGCCACATTTGCAGGGTAGGTGGGACCTGAAAATTCCACAACAAAACTTCTAAATGGTTTCTTTTGTCAGTTGTAAACATTCCTTCAATTTGAGACCCCAGTTGACCTTGCTTAATAGGTACTGCCCAAGAGTGTCTTATTGGTTCTCAAACTGTCCCCAAGATAGATACCATTATTGGATCCATGCTATAACTTCCATAATTACATTTTCCAATTAGTTAAAAAAAACCCCCAGCCTTATTACACTGAAGATAAAAGCCAGCTTGCAACAGCAGGGAGCTATGATTGACAATCATTCCAATTAGGAAGACTTCTTGTCAAAATGTGCTAAAATCAGACTTTTCTGAACAGTAATGAGGCTGGCCAAAATATATAATAATTCTTTAATGTAATGCCATATATTTAGCTTACTTAGGTTTTTTGAATTTGAGTTGCGATGAGCTGAAAAACAGATTTTTTTTCTGATGGAGGATTTTGTAGGTGTCAGTGACATTGCTGTATATCACTGAAACCAGTGCAAATATTGCCTCAGGTACTCTGCAGAACAGTTAATGCAGTCCTGTGTTGATAGCAGAGACATTTTGGGTTGCTCTATTTTGATGTTATCTCTGTTTCTAGGGATGGGTTGGCATGTAGGGTTTTCTTTACCATGCCTTATTGGATAATATGGGCATCCTCTGGGGTTAGGTCTGGTCATCATGAGATCATGAGATCTCTGTTGCCTCATGTACCCAGATCAGTGTTAAGATCTGTGCCAGCGTGAACCTGGAGGTTTTCTTAGTACTGTTTTTTGACATAACTTTGGTCAGCAGCTTTTTAAAAACTGGATTGTCCGTAGATCCACAGTATTCAAAACTGTAGCTGAAAAAACTGTAAGGTAGGAAGGAGATAGTTTGCAGTGGGATATATCGCTAACAAATGTTTTTAACGTGGAATGTTTGGACAAACTATTCAGTTAAGTTTTCTGATTTTACACCAAATAGTTTTTATCGTGTTTTGAGGAGAAAGCTTTCTGGATATGGTTGAAGATATTATCTGTTCAGTGTTATGATAAGAAGAAAAAATGTTTCTGAAGAATTTTGAGCAGGTTAATATCTCAAAGTCCCTCACAAAATTTTATAAATACCTTGCAGCTTAGGAAAACAACAGTTATAGCAGGAGTAGGGATGGCACTGCAGTGCCCTTGAAAAGTTGCGGCTGCATAGAGGTAGAAAGACTATGGATGTGGGAGGAGAGAGAATTATTAAACGGAAGTAATTGTCCAGATGGCAATAGCTTGTGCATTAACAACACATTATAATCACATGATGTGCCTGGGATTACAAATCATGTAGTCAGTGTCTTCTGTGAGTCAAGAGAAAGTAAATAAATCAAAGAAACTGGTTTGTAGATAGAATCATGACTCAGTGATGAGAAAGAAACTGCTGGAGATGCATGTGAAAGTAAATGAGCATGTAGGGCTGACATGACCAATATTAGAAGTTTAAAAGCACACTGCTTTGCATAAAACAAAATAAAACCTATCTTGAATTTTCAGGATGTGAATGCATTCATTTTCTTCCCTTTCAGATTATTTTTTTATTAATGTTTCATTGCTGATTAAAACTCTGTTCTGTTGGTAATTTTAGATGGTAATCCTATTTATACCATATGCTTAATGAATGTTTTAAAATATTTTTTATCTAAAGAGATGGAATTGCTTCCTGTGGCTACTCTGTCTCAGTGCCTAAGAAACATAATTCCATTTGAGTTGTACTTCATAGCAAAAATAAGAGCTTCCTAAACTTCACAGGTTTTAGCAGGCTGCATCTGTCACTTCTTACTTCACTAAGTCTGACAAACTAAAGAATTCAAGACATTGACTGATTGTGAGTTCACTGCTCCTTTTAGGGAGAGTAGTATGTTTTGTTCAAGGTCAGCTTCTTGTGCTTAAGGGCTAATACCCATAAGAAGGAGAAACGTGTATGGGACATAGCTCTGAGAATCAGACTGCATACTGAGAGGGTATGTTTGTGTTTATGAATAGGAATTAAATTTTAAGCAGACAATGGAAAAGCAAGGATGCATTAATTAGAAGTTCACAAGACAAACAAATGTCAAATTCTTCATTGTTGGAAGCCTGGCTTTGTGAGAGTGTTTGTGTGGGTTATGTATAGGTAGTTCTAGAAGAGCTTTTTTCTAAGCTCCTCTACTGTGAGAAAGAAAAAACCCCAAAGAGATTCTGGTTGTAGAAGAATGGGGTTGTACAAATGAATCTTTGCTCAATAGCTTTAGCTTCTCAATTTTTAAGGTATGTCCAGCTTTGTCCTTTATCTGTGTATATAAAACTGTGTATGTCACTGTACTACAGCGATCAATTTCCACAGTATTCTCCCCTCCCCTTTAATATTTGGCTTACTTACCAATGGCAGAATAAATTCATCTTCAAAATTGTGTGAATTAGGAATAAAAAAGTATTCAGAAAGACAGCCTGTGTCGGACTGTATGGATTAAGAGTTACAATTGCTTGTGCTTGTGTGCGATCAAAACCTGATCACATTCTGTGAACCCTTGGTCTTTGATCTGGACATTGTCAACTGTTTGTTTTCCAGTGTTTTCTAGCAGATAAGAGCTGCATTTCATCTGAGCTTTGACAGTCTAGCCCTGTAGATGCCAAGCAGCCATTTGTAAGAGAAAATATTCTTAGAAGAGTCTGTTGAATGAAAATTAAAAAGATTGCCATCAGGCTGAGTTATAATGTTCCCATTAAAATGAGAATCATCTTAAAAAATTATTGTGAAATTATTGTGATATCATATGAAATCATCTCGGAAGGATACAAGTCCTAAGTAATATTTGGAAAGTTTCTCGCTTCAAATAACTTTAATAATTAAAAACTGCATCTGAAAATACCATACTCTAGCTACATTCAGCAAAATTTAAGCACCTTTTAGGAAATATGCGTTCTAAATTTTAACTAAAAATGCTCTTTTGTTCTTCATTGATACATTATGCATAAATCACCTGTATAGCTTAATATTACTGGAAACGTTTAAATAATACCTGATTTCAGACATTTTTATATTTTCATTCACAGCCTTCAAATAAATAGGTAAGTAAAAAGGGAAATTATGAACAGTTAAATTTACTTTTTTTTAAAGTGGCTTCAACTGTGTTTGGGTGCTTGGCAATCAAAGTGTGGTCTAAGTGAGGCTGAACTTCATTTTTGTTGATCAGCACTCTTCCTCTCTATTTCTGATGTTTCATGCTTCTGTGTGAAATGACTTCATACATGTTTGAACAGTGACATTTGAATCACCAACGAAAGACAAGCTGTAGATCATGGCACTCATAATTGTTTCTAAAAGGGACTGAAGGAAAGCACAAAATAAGTTTAGAAAGATTTAAAAATAAGTTATAACTTTGGATTAAAAAAAAAAGACACCCTTTTTTTCTCCATCACTTTCTCCTAAATACCAGATCTTGAAAGCAGCCTTTCTCAAGAATATATGGAAGGCTCTTTAAAATATTTGTCTCTCTGCCACAGGACTTTTTTGAAAGGAAATTAAATTAATCTTAACATTCTCTTATGTTACTAAAACTAATAGGAGAAACCATTTGTGGTACTACCATTCATGGACAGCTGGAAAGTTAACTTACTTCTTCTGTTTCTGAAATACAGGTGCTAGCAACAGGACTAAGTGGCCTCTATTCATCTTTGCCTACAAAGCTGGAAGAAAAAGGAGAAGAATGGCACTGCCTGATGAAAGATGACTGGCTTTTGTCACCAGCCCTTGTACAATTCATGAATTCCCTTGAATTTTGCAATGCTGTGATACAGGTAACTGAATAGAGTTAGCCTGTTCTTTAGAAGGAGTAGTAAGTTGTATCTCCTGCAGAAGTTTTTAAGTTATAGGTTTTACTTATTTTTGTTAATGGCATTAACTATTAAAGTTAGACTAAAACAAGCTGCTTATAAAATGAATGCCTTGTGCTGTCTGTCCTGGTTATAAGTATGAACTAATATATTTGTGGTTTTCAGTGCCAAATGTTTCAAATGAAGGATTGATATTACATTATGTAATTGGGACCATTTTCTGTTAAAAAACCCACAAATATTTATTGCATTTTCGTACCACTGTTGATCCGATAAATAAATTGAATGCCTTTACATGTGGGAAAATGTAGGGTTTATATCTGTATTTGTTTAAGCTCTTGTAACACTGTACATAAGAAAATAGTCTGTTTTGCCTGTTGATGAGTACAACATAAAGAAAGCCTTACAAGCAGAATTATTTAGGTCTCCTCCTAGAAGTAGAAATTCATTTTAGATTGGCCTGTTTTGAATCTATTCTCTTCTTCCAGGGTTCTGTTTCAGTGCTTTGCTCCCTTAGTATTTTTTTCTGATTTAAATGTAAAATAAAACTCTTGTCTTTATATATTGTTTTTAAGGCATGAATACTCAATAGAACGAGATCCACTATTTCATTAAAACAGGATATAAATTCTACAGAAACTGTGGATTTGTGTTATTTGAAGAAATGTGCTTGATAAGATCGAAAATTTGATCACATTTACTGTTAAATAAAAGATTTATTTCAGTGCAGTGTGTGCAAAGTACAGCAAAGAAACTGATTGACTGTTAAAGCCTTGAACAAGCAAAAATAATAGTAGCTGTCATTGTTCAAATGCACTGTACAAGATTTTTAGCATGCATGTTTAAACATGAAGAAGAGACAATATTAATTTTGGTGTCTAATCAGAGTTATTCTACAGATCTGTGTTTGCAGGAGATCATATTTGATGCCTTTATTGTAAAAAAGTTATATAAAGGGCATTGCAGAAAAGTGAAAGAATGTGTTATTTTAAAAAACGCTGTTCAAATAGATGCACAGTGGTTAAGGATAGCAGCTGACATGCAGAAAGAGCACTTTCTGACTGCTTCTTGATTGTGTCTGTATAGTCTTTGGCTGACTTGAAAGCTCAGTTACTGTAGGAATTTTTGCTTTGCCCATGGTCTGGTCTCTGTTTACCAAAAACTTTGGCCAGAGATTAAAAAAGAGCAGTGTAGGTAAGACCTCTTGCCATTTACTACCTTTTCCCTGGACCACGACATAGGAAGGGTCACTCTTTTTCTTCCTTTTACCAAATTAGGACTTCCAAGGTAAAGAAGTCTGGTAAGAATTGCAGGTTGGAGAATCTATTGGATACATATAGGCTGTGACACTCCAATCTTTGTTAACTTCCAACATAGCATATTGGCATTGAAACTTCTGAATGGAATTTTAGTTTGCTTTTTATATGCATGAGTTGATGTGTTATTGTTGCAAAGACAAAAACAAATGTTTAATTATAAAAGTAAAATTTTGAGTTCTAATAATATTTTGAGGGGGGTTGTTTGTTTGTTTTAAAGCTCTTAACCATCCCATTGAATGAATCATGCTGATTTTGCTGTAATTTCTGTTTGTTTTACAATGGCTGGGAGAAGGGTATGTGAACAGTGTATTTTTTACTCCATAGCTGGAAGGTGCTTTGGTTTGCCTACTCTTGAACTTTAGGAAAGCAGCTGTTCTTTATTGTAGAAGGATAAGTTAATAATGGCAAATCCACCTTCAAGTGACCCCAACAAGGTTGCAGGAGCTGAAATTAGAAATTCAGATCTTGGTTTGATACATGGCTATACACACTTTCCTGTCCATCCATCATCTTTGTCAGCATGCAGGAAGATTGAGAAGCCATGTCTCTAAGTTTGGCAGACTTACTGTAATTAAAGATGGTATGTGTATTTCTGTGTAGAAGAAACAGTCGCTAAGAGCCCGAATCATATCAAATGCTGGTGAGAAGGATGAATGAATGTCTTATTAAATGGGAAGGGGTTTTGGTAGTGAATAATAGCATCCTGTACCCTGTCTTTTAAATCTCACTAGAACTGTTCTGTGTCTTTCTCTTCCCCACCCTCTTAGGTGGCACATCCCTTGATACGCAACCAGCTTGTGAATTACATTTACAATGGATTTTTGGTGCCTGTAATGGCTCCTGCGCTCCACAAGGTCAGTGACGTCTGCAAGCATGGCACAAAAGAGTAACGGGAAAAACTATTATGGAAGAGCTCTGTGTAAAGATACTACCAGATGTATTGCAGTAGTGACTTCCATGCAATTCAATACATTTCTAGACTAACTTTCCATCCTTTCATCCCGTATACTTTCTTAAGCAACATAGAGGTATTTCTGAAAATTTTCAAAATTCGTAAGTGTAGTAAAGAACCAAAATATTTGTGTTGTTTTAGACTCATGTATCATCAAAAAAGCAGTGATGTTTTAGACATTTCATCATGGCAGACATGTTTCCATGAGCATTTTTTTTTCTAAATGAATTTTTTTTTCAGGAAGATGACCACAAGGAAAATGTTTACTCAAGAAATATTATACTAGTCTTTGAAAAGTTGCCATTGTTTTGTAGTTCCTTATCATATTTGGTAGAGTTATTTTCCTAAAGTAGAGTTCAGTATCAGTTTTCTAATGTATGTGAGTGCAATTTATGGTACTTTAAAGAAAAAAAATCCATTTTTCCTTTGAATTTTAGGGTTTATCAGTTGCAAAATATGTTACCAATGTTAGTGAATTATATATTTACTTTATTTTGCTTAGGCACCAAACAGCTACATTTCCAACTGTTGCAGAATATGTCAGTTATGTCAATTCCCTTTCTCTGAAAATGTTCAAGGCCAGATTGGGTAGGACTTTGAGCAGCCTGATGTAGTGGAATGTGTCCCTGCCATTGGCAGGGAAGTTGGAACTAGATGATCTTTAAGGTCCCTTTCAGCCCACATCATCATATGGTTCTGTGATTTTATGAATTAACAGTCTTAATTGCCCTGTAAAAGAACACTTTCTCTTTTGAGGAGAAAATGTAGGTACAGCTGAGAGTAAAAATCCACAAAAAACTTCCAGAAGCAAACTAAAAAATTACTTTAGTAAGGCCTTCTAATTCTCACAAAGCCTACCAAGCGCAAAGCATTGCAGCTGTTCCATTTTCTGGAGGACAGTGAAACTCCATACCCTGCTTTCTTGTTCACAACTTGTTTCAGTAGCACACACAATTCTTCATGGTAAATAGTCACCAAGAAAGTCATAAGTAATGAAGAGTCTTTTTCAATGTTTTGGCAGACCTCAAACAATCAGGAATTTTATGAGGGTTGAAGTAAAATTTGTCTGGGATCCAGATCAAGGCTGTAGTCTGTCCTGAGGTAGTTCACCTCACCTGGCAGTAATTTTTTCTATTTCTGTATCTGGACTTAATCCCTTACCAAGACTGCGAATTAGGAGTGAAAAGCCTAACCACTTTTAGGTCAAGGTTATGGATAATGAGGGAGATAGAGAATGGATTCTAGTCTTAGGGGTACTATTTTATCTTTGAAGTATTTGAGACTAATCTTAGATTGTTTTGAGTACTGCCATGCCTCTGAAAGCCATTCTTATCAGTCAGCAAATCTCCTGACCTCCTATTGGGTTGATTACTTCCCTGTTAATGTTAAATAATTTAAAGATGGCTGCTGTGATTCCTTTTTTCCTTTGATGAAAATTATGTTTATATACTCTGAAAATAGGTTAAATCATATTTCTCTTGAAAATGGGGATGTTGGCTAACATAGGTGACTTTTAAAGCCAAGATCTTTCTCAAACCCTGATACTTTGTTTGGTGCCTTGTTCTTCCAATAACAAACATTTCCTTGATTAGAATTAAAATTGACTTCTTCCTCATTAAAAATTAACTTACTGTGTATAAACTTCAAATTATTTTAATGGAGAAGATGGATTGCACCATCTAGTGGATCTGATACAAGGTTCTCACATCTGTGAGACCAAAACTCTATAGCAAAAGGAATTAAGTACATTGCCTTCAGTCTTTCTGTCCTGTGCTCTATGTTAATAACAGAAAATAAATGTTTTCCCTTTTTTGCTTTTGGGACATATGTCTATACACTATGATAATTATGCTGCAACAGCTCTTTCATGCATTAAAATAATTTCTAGTTGCCATTGAGAACATTAATGCTAAGGGAAAGAGTGGACTTTGAAAACTGTACCTCCCATTTGGGGACGTAATGTTGTAATTAACCTTGAGGTTAATGAAAAAATTGGAAAGGGCCAAAATGAGAAGCCAGATGTATCATGGCAGTTTTTAAAACACAAGTTCTACCAAATGGATCTTGATTTTATTTTTTCAACACACTGAAGTTGATTTGGTGTCATAAAGTCTACTTGTGGCTGAAGATTTTAGTTTTTATTCAGTTATTCACTTTGTTTTTTTGTGATTCATTCTGGCTTAAGTTCAAGTACATTGTGAAATGGAGCATGGTATAAATACCTGATTAGGAAGACAGATCAGTGCAAGGTTAAAGGGTGATAAAAGGAGAGGATGATTGTTGCTGGTACATCTTCCTGAGGTGTTTCTATAGATCTTATTTCTATAATTTAACTGGTGTGGAACAGCTGCTTCTGATAATTCTTGGTGATAGGAAGGAAAGAAGCCAGTCAATGAGTCTAGACCTCATGTGGCATATTGATCTTAACAATCCACATCCAATCTGGCACTCATGATTCAATCTTAAAGTAAGAGTTGGAAGGGAGATGAACTTCTGGCTGTGCTTTTGAACGGCTTGGGCAGGCAGACTACTACAAACCTGATCTTCCTGTACTGTATTCTAGGTTTTTCTACAAGAAATATGTTCTGAGGAAAAAAATTGCTCTGCAGCAAGACACAGACTAGCATTAATTGTTTTTGCAAAGACCGTTCTGGTCAGGAATGGAATTGGACTTGGTATCTCCAGAGGTTCCTTCCAACTCTAGCTATTCTGTGATGGAGTACTGTGATGTCTTTAATCTATTTTGTCACCAGGTCCCCATCCGCATTCAGCATCAGTGAGCATGCATTTTTCATGATCTTTCTTTTCCTGTTGAAGCTCTTCTTCAGCTCCAGCTGGGCTTTGGCTTTCCTGATCCTTTCTCTGCATACTCAGGCACTTCCATATTCTTCTTGGGTCACATTTCTATGCTTCTGTCTCTTCATGTTTCAGACTTCTAGGAGCTCTTAATTCATCCATATAGACCTCTTAACTCCTTTCCTTGATTTCCTTCTCTTTTCACAACTTTAAACATCTGACTATCAAACAAGACTATCGGTAAAAGTAGCATAAAAATTTCATAAGTAGAATTTCATTAAAAATTGTTTAGAGTTTTAATATGTGGTTCAAAACTTTAAGATATGTTTATGTGTGACTGTGAAATGTTTTTAATATTTATGGAACCATGTGGTAAGCTGTATTTTATGAAAATTTTGCAGATTGTCTCCCTATAAATACTTAAAATGCACACAGTTCACTGTGCGAATGAAGCAGTACAAGACTGTTGAGGATTGAGATGTATTTCAATGAAAAAGTCAGGGGGAGAGACCAATATATTTTTCTTGCTGTGATTTTTCTGGTTATATCTTGGGAAGCTGGTATGGAGTTGAAAAAAGAGTTCTCTAGTTAAGTTTTTTTTTCCAGTTAAGGAAGTTTCAAATTGATTGGGCAAGCTAGCTAGCTTGAAATAACCTATTTTTCACAGTGAGCTCTGCGGGGGTTATTTTTGGAGCAGATTAGCTGTGATGTGCTTAAATAACCCAAACATTCTCAAGCTTATGACTCCCTAACTTCATTTCTCAAAGATAAGTATCCTAAATATAGCATGTTCTTGTAGCCTAATTTATACCTTGTCTGTCCTAGTCTTGCCACTTTGTGTGGGTTATCCCACCTACACGTGTAATGAGCGATTGACAAGTATGTTCCTATCTCCAAAGCTGCACATTGCTGAATGGGTAGTCAGAGCCCAGATTTGTATTATGTAGCTGGGGATGTGCATTAACTGGCTGTGCTGAAGAGCCCTGCCTTGTCCTTTCATTATCTGGATGTTATTGTACTTTTTACATGAGAGGTAACCTCCCGTGCTTCTGACACAGGAGTTCCTTGAGACATCAAAAGAAGGAATTCAGTGAAACTGTTCGTGGGGCAGGAGGGAGGGCATGTCTTTGTGCAAGGTTACAAATTCATTTGAAAACAGAGGAATAAAATTGTTTGTGTCTAAAGATACAGAGCTAAAGAAAATGGTAATTTGGTAGGTTTTTTCCATTATTTAAATTTTTTACCCAAACCATCCTTTATTATTTCTGGTGTGTCTGGGATTTACAAAAATTAGGACTATCTGACAGAAACTGTTCTTAAATTAAGACTGGTAACTTTTGATGGCATGTCAGTTACAACTTGAAATTATGCAGCTCTGTATGTTCTTCCCTATATTTTGATATGTAGGGAAAAAATACTCATGAGAGGGTATTGTTTTGTTCAGAGAATGGAACAGAGCCATACTGTTGGATTCTGGGACATATTCCACTGGCTTTTTTCTGTTGCACTTTCAAAGCTAACATCGAGTTCTATCAATAAAATACAAGGTCTTCTGGGGACAGATTATACAAGAGTCTAAGTAATCGAATAAGACTAATTTTCTCCTCAGTTGAAATCTCATTGAAATCCCAGAGTGAATCCAGAATAACCCTGTTGAAATAACTTTTACTGGTTCTGTTAGAGGCTGTATCGCCTTATATTTGGTCTCTATATATTTGTTAGTAGACTAGTAGTTAGTCTAAATACTTAGTTAGTATTTATTTACCTTATTCTTTTAGGTAGCTACAGCACTTCTGTAGAAATATAAGTGAAATTCCTTTCAGAAGGTCTTGAATATGTATATATTTTGCAGTCAAAATCATGTACTAGATAATTAGGAGCCCCACCTTGGCATTTATAAATATTTTGTTTCCTTTGATGCAGTTCAGATTGGTTATATGCACCCTTTCACTGTAAATGCATGTTATTTCATTTTAGTTTGGCATTCAGAGAATTTGGTTAACAAAGGCAGCTATTTAGACCATCTTGAATGTTTATGTAAGTTGTGGTGCTTCAATTTATTGAAGAAAGCACTAAAATCTGACAAATTATATGATAAAAGGAAATGTATATGTGAGCATTTACTCCTGTACGATATGGCATTCAATTGCTAACTATGATCTAATTATTTTTATACTTTGAAGGCTTGTTTTAATGTGAATAAGCTTAGTTTAGTCTGAATAATGGAAAATAGTACCAGCTTTTTGGTGTAAAACATTGCTGTTGGCCAAGTTAATTGCTCTGCAGAGGTACTGGCACGGTCCTGTCAAATAAGCTCTGTCAAATGGACATCAACTCTACTGCACACTAACCCGTCCAAAAAAAGCCTCTAACACGGTGTGCTACTGTGATAATTCAATAATACTTGCTTGATGATTACACAGCTCAGCTAGGGGGAAATGACCTGTAAATTATACTCTACAGATTAGAAGGAGCATCTTTATAAAGATCCTACAAGACTGTCAGTTCCCATTTAGGAATAATACCATCCTTCATCTTATCGAAAAGCATTTGGATAGCTGCTGTAAAAATGTGTAAACCAAGTGTCACTGGAAAACTTTGAATAGCCTTGTGTAGCCTTGTGCTTTGCAGAAATGCATTAATAGCTACAAAACTTAATTTTACGACCTATCGTGTGAATATATGTAAAGATGTCTCTCACTTCTTGCTTCAGACATGCAGTTCAATTGAATTTCAACATGGTATAAACTGAAGCAGTTTATAAATGTAAGCTGGAGGAAGCTGAAACAGTTTGGGTTTTCTGGTTCCCCCAGTGGGCAAACATCCTCTGTTCCTGGTCCTGCTTGTCCCTCTCTTTTGCCAGAACAGCTGTTCATACTTGAAACTGATTGAGGTTAAAACTCACCTTTACTTCTGGATAGTTCTAATCTGAATCAATTTCCTGATCCCATTCATTGTGCAGCATGAACCCTTCTGCCTGTATAAGCAGGGAGCAAGAAGTTGAAAATTAATAGAAGAGACTGGAAATGGTTGGATTTTTTTTTTTTTTAATCAGTGAGGTGAACTTATTCAGGTTAAAACTGCTTGTGGATGGATCTAGAGGATAAGTTCAAATAAGGACATTTGTCTTTTCATGGGCAATATGAAGTCGTTGTAAGAAGGGATATGTGATGGAAAGGAGGAATCATTTAGGTATATTCCTGTAAGTGGGCATGAAGCTGTAAGTTAGAATATATATTGTGTGATTCCCCAAGGGAAAATGGCCAGTCGTAAAGAATCCACGTGATTGGTCTAACACAGTGAGTGTAATAAATGAAACTGAACTTGCAATGACAGTAATTTCTAGCTCTTTGCTATTACTTGGCAGAATAACTTGTAAAAGCTGGATCTCTTTACAGTGTTCTGCCTTACAATCTAATCAGTCATCAGAGGCCACAAGAAAAGATTCACTGAAAATTGTTACGTGATTATAGGAGGGTATTATATGGCTAAAAGTGGCCTTCTCTTTTCAATAATCTCCAGTCAAGTAGCTGTCTGGCCATGAAAACTTTCAGCTAGTCTTTTTTGCTGCAGTTTACATCTCAAAAAACATATGGATGAGGCTTTTTTAATGGTCTTTTTAGATAGACACTTGATATGTATATTGAAAAAAAATCAGCAACTTTTAATTGTTATGTTTGTGGGTAATCAAAATAAAAATGGTAGAGTAGTGGTCTGATGAATGCAATGGACAGGATTTTTTTGTTGTTGTTTTTTTATTTTTAATCCTATAGTTCTATTTTAAGAGCAGAGATATCCCTGGTCTCTGCCATTAGCAGAAAGGATCTAATGCAAGGGATGGTGCTGATGGGTTTCTATTTTTGCTGTTGAGGAAGTGGGGGATTCTACTACTGCTGAAATACCTTTATCAAAAAGGTACTATCAAAACATAGCTTGAAATTTAATGAAAACTTTTATCAAAAACAAGCTTCAAATTTAGTTACTTAAAAAGGGTTTTTCTAGAAAACTACCATGTCTTCATTTTATTAGTTTCCCTTTGTTACAGTATTTTTCTTGACATTTGAATTATCAAAGGTGAAGAATTTTCAAATTACATAGCAGATTTTTGTAAGTTTTGGCTTGCTATTTATCATCTTTTCAAAGATGTGCAATTCTGTGGGCTAGCAGCTAAAAGCTTTATTGGAGAAATGATACTGTAATCAATGTTTACAATAACAGTTTTTGTAGAACTGCTGCAGGTTTTGAATATAGTGGACATACTTGACATGACTAGCTTCAGTTTAGTTCTCTGGGAGAATTGTTCTTTTGTTGTTTATCTGAGTACTGATTTGAATTTATTAGAAATGATTTCCCTCTTCCCCCAAATATGTCTCACGAGACATTTGTTTAAGAAGAGACAGCCAGCAGGTAGTCTGAATGGAGCTTAATAGCATGACTTTGGTAACGTAGAAAACAGAGATTCTCAATAATAACTGCACAAATTGAACCAGTCTCGCTTTCAACACTCCATGTTTTATGTATGATGTAGTCTGTAGAAAAGGTGTGCAGAGTTAAAAGGATTTTTGCCAGAGATGGGTTTAGCCTCATCTAACTAATTTCTCCAGCGTCCTTCTCCAGTTAATTGCAAAAAGAGTCAGTTCTCCAGAGGCTCAATCAGAGCAGACTAATGTATCCCATAGAGTAAAAAGAAAATCAGCCTTGTGGAGTTAAAATTGGCTTTCTTGTATAGTTCTCTAGGTACCTTGAATCTTCAGAAGTTACTCTCACCATCAGATATGCTAAAAGGGAGAAGTAAGCACAGAATGCAAGGTAGCAAAATTAGATACAATAATTGTAAAAGCACAGACACCTGCTTGCCAGGTTAATTCATCTTTTTCCTAAGCTTCATACCTGGCTTGCGTTTAAGTGCCCAACAGCAATATTTTTGTTGAACGTTAGTCTGTAGAATGTTACCTTGCTGGTAACAGGTAAAACCTTTGGTTTGTAGGGACAAGTTGTACACAAAGGCAGATTGAGAGAACATTAGAATTTCCAGAACACAATTGCATAAAAATTGCTTGTGCAACTTTAACATGCCTGTTTTGAGTGTTGCACAGTTATCCTGCAGAAAAGACCCTAGCTTCATTTATTGAGGAAGTTTGAAGGAGTGTTGTGGATAAGGCAATGTGTTTTCACTGAAAATTGAAAAAGATTCTGACAAATCCATTTAAATGTTGACAAAACTTAGTAATCTTATCTCTTTCTTGGAAAATGGTTAATCAGATTCACCAACTTTTTTTCCCCAAGAAGAAGTAAAAATTAGGTGCAATGTAGTACCCTTCACAAAACACCCTCATTTCAAAAAATTAGGATTTAAAAAGATTACAAGTAACTCCTCTTTGAACTATTAGAGCTTCATTAATCATTGGTTGGTTCTTCTAGCTCTGCTTAGTGGTATCAGTGAAGTGTTGGCTATTACACATCTTTTGTCTAGTGCCCAAGCTGTCAGGAGCACTATACCCACTCTCAGAATGTAACATTTCTTTTCTAAGCTATTCTCCAGCTGGCTTTCTTCTTCTGCTGCTCTTTGTTTCATTCATGGTACACACTTTGAAAAGCATGTGGCTTTCTCTTACTGGTAGAAATTGTAGGATGAGTTGTCCAAAGAATGTGGGTTTTAGAAAAAGGTCACTGTCCTTGTGACCTGAATCTGCTGGCTTTTCTTGCTTTCATGTACAGCTGCAGTATTTGATACATGTACGTTCTGTCTACAAACATTGGTGAAACTGTCAGCCAAGAATGTACTTCCTTTTCCCCATAAAAGATAAAGAAGGGGCGTGGAAATGTAAGGGTGTATTACTTCTGTCTGACCTTTCCTTGGCAGAGAGTTTAAACCTGTCCGAGAACTGTATGGTGTCATAATGATGTCACATGATGGATTTCTTGGGCTTTGCTTTCTACCACTCACTGCTACATTGAAAAAAAAAAAATAGAAAAAAAAAAAGGCAAGAAAAGACAGTTCTTAGGATGACAGACACCAGCTTTCACCAGAAAGCTATTCCTTTTTATACTACAAGTTCCCAAACCTATTCAAGAAAAAAAAGTTTCTGGTTGGAGCTGAGCTGCTTCTATTTCCTGATGAAAATTTTGACTGTTGCTGTTTCACTGGTGCTTTGTTTCTAATGCCAAAATGAGCTAGTATCCCATTGTATGAACGATACTGTAGCTGAGTATTAGAATGCTCAGCCTTAGTCTGAGGGTGATTCAATGACCTTAGTTTTAGAGCTTCTCTCTCCATAAGGTCTGCAGGCTGTGTACTCCATTCCTATGTTCTGTTTAACCACCCAGAAGCAGCTTCTGATCCTAAATGCTTTAAAGAGAATGTTTGCATCATGACATTACTGTGTACATGGCTAACATGCAGCATAATGGAACAGGGATTTTAATATTTACAGCATGTTACGTAAATGTTGCCCTTCTGAGTATTTTCTAAATCCTCTTAGGTCTTAAGTGACAGCTTTGATTTTTTTTTAATAAAATCGGTCTTTTCATTTATCCAGCTAAGTTTGGTAAACAAAAGATGTTTAATACTTCCTTTCATATAGACAGAATCTTGTGTTTAAGGGTTTATCTTGGTGCACTTAAGCTTATTAGATTCCTGGGTAACTATTTAAAAAATGCTGACTCTGCAAGAGCAGTGCATGGTGCAGAGGTGGGCTTTGGAATTTCCTGTGCTTTGCCAGTGTGTTGTGTGAATAGATAATCTCCAAGGGATTGCAATAAGCAGAGTAGCGTGGGTTATGGTATGCAAATGTCACATGGATCATGAATTCTATTTTGATCTACTAATAGTCAGTAGTGAAGATTCTGGGCTGGGCTTTATGGGTAAATATTTATATATATACTTTTTTAAAAAAATTGAGTAAAATGAGAAATTGTGCTGTGGCAAAATAAAAAGAAGGAAAATCATGACAAAATTCTGGACATCTATGGGAATTTTCTCTTTAAAACTTC
Source organism: Cisticola juncidis (assembly GCA_013400215.1). Lineage (NCBI taxonomy): Eukaryota > Metazoa > Chordata > Aves > Passeriformes > Cisticolidae > Cisticola > Cisticola juncidis. The sequence goes on from VXBR01010508.1 coordinate 88,882, forward strand.
ACGACCATGACTTTTTTTGTACTGTGCTTTGATTCTGCTCCAACATTTATTTTTAATTAAGTGGTAGATGCAGGCATTCACAAAATCTGAAAATGCTTCTGAGGGACAACAGAAGTGTGATGCAGAGGACATGACGTGGGCAGAAAGGGGATCTTCTAGCATGATTTGGTCCTTTGACTTTCACTGTGTGTGAGATCTGGGGTGTCAGTTTGAGGGAGGATGCTTTTTCCTGGAGATGCAAGACAGGTAGGAAATGTGTTCAAAATGCTTGCGAGGCAAATTTAAGAGTGAAGACTCAGTTTTTTTGTGGCAGTGTTTGGATGGAGAGCTTTGCTGGATATACTGTTGCAGAGGATGGATGGGTGGATATTTTGTGTGTGCAGAATGTTTGTGTTTGCAGTATTTACATTACTTTTGCTTACAGATGACAGTGGAGGAAGTGATGACCACGACTGCATATCTGGATCTCTTCTTGCGCAGCGTTTCAGAGCCAGCCCTCCTCAAGATTTTCCTCCGCTTCATTTTGCTGCACCGACATGAGAATGTTCATATCCTGGATACACTTACCAGCAGAATCAACACACCATTCCGGGTAAGACCAGCAGAACGGAAGTTCAAGTACTCAGCATGGATGCAGGTTCAATGTTTAGGTGGGAGATTTCATATATTACAGTTGGGTACTTGTTTAACTAGGAATTTTCTTCACCCAATGGTGTGATTTCTCCACCCTCTCAATTTTGTGTTTTGACATTTAGCAACCACTATACAGAGCTAATAAACCTGTGAGGTGGTTTCACATATGTAGGGAATGGGATAGAGGTCATGAGAGCTTCTGAAATCTGAACCCTGTTGGAAGATAAAAGGTAAATTTGGAAGCATTTTTATTCTGAATAGTCCTGGATTAGTATTATCATAGATAACTCTCTCTAGGACTTACAAATATGCTTGTGGTGAGGAGCATTTTTGATCTTCGGAGTTTTGTGAAGCAACAAGCATTTTAAAATAATGTCTGGGGAAACAATGGGAGCCCTCTAAGGATGTCTCCAAATGGATCCCAGTTGTTAACTTGCTGGTGTGTTTCTCAGGAATCTATACTCTGTATTACTGTAGCATGTTTACTTAACTATGATGTTGTCTGCTTTATTTGATTAAAAGAACATGCTTTCTTGCTCAAGGGATAAGGCTGCTGCTTCCTCCTCTTCACCCTTCACTCCCTTGTGCAGTAAGGTTTATCTCAGGTGTGTGCTGAGTCCCTTCTGAGCCTAGGCACAGTGCAGGATGGTGGCTGGAGAGCTTCCTGCCAGAGAGGGTGGTTACCTTTGGATAAAGCCAACAGTTGGATCTTCTGGATAAGAAAATGACTACTTGTTGCACTGGACTACTTGAGTGAGCCTTGTTTGACTGGCAGCCTTGGCTGACTCTTGGGTGATGCAGAGCTTCATAGATGAAACCAAGAGTACTGTTTTAGTGCAAGTTGAATGCTTAGAATGGGCAGTAACGTTTCCGAGAAGCCAGAACACCAGCATGTGCATTAAATTTGTGTATTAGGGACAGTAGCTTTAGCTGAAAATTGTTTTGAGATGTAAGTGCATGCAAGTCTTGATATATGCTGCTGTTGTTGCATCTCTAAGATGGATTAACTCCATGAAACAGTCCTGTCAACAAAAATGCAAATGCTGTTGTCTCTGCTAATCATTAAATACTGTTCTATAGGCAAACGAGATGGGAATTGTAAAGAATTCTGCAGTCCTGAGCAACTCAGGATCTCAGCCAAAATGATTCTTTGGTAGTAAAGGAGTTTTTTGCAGTGTAGCTCGGCCAAGTGCAAACATAGCACAAAAGCTGTGTACATTACTATTGATGAAAATACTGATTATTAATTCACAGAGAGGAATTTATTTAGAGACAGGTGCCTGAAAGGACTTGTAGAAGTACTATCCTCTTTGTTTCTTGAGTGTATTTTAAATCTTATCTTTTTACGCAGTACAAAAATAGGCTTGGATTTAGTTATTCAGAAGATTCCAGATTTGCAAATGGTTGCAAAGACTAATGATTACTATTTCCCTTTAAACTGAAATTTCTTAAATACAGAGTAATTTGAGACAGCAGCAGGTGCTTTTGAAGTTTCATGTAATGAAGAAAGGTTATACTTGACTCCCTGTAAATTTCACAGAGGAAAGGAGATTTCCTGTTTTTCTCCTATGTCCCTCCACCAGTTATAACACACCTTTCATGAAAGCATCTGACTTCTTCCAAAGGCTTGTTGTGAAGCTCTTCAAACATTCACCTTCTTATGTGCAGAATACTAATAATTTCTTACACCTAAAGCAACAGAAAACCTGAAGCGATTTATAACTTTCCATTCAGAAAAGGCCTTTAGTTGGTTCAAATTCTGTGTCAGAGGTAAAAACTAAAACCCTGTATTGGACGTTACAGGGTTCAGTTTATGCTAAGTCATCTTAACTTAATAAATTTGAATGATATTTAAGACTGCATTTTTTAATAGCTTATTTGAAGGAAAGATCTGTTTAGGATTGTATTTTGTTAAAATATAATGTATTACATGTATATCTCTAGACAGCTTGAAAAAACCATATCATGGGGTGCTGACTAAATGAAATACTATTCTAAGAGTGTCATAAATCACGATGCTCTAGCAGAGCCATTTTGTAATGTAGCATGCAAGGAAGATTGGAAAGATACAATTTCCTGATCAAAAGCTGACAATGTTTATCATTTTCCAGCTCTGTGTGGTCTCCTTGGCCTTGTTCAGAACGCTCATTGGCTTGCATTGTGAAGACGTGATGTTACAGCTGGTTTTAAGGTAAAGCCCAAACTCCTTTTTCCCATTCTTCATTCTAACTGTGGGACATATGGTCTCTGTCTGTGGATGCAGAGCTGGGTGGGAGTTCTCCAAGGGAGCAGAAATCCAAGTAACTAAAGAGATAAGAACATTTATGGTCCTGACGAAAGTCTACCAGACCTGAGAAAATTTGATTTACATCCTGAGATCTCCAGAGCAGGAGATTCTTCTTGTGATTTATTTCTATAAAAGTGAGAGAAGCTAAGAATATATTTATCACCTCCACAGTCTTTATTCCCTGCTTCTAAATGCATAATTCTTCCCTCCTGCATGTTTTCTCTGGTGTGTTATGCACTTTGATACAGACCTATGTACTGTTTGCATCTTCTCTCTTGTTGTTTTCCATCTCTTTGATTCCTCATTTAGTGAGAATACTTCAGGTTCCTACACTGTTGTAGATAGAGTAAGTGATGTACTAAATGCAGCGATAATTTTTGTTTTTAATTTGTGATTCTATACATTGCTTCAAAATACTTACAATTTGAATATGTTTATTAGATGAGAACTAGCTATGTATTTGGAAATGTTGGTGTATTTTGGGCTTTTAGCCCAAAATTTAGCCCAAAAAACTTGGACTTTTAGCATTGCAGCTCACATGAATATTCCAGGTATTGTCTGTCTCTCCACCCACAGGCATTTAGGTGAAATTCCCTATAGTTCTAGCAGTGGTGCCTAAAGATATTGCTAGGACCTTTCTGAACACAAGTACATCACCACTCAGGCATTAGAGTGCTGTGGTTGATCTTTTTGTTTGTTTAGGGAATCCTTTAGAATTTATTTGCATTTTAAATAGCAGATCATTGGTGCAGTTAACACTGAGGCTCTTACAAAAGTGCTTTTAAAAAGTAAAACAAAAGTGCTCTAAAGAAGTTCAGCTTGAGACTCTGCTTTTTCTGTTCCTTAGCTTCCTCTAGCTTCTTCCCTCCTCTGCCTAAGAGCTCAGTCTTGATCTACTGCAGTAAAATGCTTGGATGCTTCCTTTCTCTTTTTTTCTGGCTGCTTGCCTGGCAAACTGCCTCTCTCTGGGTTTCCCAGGAAAGCAAGTTGGGGATTCTGAGACAGAATGCATTCATAGTCAGACCAAACCATTCTGCTGGCCTTTGATATCTGCCTGTCCACACTCCGTCCATACTTTCTTACAACAAAATTGCTCTGACCTGCAAAGAATTCCCTGTTTTGATGCAACTGTCTTCTACCTCTACTCACCCATAAAGCTCCTCATCAAACCACGCATCACCATATAAGGAGTCATGGTTTCATGCTCTTGAGAGGTTTAGAAAATGGATCACTGTGAATACTGTTATTGTTGTTCCTTTTAATTTGAGAAGGCAGAAAGGTGGGAAGGGAATTCTGTATGTTGTTGGTTTCTCTAACATGGAAAGATAATAAGTGATGCTGGGCCCTGCTCTTTCAGGTATCTGATCCCGTGCAACCACATGATGCTGAGCCAGCGGCGAGCTGTGAAAGAGAGAGACTGTTACTCGGTATCTGCTGCAAAACTGCTGGCCCTGACACCTCTCTGCTGCTCCACTGGAATCACTCTGACACTTGAAAGCCAAGGAAAAGACTATATTCTGTGGACAAAACCCGCACAAACGAAAGGTAATTGATGCTTGGGGGAAGACCAAATCATTAATTGAGTTTGATGTTGTAGCACCTCGTGGGAGGAATTGGGAAAGTATAGAAGGGGAAGGAAATGTGGTGGGCAACAATAAACTGGGCAAGCCTGGGCTAGAAAGTTGGTTTAATTTCTTCCATATGTCCAGGCCTATTGAAACCTTATTGTAACAACTATCCAGCTTGAATATGCATTCATGACAATAGTGTACTGATACATGGTAGCAACTGTGGCTGCTTCAGAGTGATTGCTGCACTAAGGTTTGAATGCAGGCTGCTCTCACAGAAATCTTGAGTTACAGCTGTGTCTTTGCAATAGGAAAAATCGCAATGGTGCATTTATTGAGAAAATCTCAATTGTTGTGCTTTGGTCTTCCTGCCTTATTGGATGGTTAGGGTTAAAGGCTCTCCCTGCAATGTCTTAGTGGATGCCTTGCTGGAGAAAATTTGATATACTACTCTTGATATGAGTCATCTGCTTTACTTCCAGATCCTGGTATACACTCTTCTGAGTCTGCTTGCATCGTGGAATATGGAAGGGCTGTTGACATCAGCTACTTGCAGTACCTGGGGGAAGCCCAAGAGGCCATCATCCAGTGCATGAAAGATTGTAAGGTTTGGTCTGCCTTGTATGATGGAATAAATCCTGATCCAGACACCTTTATCCAGACGCTTGCAGAGGAGAACGGTACGGATGTGGAACACCCCATGTTTCGGCTCCAGCAAAGGAGCTCATGTAGCTCTGCTCAAGCAACTCCATTCAGTGAGAAGATGCAGCTGGAGCTAGAATGGGATGATAGCTATGACACAGGGATTTCGCCTGGTTCTAATGTGAGCTCACCACAACCGTATGATGGTCTGGGAAGCACAGAAATGCAGCCACCTGCAGAGCCACCAAAACACATTCAAGAAATGAAAAAAAATGCCATTATGCTCATCAAAGGCTCTTACATAGAGGAATCAGACTTCCAGGATGATGTTATGGTTTACAGGTTATGTGCCCAGAAGGATACTCAAGATGATGACCGCTCCAAAGAGAAACCTTTAAATGTAGCCAGAGAACACAAGCTGCAGAGCCAGACTGTAGTCAATGGGTCTCTTGCAAAGACCCAGCTGGAAATGGACTTGGATGAGCACAATAAGAGAGATTCAAGCTCAACTAAAGGTGTAATGAGAGAACAAATAAACCAGAAAATGACTGAGATTGATCCACAATCAGACTTAGAGTTAAAGATTTCTTCTCAGGAGGCAGATTGTAACTTAAGCGTAAAACTGCTGAGCACAGATGGTGAGGATTTCATTGCACAGTATGACAGAATTATTAAGGAACTAGATCCAAACAGTGCAAGCTTGGAGGAGCAGAAGTTGGATGCTCCTGATCCAATCTCTCCAGCAGAAGAAGAGGAGGACTTTGAGAATTTCTCAGCAGATACCCCTTCTGCAGAGAGCATATCATCTCCCTTTGGACCAAAGGAGGATGTCTCTCCCAAGCACTCTCCAAGGAGCCAGAGTGCACCATTTACAGGTGGAATGTCCTGCTATTTGCATACATAACAAATATAGGAAGGCATGGTGATTAAAGGTGGCCAAATGAGATCACACTGTGTGGCACACAGTGCAAGCATAGAACTAGGAAGAGTCCTGGCACTAAACGGAGTAATAGTCTAAATACTTGAAGCCATTCCAAGGACAGTGAAATACAATGTGAAAATACATCTGAGTCATGGTAGTGTTTCAGGGTTTTCTTTCTTGGTAATTGTTTAAAACATTGAGCAGGGGTTATGTTGTTTGTATCTGAGAGCTCTGTCACCCCAGAGGAAGCCTTTTCAGTTGAAAGGTGTTCAGAGTAGCTGTTTTAATATACAGAGCCTGGGTAAATAATTTGGGGTTTTTTGGCAACTTCTATCGCTGATGGGATGGATGCAATATCACAGTGCCATTTTTCCTCTCTCTGCTATTCCACATTGTAGCAGAAGATGTCAGCACTGATGCCGTGTCTGTACGTGCATGTCTCCCTGCTCTGCCCTGGCATCCTGTTCTCCAGTGTCAGGTCTGCCCTCGCTGTGGGCATGCTTTTCTGTCTAGTGCCAGGCAGCAATTTAAGATTGCTCTCTGCTGACTGTCCAAACTATTCAGGAATGACATTACTACTGGAGGTCAGAGTGGGCTTTTGATCTGTATTTGTGCAGCTCCTTGCACTGCAGGCTCTTGGTCTTTAATTAGGTCTCCTAGATACCAGAGCAATGCAAATAATAAAAAATAATCATGTACTAGGTTTCCTCACCCAACACAAAACCTCTGTGAGGTGGCTTCTCGTTCATTTGGAGGAGGAAAATGTGTGTTCATTGAAAAGCAGCCCTTTCTGGTCAGCTCTGGCCAGAATGCTTGGTACTGTTTCTTAATTGAAAAATCCAGTCTGTTTTTTAAACTAATTTTCTATTTTTGCTGTGGTGGCAATTTCCTTGTATCCAAATCTCTGTTTCCCATTAACTGCTGTCAAATGTAGCTCAAAAATATTCTCTCTGTCTCTCATTCTTCATCTAATCCCTCTCTCCATTTGTTCATTTTAAAAAAAAACAGCCCTCACTCAAACCCACGAAAAGCTCAGAACTGAGGAAAATGAAGATTAAAAGCTAAACACAATAAGCCTAGATGTTTGCTACCCATCTACAGTGTGTTTTACTCTTAGACTCCTTACCTTGCTTTAATGGAGATCTTAGTGATTGCATGTAAGGAGGTACTTGCAGCAACACCTTGGAAATATTAAAATTCCAGGGTCTTTCAAAGATAGCAACCTGCTGTGGTGGAAGGTATTCCTGTCCAGGGCAGGGAGCTTGGAACTAGGTGGTCTTTGAGGTCCCTTTCAACCCAAACCATTCTATGATTCTGTATCTAATTTGCAGTGCTGTGTTATGCTTGTAGATGTGTTTGATTAAGTTTTTAGGTTGCTTTCCCTGTTTTGAGATGGCATTAAGGGGTGGGGCCTCTCTCTGACAGAAGTTTCCCACAGCAGTAAGTGTCAGCAATGCAAATATTTTCCCTTCACACCTATGGATCTGTGAAGAAAATGCCCTCTCGGTGTCTTATATCCACTGTAAAAGCATTGAACACTCTCATCCCTATTTTCACTTGTGATGTTCAGGAACAGGAATTTATATTTTGCTCCTTCCCTCTCCCGATACCAGTGCTTGACTTCATGGCCATGAAAAGAGTAATTTTTTGACTTCTCATCTGATTACCCTGTTTCTTAACAGGCTTCTAAACTCTGCTTACAACCTCTGATTCTCATTTCAATAAATTCTTGGGGGTAAAAGTCCTGCTGGCACTTCAAAAAATTATATATTTGATAACCTCTCTTGCAGTGACAAGCAGCAGTTTCTACATGTACCTGTCTTCAGCTTTACCTACTCAGCTTTGAAGTGTTACCTAGAGAAGCGAAACAGTGACACATCTTGAGCTCCTTCTGCCATACCTTTTGATATAGTAGGGCTCCTCTCAGGAGCTCTGTGAAAATGTCACCACGAAGAGGATAGGTTATGTTGGGACAGAAGAAACTGTATCTCAGCACAAGTGGGGCTGCTCCACTGGGTACCCGGGCTCTGATGGCTGTCGCGGTGCTTGAAAGGCAGCAGCCACGTAAAGCCTTGTCAACACTGGCCCTCCCACCTTTCCTTTTGCGAGCCCAGCTGTGCCAGCATTAGCCCTGAGAGATGAGTCTGGAAGGAGTGCTTGTTTTGTGCTCACAGTTGCTGTAAAGTATGACAGATTACAGCCTTTAGTGGAGCTCTGTTCAGTGGAATGGCAACAGGGACACTCCTCATTTCGCACTCCTGTTACACTAGCCCAGAAGTGCCCAAGCCACTGCACACTGAACTGGGCTGCACTGTGCCCAGCCAGCTTGGATGGCAGCCACGCACAAGCTGAGGGGACCTGGAATGGTGTTGGACTATGGCCACCTGCTTGACCCTAGAAATGCCGATGGCATGTGTCTTTTGCCAGGTTTGAGGGTGGGATATTCAAGGATAGCAGTACTCATCATCCAGGGATTCTTCTGCATGGTTTCCCTAGCTCTTAAGCAACTGGAATAGTGTTGTGGGACTGTGAGAGGGACCAGGGACATTTCTAAGACCTTACTTGTGAATAGGTCCCTTGTACTGGCTGCCCCAAGCATCTCCCCAGCTGTGTGGTCTAACAGGGTAGTATTTGGGTGAAGTCATTCTTAGCCTTGCAAAGGTTTCTTAAGCTTGAGCACTAAGGGACTAAGCGTTTATGTACTTCATGGTAAATGCTTCTGTATTTCAGTGGCTGTCCTTCAGCATGAACACACAAACTAAAACTATTATTTGTTGGTGACATTTGTATGATAACACCTATGTATACCAGCAGTTATGCTTATAAATTGAATTGTAATGTCTTTGCTGCTTTGTGTGACTGATTGGTGTAGCGAGGATGCCTTTTCTTGTGATGGGAACTATCACAGCTTGATTTTTATGTTTAGAATAACATTTTCATATTTTCTTTAGAACACCATTTTTGTGACAGAACACAAAAGCTAGCGATAATTCACTTTGCCCAGTCCTTAAATAGAAATAAGGCACAGGAAGACTAAAACCAGCAGATTCTATTTGCATTAAAACTAGTAGTACCCTTTCGATTTATTCAAGGGGAATAGAGTGGTAGACTGTAATGTCATAGGCTAAATCCTTATTGGCACATGCAAGTGCAGTAGTCACACATGTTAAATATGCCGTTAATGTAAACTGATTGGATAGATATCAAATGTGCTGCTAACCACAAAAGCTTTCAACAGCTCTGTTAATTCTGCTTTCTCTGTTCAACTACAGTTTGGATTTTTTCTCAGCAGGAGTTTTCTCCCTGCTGTCTTTAATTAGTGTATGGGAGGGCTAATTTGGTTGGTTATGATGGTCAAAATTCCCCATAAATGCCTTTTTCCTGGATCTTAGGGTTTTTCTTCTGTGAAAACAAAAGCTTTGATTCCTTCTTATTTTCTTGCAGGACCATTCATCAGCGTAGTGTTGTCGAAGCTGGAGAACATGCTGGAGAATTCCTTGCACGTAAATCTGCTGCTTATTGGGATTATTACTCAGCTGGCAAGTTACCCACAGCCGCTTCTTCGCTCCTTTCTGCTCAACACCAACATGGTGTTTCAGCCTAGTGTGCGCTCACTCTATCAGGTATTTACCACAGGTGTTAGCCATGCCTACTGGAGCAGTGTCTTTAGTGTCTCCTTAAACCTTACATTAGTTCCTTTCAGTTTCACATGTGGCTTTTCTACCTGTCTGAGAGCTTCTTATTTCATTTCCATGTTTTAATTACATTTGTGCAAAGAACTGGAAACTCTGTATGACCATAGCTTTTGTCAGAACTCTATTTTAATGCAGGTAGAGAAAGCCTGAATATTCAGTCTGTGGCTGTACTGGCAGCAAAGGAGAAATAAGTAATTGTTAGTGTTGTTTTGACAGGTGCTGGCATCTGTGAAAAATAAGATTGAACATTTTGCTTCCATTGAAAAAGACTTCCCAGGTCTTCTCCTGGAGGCCCAACAGTACTTGCTTTTTCGTGTGGACATGTCTGATGCTGCAGAAGAATTTCTCACCAAAGGTAAATGATAACCACGCTAAGAGGAGTGCTGGGTGGAATTACATACCAGTTACCCCTGTCCTTTTCTCCAGATGATTAAAAGGTGTGGTGTGTTATGAATGTCATTAGCCAGCTGTGTCCTTCTGACTTTAAAGTGATGATGCTCAGTAGACCACAGTGTACGGGTCTATTTGGATATTCTTTGCTGTTTAGAAGTTTTTATTTGGTATATAAAATGTCTGTTTAAAGAAGTAACAAAATTAGTTCTTGGCTTGCTGTCAGTAAACAAACTCCCTTTCAAAGCATGAGGTGAGGTGGCATATGTGCATGATTTAATTTTATTTTTAGCCTGACCTTCAGCTAGTCATTGGTTCTTATTTGATAAATGTTAGAGAGGACAGGAGCCCAGGATGAATTGGTTCCTGCAACAATTGAATAAGGCTTGGTATCATGGCTTGGGCTACCACTGAATGAGATAAGATACTGTAAGTTTTCTGGCTAGTATCTTCATTGTATGACAAAGCAAAACAAACAGAAAAAACAAAAGGTGTGTGTGTCTAAGAGCAATGGGGAGTTAAGTAGCATCCCACCAAGTCAGCTTTGCAAGGGACTCTGTAACATCTGCTGCCTCTCAAGCACAATGCAGACTGCTTTACAGTTACCTGTACTTATTTGTGCCACTGTGGGGCAAGCTAGTAAAAATAAGCAAAATGAAGCCTTAGCTGCAAATAAGAAACTTCCAGACACAGGCAGGCAATGGGTAGAGCTGAAGTCCTACCCTGAGGACGTGCTTGTTCTCAGCTTGCTGCTGAGTGGGCAATATTGGATGCAGGCTTATTGTAAAAGCCAACCGATGGGAATATGTCAAATTTGGTGAGTCATGAAGACCTGACTTTGCAAGAGGGTTCAAAGGAGGCTACATTTACAGGTGTGTGCTTACTCATCTTTGGGAGTCATTACTAATCACCCACCCTGCCCACACTTCTGTGAAGATGTTGATGCTTTTCTTGGATTTCCAGAGTTGTGGAAATCGGGATACTTCATGTGCCATTTTAATTGTGTTTTCATTTTTCAATGCTCTGGAGAATAATCTGCCTAGTTTCTAGTTAGTATAGTGTGTGTTTCTAAGGTTTGCAGTACATCTAGTCTGTAAAATTACGATGTTGCTAAGGCTGCTTCCATAAGAATGGGTCTGTGGAAGGTGCCTGCTTTAAAAAAGCTGTGTGCTGCACATGTCAGTTTTAGGCTCTGCATTTTGGTGCCATAGAATAGAAAGCCTTACAATTAGATGGCATTATAGCTAGCATGTGGGAGATGAGATTAGGAGGCAACATTCAAAGTCCCTTTTTTTCTCAGGTGCTGGCAATGAAAACTTTTGCATAATGCATTCCCAGTGACATTTATTTGTACTTCCTGTTTTACATCAGTTTTCTTCTGTGGGCATCCGAATTTGCCAAGTTGACTCATGCTGGTTATTATGTAGGAATTTGAATCAAGGCTGCTTAGTCACCCTGTTAGTACACTTTCTTCTGTATAGTGGCAACTCCTGCAAAGGCTTCTCTTGACAAATAAGTGGAGAGTAGTAAATGTTTGGATAACTGCAGCCTTGGTTCCCTACAGGACTGGAGATGCAAGTCATCAAACTGTAGTCCTGAAGGAGAGTTGGCTCAGTAGCCCACCAATCAGTAGTTCATTATATTGATTAAGAAGTGCAAGGTAGGAACTGCTGCAATAATGATAAATGATAAAAACAAACAAAAACAAAACAAACAAACAAAAAAAACCCCACAACCCCCCCCCCACCAAACTACAAATTAGGAACTGTCCATGGATTTCTTTGCATTAGCTTGAATACCGCCTCTGACTGTCAGACATATTGATTGCTCTCTGAGGGATTTTTCCCCTGAACAGAAGTGGTGAATAAATCTCAGTGTTCTATGCAGATCTCAGCATAGCCAGCCTCTTACAGAATTCACATATGAACACCCGACGCCAGAGTTAGTGAGGAAGACAAATGTAAAACTAAAACATTATAGACCACTTTCTCTCTATAGGGCTGGTCTCTGAAGGTGTTTGAACAGAAATGGTACAAGTTGTTCCTCTTTGCATGCAGGAGTGTGTGGTTTCTTCCACAGCAGTTTGGGCTCTGGTTACACATCCAGAGCTGTCACAATGTAGTTCCATGTGCAAGTTCCCCTCTTTCAGTGCATTGGTAACAATCCTCAGAGTACTCATTCGCTCAATTTTCAGTTGTATGACTTAGATTACATCCTGACCCTAGAGAGAAGTGAACAATCCTGACCAAAGTAAAAAAAATCAAATCTCTAGTTCCTAGATCAGCTTTGTGTGCTTTTCTGGTATTTTTGGGTTTTTTTCCAAACAAGAATTATTTTTATAAATATATCATTTTTGATCCTTTTTAGAAGGAAGAGTATAAACAAAAGCAGAGCATTGACAGTATACTAGCATTCTGGTTATATTGCCTGAACTATTTAAAAAACTTAAAATATTCATTATGAAATGTTTTGACATTAGAAAATCTGAAAAAAATATTCAGGGGAAGCTTAAAACTTTATCTTTTCATTGTAATCTATAATTTAAGTTGTTTTTCCTCCCACTGTCATATTTTCCCACAGAATAGAAATTCCTGTACCCTCTCTCTAGTAGATAGAAATTTGTAGAATAACAACATGAATGATTGATAAATCTGGAGTTGGAAAGGTGTTTTAAACTCAAAAAAAGTATGAGTCTCTTAAATGATTGAGATGAAATTTTTTTTCAAGTGTTTGGAAGAGTAGAATAATTCCACACTGCCTTGGGTGAAGTACAGGCAAGGAACAAAAGTGCAGAGCTGTTGAACAGAGGGGTTACTGTGCAGCATCGAGTGAGGCCTTCATCTACAGCTCCCCCTGTTGGCCGCTTGGAGAGGTTTCAGAGCAAGGCTGGCGTCACTTGAGACTGCTACTTCAGCATAAATTGTGTGCACTGTAAGGGAAAACCCTTCAGGCACAAGGCAGCAATGCAGTGTTGGGCTTGTCTGCAGTATGTGAGCTAACATAGCAGCCTTTTATTTCTTTTTAATGATTTACTTACACATCTCAGGAGAACATCTCATTTGTAAGTTAGATGGGATTTTATATGTCTTGGCTATTGGCAATGATACCTTGTAGCAGTGACTTCTGTCTTGTAGAATAAGTTCTACAGGTTAATTTTTCTTTGTAGAGTATTTCCATCAGCATTAAATTTTGTCACCTTTTTAGTTTCACTAAATTAATTATCATTTAATTAAAGGGCAGTTCTGCTTCAGGTTGAAACAAGGAGCAGTTGATTGAAATTTAAGTGCTGGTGTCACTGGATTTCCATGCATTCTGATACTTGAGCTCTCGTCCTCTGAACTCTGGTAGCAGAGATCATATAGCAGAACACACAGTGGCTTTCACTTGCTCTCTTTTTAATGGTTAGTTGCTTTACAGGGAAGTAAGTGTAGTTAGTGGGGACTACAGCTGCAGAAAAATCCTATTCTTAAATTTTTTTCCCCTTCATTTTTAACTTGCTTCAAACTCGTGTGGTGATGTGATAACTTGGACTCAAACGCACTGACGTGGTGATTCATAGGCAGAGGATAGAGAAAGAAAAATAAAATCAAAACACCAGTTTGATCTGGGGGAGGGATAGAGCGCAGTATTGTTGAAATGGGAGAAACTGTGCTGGCTCTGGACTGGTAGATATTATCTGCGTTTCAGAAGTTAAATCCATATTACCCTTTCCCTTGACTCGTCTTCTGCCCACATATTTCTCTCATCAGAGCTGGAACTGAATGATATATAACCTGGGGAAAGACAGGTTATAAAAAATGCAATAGAACCAGGCCAAGTAGAACCTTAAAATGCTGGATTAGTGGAATATCTCCCTGCAGGACTTGGGTACTGCAAATTACAGCTCTGAACACAATCCTTATAAACTGGGTTTGGACATTGTACAAATACTCTATGTGCCTAATACACAGAGTCTTTTTTCTTTCCTCTCCCTCTCCTCCCGTCTTTAGGTAATGTCCAGCACAGCAGCAACACAGGGAAAGGAAGGAATCTTTCCGAAGCTTACCCGGCTGTACTGCAGCCTTTCCTGGGACAGAAAGTAAAGAAAGGCCTGGCTCATCCCAGCCTTCCTGCGCACGTGAGGAACGCCGTACTTGCAGCTGCCCTTTTCCCGGAGTTCCTGAAGGAGCTGGCAGCTCTAGCCCAGGAACATTCCATTTTATGTTACAAAATACTGGGGGATTTTGAAGATTATTATTAGTGAGTTTTAAAATGTATTTTAAAAAAGCTTTTGGCATTTAAACAGATTTTTAATGCAAAGCTGCTTTCAAAAGAAGGTTGTACTTCAATATTTCCTGAAAATACTTGATTTGGAAAGGGGATGAAAGAGGCAAAATAATATTCCACTTAGGCCTTATAATTTGCCTCTGTGCTACATAACTTATTTGAGATTTCTGATACTGCTCTTACTGCAGCTTCCTTTTTCATACTTTCCTCTTTACAGAACCACTCTTCTTCAGTGTCACTAATTCCTGTTGAATTTCTGCTATAGACACTTGTTGGCTGGCTAAGAGACACAAACATGTTAGCTTTTTCTGTTCCAGAAATACTCTTCTGGATAACTTGTTAGGAGACAAGTTTGCTTGAAAAAACATTGCCCCATGGGAAAAAAATAGTATAAAAAGACATGCAAAATCTGCACAAAACCCCCTTATGTGTAAGGCTGTGCTTCTTGATGTCATTGTCGTCTTTGCCTCTTCCTTTGCCCCTGAAGCCAGGTTCTTACCAATCCACATCCAACCCCCCCATTTTTAACTACTGGCTCAGGTTTTCTGAATTCAAGTGATCTTATGTGTAGTAAACCCGTGAGTAGTTGGAAGCAGGTGCTGGACTCTACACATACCATGTTGCCTTATGTTGCAGACAGATCTGCAGCTATCAGCTGTTGGGCTTTGAAGTCCAGTGAAGTGTGTAAGTGGATGTGGATTGCAGACTGGAATTTTCCTTGTGGTTCCTCAGCATTCCTTGGTAACTCTTGCATTGCTACCTAAGCCCGCGAGTATGCCTTATTTAGTAAGAATTGCACAAAGTACAAAACAAAATGTTTCTATGCAAGCTCTTAGTAGTGTCTAGTTTATTTGTATGCTTGTTTCAATAAGCTAAAGAAAGATACTCAGTATCTTTCTGTAGCATTAAATAGACAGCAGGCTGTTTTTTGTCTTTTTTTGTCTTTTTTTATTAAATGAAAAAGGTTTGCTTGCTCATGAAAGGTGTATTGTTTTATTGTTAATTTCTTACGGTTAAGGGAAAGTTAAGAACTGTTTGTTTACTTTTAATTTAGGTGTTGACTTTTCCTAATATTGCACTTTGGGGATGGTGAGGGGAGGACCAGGCTATTCACCAGCTGCAGAAAAGGAGGGAGTAATGGGGAAAGCTGTCTGCTGGTGACTAACTGCTTGGGAAAATTCTCTTCTGTGAGTAATGGGCTTCATTAGAAGAACCCAAACATGATGAATTGGTGCATCACCACTGCATTTTGTCTTATCTTAGCTACATAATTGTGCTTCCAGTGTGTTGTAGTTGGCTACATAAAAAGGGGCTTAGTTCAAGAAAGCCATAAACCCTTTTGTCCAGGACACAAACTAACAGTGACTCCAAAAGATGTGAAGAAACAGAAATCAGAAATAATACTTGCACACGTTAGTTCTCCTGGTCATTGTAATTCCATAATGTGAAATTCCAGTTAATCACATCCTGATTTTGAAACACACTTTATCAGAGATTTCAAGGAAAAAAACAGTTTAAAAACAAAACTGAAAGACACTCCAGAACAGTCTGTTTAATTGCAGGTCAGATTCGTCTGGAATGTGCAGTGCAGTTTAAGCTCCTAAATCCTTTAGATAATTCTGAAATGTTCTGCCTTTAATCTGCAAAGTATGGATTAAAGTGTCTGCATACATTGTGGCAGCCTGCTGTAGGCTATTCCAAAAAAAAAAAAATCCCAAAGTCTACCTATAAAATCACCTCCAGATCTTCTCTGGATCCATCTTTACTTGTTTGCTGGACAGTTTTCACTTCCATGATGACTGGGGGTTCTTTTGCTTCCTAGCTGACTCTCTTTGGTTTGCTTTCATTTGTGACTTGTTTAGTTTTCCAGGTGCCACTGCATCACCATTCTGTAAATCACCTACTGACCTCCACATGGCCCTCTTCTACCTCACCAGGTTTCTTGGAAGCTGAAGCCAAAGCTGTGGGGTTTTTCCTTAAGTATTAGTTATTCAGGTTGAAGAGAGCCCTTTCTTTTTCAGTTCCTCCCACCCCTGCATTGTTGTTGTAAATGGGTAATTTAAAAAATGCAATTTTTTTTAATTGTCCTAGGGCACTGTGGGTCCTTTTCCCCCCCATTTCTGCTGCCTTCCATGCTGTACTCACAGGCCTGGCCTGAGGGGGTTCAGTGTGTGTGTTGGAAGTGTTTTAGCATTGTGGTTGTAGGGTCAGTGCTTCCTCTGCTTCTCACCTCTTCTAAAAGAGCTGCATGTGAACAAAAGGAAAGTTTAATCAGCTGACTTTTAGTGGTTCAGAAACAAGTGCTAAAATGCAGAAGCAATCTAATCCTTTTTTTTTTTTTTGAGGACTTTAAAAAAAGAAATTATAAATACTATTTCACTTTTTTAAAAATAAGGAACTCTGCAGACCAGCATGGAAGGCAGTAAATTACTACCTAAACACTCCCTTCCTTTGTTTGTATTCTAAACTAAGAATCCTTATTTGCTGGGTAGAAGGGATTTCTTTTGAGATTGTTAATTTTAACTGGTGTTTTCAACGATTGTACAAATCACTGTGGTTTCATCCCAGCAGGTCTGTAGGATTTGAAATCCTACATGAGGATTTTAAAATGTGGACTGCTCATAAAAGCAACTGTAAATTTGAGGAAGGAGAGGATTTTCCTGGTAAGTTTTAGTAGAGCCTATGTTCTACATACAGTAGGACAAAGCCTTTGAAATATGAAGTTGTGTGGAAGGCTCCTTGCTGAAAGGTCAGAGCTGTGTTTGTGCAGTGTTTCCTCATAAACGGGAGATGTCTGTCAGCTCCCCAAAAGGAAGAGGTGGATGAGGGCTGTGACCTTGGCTTAGAATGTAAAAATGCAGATCATACGTGTACCTTTGCATTGCTTGGTTTCTGAGTGGGATCAGACTTGCAGCTGTGTCTCAGATGTAATAGCAGTATAATGTCTGCCAGCCAGCACAAAAAGCTATTGGTGGGAATTGCCTCTTCCTGCCTTCAAAATGCAGAACCCGTGATTTAGCTTGAAAACGTTGGATCTTTTCAGATGAATCACTGTGCATAAGCTCCTCAGCCAAATGCTTCTCTAACAGTTAGACAATATATTATCCTGTCTATCACCAATGATACATCCTTTCCCCAAAAAACCCTGTGCTGTAGTCCTGTCTGTAGGTCACTGGAGGACAACAGCCTTATGCTGCTCTTTCCAAGAAAAAAGAAGTGCTTTATGATCTGGTTCTCCCCACACTCAGGTGGGTGTGTGACTGGAGCCGTCCCTCTTAGGTACACTGGCTCAGCATCAGTCCCAAATGAAGTGTCTTGGCAGATCTAGTCCAAAGACTGCAGGTGGTGGCTCAGTGATATGAAAGTGAATTTCCAGTCTCCTACTAGATGTTTCAAACGGTGAATGCCACATTTCCAATGTAGCCTTGGAGTATGTTTTTAAGCTGTTCTGCTATAGCAAGGAAACTTTCCAGCATTTTCTGCCTGCTTTTTTTTTTGTATATGTGTTGTTTTGGTTTGGTTTTCGTTTATTTTGTTTTTGCAACCTACCTGTAAAATGAGCACTTCATCTTCAAAAATGTGTAGTTATTCTCTTTTACCTTTGGCCATTTTTGGATGCTTTCTGGGTTAGTCTCAGTAAACAAACACACGGTTTGTATTAATTGGACTAAAGCACACAGCAGTTTCATTCATGCTTGTCTGATCTTCGGACATGTATAGTCAGGTACAGTTCAGGTGTTGCTGGCAGTGTATACTACCTTTATTATTGTATTCTAGGTATTTTTCTGAAATTAGATCTTTTTCATGTGTGCCCTAAACAATATTACGATATTTCAAATGAGATCAAGTTGTTGGTGTTGCAGTTCTGGGTGTGAAAAATGCATCATCTTTTTTTGCACTGGTATCTTCTGACGCGTTTGGAAGAACATAAATGAGAACTTCTGTTTTCAGCTGTATTATGCAGAGATGAGAAAACTGCAGTATCTAGCATGGACTGCCCCTCCCACCAGCAGGCCCAGGTACATGCTTCCAAGCATACAGTTCATAAATTACTTGTTTCCTCTTTCTTTGGGGCTTGTTAATTTGCAAAAAATCTGAATTCAGTGGCGTCATGCTGCACTGCAGAGCACTTGCCTTTCATGTGTGATTGGTATTTTTAGTAAGATTGGTAAATTTCCTAGGATGGGAGAAAGCAAAGTGTGATTGAGGTGGACCTTGGACATCAGCAAGGGGTCATGCTTTGGAATGGGAGTTGGACTGGATAGACAGGAAGCCTGAGCAGCATTCCTGCCACCAATACTGCTCTTTGGCCCATGCACAAAGCCCAAGTGGTCTGTTCAGTCCTTCAGAGAAAAACATCTGTAAACAAACTCGAAGCATCATGTGGAGTCCAAGGGTTTAAGTTCAAGAGGTTAAGATCTATTTACCAAGAGAAGTTCACCATCCAGCACAGCGTGTACGCACTCACTACTCTTTTGTGCATTCTGCTAAAGCCTCTCAGGTTTTGTGCTTCAGAAAGGTTCTTTACCTCCCCTAAGATGCTCTAAAATCTCAGGGTTGGAAAGCAAAGGGTAGGAGCAGTGTGATTTGTTGCAGTTAAATTATATCACTGTATTATTTGAATTTGTAGCCACAGTTCCTGTTTGAGGATGGCTTGGTTTAATAAACAATTTACTCTGCTGTATTTACTGAAATTGCTGTGTCATGGCTGCAGTTCTTATGACAGCTCCCATTACATTTGTAACATTTAAATTGCATCTGTGTTTATGAGTAGAATACTGCGATTTTCCTCTTTCTTTTCTTTTAACTCGGATAGCTCTGGCATTGTACAGTAGCAATATTGCTGTGTCCAGATCTGACCTGGATAATTAGAGTATGTTCCTCCTTGCACTCTGCACATCATCAGCAGAAATGGAAGATACATGGCACTTGGGCTGCTTATATTAATGAGCAAACCAAAGGTAAAACACCACAGATTAGCAGGGGGCACTTCCCCCTGTGTGAAATGCAGAATTTATGTTTGTGTTACTCTGATTTATCAGGGACCAGAAAGAAAAAGCTCAGACTTGAAAAACGAATATGACTGTGTCCTACAGTACCTGTCCAAGTGGACAACAGTGCTGTGTGATATTTTGGGACAGAAACGTGCAAAGAAAATTGCTTGTTGTGAGGGTGTTGTCAGACTTGCATAAATAGGTACTTGGGTAACATTGATGTCTGCTGACTGCAGACAACCACAGAATGCAGCACTATCTCTGTGACTTTGCTGGTGGTCAGAGCCCTGCTCTGACTAAATGCACTTTATTTTTTAGTGGCCCCCAGCTCTTCTAAGCGTGTTGTGGCCCAGCATATCAATGTACTTCATTTGTTACATTCACGGTTGGAACCTCTTATTTATAAAAAGGAGCATTACTTGGATTCTCAAATATGTAGGTGCTTAAAGTGGTGTTTTGTTGCTGACTGGGCAAGTATTTTTTTTTTGTTCATTGATTATAATGGTTCTTGTGTGGCAGCTGGATTAAATTAAGACTGAAGTCTCTGGGCTAAAAGCCCTGATGGAACTTTTGTGCACAGGCTGCATTTCTCAGCTTTGGCACTTCAGCAGACTGTCCGCATACAATTACGTATTGTGGACTAAATATCTGCAAACCTACGTCTCTGATGAAGCCAATGCCACAGCAGCTGTCTTTTATTGCAGTCTACTTTAAAAATAACTACCTTGGATTTAGACCAGCAAATAACATAGATGAGTCAAATCTGAGACAATTAAACTGTGTCCCGCTCAGTGCTGCTGTGTCAGTTTGGCCAGAGCTCAGAGGAAATGCCAACTCGTCCTCAAAGGAGAGGGAGTGGCTCTGGGTCTCAGTATTCCTTGCTGCAGCTTGAGCCAACAACTCGTGTCCTTGGTGTCCAAGCACAGCTTGGTGTTTAGAAACACTGATCAGTGTCTTTTGTGAATCTCCAGGGTTGTAACATCGGTTTCTAAGCTTCAGTGTGAAAAAATCTAGCAGCTTCTAAGACCAGCCTGAAAGTGTGGCTTCTTGAGCAGCTAAAATATAACTTACTGATAGTTATGCCTGCTTAGTGGGTTAGACAATTACAGCTGTGGCTGTTTGGAACACTTACACAAGAGGCTGTGCATGGAGGGAGCATTCCCTACAGTGAAGCTGTTGGCTCTTGTGAGGATCACGGCAGTACAGCTCTGCAGCTCCAAGTACTGGACTCAGCTTGGAGGCCTTTCTCCAATGGCTGCCATGACAAGGCAGGGAATGGTGCATGGGTTACTTTGCTGCCTGTGTTATGAATAACGGGATAATGCGGGATCTGGCACAGCTGGCACCAGTATTCTTCTTGGACAAAGCCAGCAGGCAAGATGGGAATTATTCACAGGGTCATGAATTGGACCCCCCCCACCCAGATAAAGGGGAGAAACCAAAGGTCAGGATCCCTCACCAGTTATTTCTGCAGCTGATCGGCAAATGCTGCAGACAGTTGTGAAATGCCCGTACGCCCTACAGGAGATCTTAAGGATCTGGGACTAGGGTGATCCTGGAGGGAAGGTTCAGTTCCACTGGGAGCATGCACAGCTGTGTTGCTCATTAAAGTACTTTCTTTCTGCCGCTTTGTGCCCTCATGGTGGCACCTGAACACTTCTGCAGTTTGCTTTATTGCAGTTAAAATTCAGGCTGTCTAGCCTAATGTGGGATGTGGGCTTAGAGTACAGTCAGAAGAGAAGTGGTTCCCAGTAGTTTTGTGTTTCCACTACAGCCACCCCTAGTTACTGATGTGGCTTGGCACAGGGACTCTTGAAGAGGAAGTCTAAATTTGCCCATCACAATGGGCAGAAAAATGCACAGCAAATCACAGGTTGGGATTTTGTATTTTACTGCATTCCTCACACTTCAGCAGTAGAATCCTCTCTCTCTGTGTATTACCTGCACATTTGCAGCTTCTGAGGGGACAGGGGGCTACTTGCACTTGAAGCCAACCCAGTGCAGGGAAGCATCTGAGCATTTGGGTTGATAAATGTAGACTCTGCTGTAACTTGGTTTTAAGTGGCCATGTGTGTATGTGTATGAGCATGTGTAAATAGCATTTTAAGATGTCGGCAGTGAGGGCAAACCAACCAGGCACGTGCTATTCCTTCTCCCTTGCGCAGTTTGAGAACAGAGAGCTGACTGAAAACCCAGTTTGGTTTTTTTCATGTGTGAAAAAACAACGCTCTCCAGGTTGAGCATGCCCACAAGGCCGTAAATCCCTGGGAAGGGGCTGCTGAGGTCAGTGGTTGTGTAAGTGTAGGTGGAGGGTGCTCAGAAGAGACATGAGAATATCCCAGAACCCCAACGCCACACCACAAAGCAGGGTGGAAACGGGCCACACTGAAATCACAGCTGAACACTCTACTGTAATTTTTTAGTTAAGGTTCCTATCGTGTACTTCTATTTTTAACACAGTTAAAATTAAACTCTGCAGCCAAGGCTGAGTGCTAGAAATTCTTCCTTCACTACTTAGAGCATTGCCAGCATCTTTTTAGACAACTTTCTTCTCCTCTTCTGCAGCCTGAGATAGAGAATACTTCAGCTATATGGGATAGTAAGTATCAGCTCTCTGCCCTCAGGACTGACTCCTAAAAGACTTCCAGCAATGAGTAGATGAGATGGTTGTGACAGTGTCTGGTGTCAGCTTTTAATTTGTGAGCATTTTCCTTGGTCCTCTGTTCGTGGATAGTAACTGCTGAAAATCTACATGGAACTGTCCTTAATTCACCCTGCCTGATTCTGTTGCACAGATGGCATCTGCAATCATTAGATCAAAGAGCACTGGAGTAGCTAAATGAGACTTCCAAGTTGGGGTCAAAGCCTCAATTTTCATTCTGGAGCTCCAGCCATGATACAACCCCACTTGAAACAGCCTCCTCGTCTGCACGATGTTCTACACCCAACACTTCAGTCAGGCTCTGCCTTCTATCCTGCAGACCCACTGTCCTGTAGGGTTGTTTTATTTGTCTTTACAATAGCAGGCACTGAATTCCTTGAGGCAGCTTCTGCTTTTTTTATGTGCTCATCAACTGCTGCTAAGCAGATATAAACCAAAGCTGTTTATTTTGCTCAGTACAGTGCTCCACTTGTTGAGTAGTTAAAATTTGCCTTGAGCTCCACTTAGGGGAACGGGAAGGTGGTGGTTGTATTTAGACTGCTGTCTCAGGCCTGTGGCAGGCAAAAAGGATCCCATGTTGTGGCTGTATTGGTTCAGTCAAAAGGGTGTGAGGGGACTGATGAGCCCCTTACTGCAGGCTGGGATAGTGGGAGCAATGTGAGCTGGCCCTACTGAGCCTTCCCATCACTAGGTCTGAGTACTGCCAGCTACCACTGCTTTGAAGCTGGTAGCTGATAGCTCTACAAATGTTAAAAAGCTTCATTATCTTGATCTCAATTGACTCAAATCACTTTTTTTTTTCCTATCAAAAAGAAATTTACATTTTGTGTGTGTCTGCAAAAGAGTTCTCAAAAAATTTCAGGCGTGACTGTTTCATAATATAGTGCAAAATTTATAGTATATGGCTGTTCTTTCCCTTCCCTGGAAGAATATCACAATTATCCATTTTTAATCTTTCTTGCTGTCCATTGTGTCTGGCAGGCAGAGGTGAGAATAGATTGAGACTTAACATAAATCACAGAATGGTTTCAGTTAGAAGAGACCTTAATCTAGTTCTAACCCATCCTCCCCACCATGGGCAGGGACATCTTCCACTAGGGCAGGTTGCCCAAAGCCCCATCCAACTTGGCCTTGAACACTTTTAGTGATAAGGCATATACAGCTTTTATGTGCAACCTGTTCCAGTGCTTCACAGTAGAGGCTGTTTTCCTAATACCCAATCTTAAACCTGCCTGCTCTCATCTTAAAAGCCATTCCCCCTCATCCTACCACCACATGCTCTTGTTCTCCAGCTCTCTTCTTGGCCCCCTTTGAGGTACTGGAAGGTGCTATAAGGTCTCTCCAGAGCCTTCTCTTCTCCAGGATGAACAGCCCCAGCTGTCCCAGTGTGTCCTTACAGGTGAGATGTTCCAGCCCTCTGATCATCCTTCATGGTCCCCTTTGGACTTGCTCCAACAGGTCCCTGTTCTTCCTGTGCTGGGACCCAGAGCAGAACGCAGCCCTGCAGGTAGGGTCTCACCAGAGCAGAGCAGAGGGGCAGAATCCCCTCCCTTGCTCTGCTGTCCACAGCGCTTGGGATGCAGCCCAGGACACATCTGGCCTTACAGGCTGCGAGTGCCCACGGCCAGGTCCTGACAAGTTTGTCATCCCCCAGTACCCCCAAGTCCCACTTCTTAAGCCTGTCCAGAGCCTTCTGGATAGTATCCCTGTCCTGCAGCGTGTCAACCATGCCACACAACTTGTCATCAGAGAACTTGCTGATGGATGAGGGAGCACTCGGTCCCACTGTCCATGTCACCAGCAAAGATGTGAAACAGGGCCAGGCCCAGTGATGACCCCTGGAAAAGCCCACTCATTACTGGCCTTCACCTGGACATCAAGATGCTGACTTCAGCTCTTCGAGTGCAACCAGCCAGGCAATTCCTTATCCTCTGAGTGGTCCACCCATAAAATCCATGCCTTTCCAGTTTAGAGATCAGGATGCCATGCAGGGCAATGTCCAGTGCTTTGCACACGTGCATGAAGTGCTGACACTGACTCAGACAGAACCTGGCTGATGATTTTTAACAGATTTTTGCACCATATTAGCAAAGTACAAATCTACAGTAAAAGAAGGACTAAGGAGAAGTAGCCCACAGAGAGAATTATCAGCAGCAGCCTTGCTACACTTAGTTGAGATCCTTCTTTTAAATCACCTTATTACTCTTGCACATATCTTGTTTCTTTTTAAAAAGCACCCGATACACCAGCATTCTGCTGTGCCACAACAAACGCTGACCTTGGAGGACCACCTCTGGGAAACAACTATGTGAAGGAGGGTCTCTAAACTTCAAGATTTCATGGAGAAATCTTCGTGCCTTCTTGTTTCTTGCTGCCATGGCATGAGCTGAACAGAATTCCAACAGTTTGTTGTATAATCTAAACCTCTATTGAAGACTTACCTGAAAACTCATACCACCCTTAAATAAAATTTTGGTTATGATGTGAAAAGTGATACTAGAAGTCTTAGTGTGAAGGTCAAATTACATGAAAATCCTGGGCGTGGTGTGATTTGGAGAGTTTTTGGAAGTTTAGGCTTTTTGTTTGGTTGATCGCTTTTTGAAGGGTCAGTTTTTCACTGCAATCAGGTTACTGCTTTTTGTAAGCTGTATGATGATGTTTGAATTGTAAAGGTACTTTTTTGTGAATAGTAGGTATACATCCTATTCATTACATGTATTGAAAACCAAAGGGTTTTTTTCCTTCTAATGAAGGAGTTTGCACTTGAACCTCAGCCAGTTTGTATAGTAATGTCCTCCTCAAGACATAACATCAGTGCTGCCACTCAGGAGGAGGAGCTGCCATCAGCCTGCTTTGAACTAGTGCTGCAAAAACATTTGCCAAAGGTGACTGAAGTCCCAGGGCCACACCTGCTGCACTCCCGTGATGATGTCTGCCCTGCAGGCACATCCTATAAAACAATTCTGAAGAAGTAACTATGAGGCCTGAGGTAGGTGTGATCTTTAAAAAGGATGGCGTAATCTCCAGGAAGGATTTAAGAACTTCAAGCATCTGGTACTAAATGGGATTTATTTTCCTACTACATGAAAATTTGACAGGCTCCTTGTTGCATTTCTTGTTAAAGACTCCATGAATAAAATTGGTTGTGATGGGGAAGTTTATTCCAGATCTCTGCATTTCAGTGAGTACTGAAAGCCAGTAACTGAAAAATAGAAGATGTAAAAAACCCCAACAAAAACTACCAGCACAAAACACCCCTTAGGATTAAGTAGTGGAGAGGAACTGAACTCCAGCTGGATCCCACTCAGTTTTGGTAAGCCAACTGCATGTTCCATTCCTTCCCCAAAGCAGTGGAGTTTCAGATGATAGCAAAAAACCACGTGCCAGAGAAACAGCAGCCGTGGGCATTAGGCATTTGTAACACACGGCCAAGTTCTTGCCTGCAGAGAAAAAAAACCAAAACTGGCACTGGGGCTGTCCTGTGCAGGGCCAGGAGCTGGACTCCAATGATCCTTATGGATCCCTTCCAACTCCAGCTATTCTGTGATTCTACTTGTTCTGCTGTAGATTGTACAGGGCCGGCAGGAGCACATCTGCTGTTCTGAACCTCTGAGGCCAAAGTGGGATGTGACCCTCAGAAGGGCTCAAGCACACATCTCTCAGGCACTCCTCAGAACTGAGAGCAGGCACAGCAGGTATGTGGGTGCAGAACTGGGAAAAGGCGAGCAAACAACCTGACAGGGTGAGATGCTGGCACTTCTGTCTGTGGCACTACCCTTAGGCACACAGTTCAGCAGCTCATGGCTTCATCCTTTCCCCTTTCCTCAGAAACCAGGAAGAATGATTGTAGTGTATTTTTCCCCCCCTTCTGTTATGCACTGAGGCACACGTGGTTCCCTCAATTACTTCTGGGTGTTTTAGTCATTGTTGCTGTTGTGCTCACACTGACAGTCAATTACAGTGTACACGCCCAGACTGAGTATTTGAGATTGTGAATTTCCCTTCTCATAAACAGGCAGACAGAAAAGCTGAGTTTGTACCTGCTTTATTAGAAAACTAACCCATGCACTTTCAGCTCTCTGCATACTTACAAACACCTCTGGGAGTTTGTTTCACAGGGCTGTGTGGAAATCACATTTCCAAGTGCCACATCAAAGTATGGGAGATGCAGATGGCTGTATCCTGCTTTTCTCTGGCCCATTTGCCTTTGGCTGCTGCATCCAGGGAAGGCTGGGACTTCAGACTGCTTGAAGTATAACCAACAAGCACAGTGCTGCACAGTGAGACACCAAAGTTCATTTGCAGACAGAACGAAGCACATGCTTCTTTAGTTGCTTGTGTGCTTTTTCTCTTGTGGCTACTCTGATAGCTTCTTCTCTAATAATTGCTTCACCAGAACAGGATTGGACCGTCCTTGTGTTTTCCTTTGTACCAGACCAATTAACTTATTTAGAACTTTTCGATTTCCTGCCTTTATTGCCATAACCTTTAAAGAAAAAAATGCAACAGACACCATTGTTACAGGAAATCCGAACATCTTCACTCATTCCCAACCAAGGTATGAATATTTTTATTCTTTGGACTATTGTGATAAAAGATTGCATTTTGGGCCGAAGTGTTATTTATAAAAAATGCCTTCAGCTTTGCAATAAGCTCCTGCTCTGCTCCCATGGGAGAACAGCAAGTCCCAGCTGCAGCAGGGTCTTACAACTAATAGGAAGAGCTCCTCTTATTGAAAGAGTCAGAAGACACTTTTGGATTTTACAGTGTCTGCAGCTTGAACAGCAACTTCCTGGGAAAGAGCCAGAGAAGTGAGATGGACTTTGCTTGCTAACAGGATCTACCGTTTTGCTGAATATAATGTCCTGTTACAACAGATAATTTGCATTGAATCAAAATCTATTTGATAATATTGGTGAGGTCCTTCAAGAGCACACATAGGTGTTTTTTATTTCCTTCAAGTGCATAATCCTTTGCAACATTATGATTCATTTAACTGGTAAAATATGACCTTTTATCACACTGCCTTTAATGCATAATGACCTGCTGCATTGCAAGGCCGTGTTCAAAAGCTGAAAGGATCAGAAATTTCACCTTTGGGCCTTCCTAAAGGAGATGCTACTGCTGAAAGACAAGCATCTGGCCTTCCTACTGTTTGTGTGGCAGGGAAGGCATTCTCTACCTTGTCAAAGTATCGGGCAGAACACAATAGATGCAGAGACACAGGATGATGTATTTGGAGATATTCAGGGAAGGGCTGCAAACATAGAAGCCGTGCACTGTGCCAATACCAAATTCAGATGCAAATACTGCTTCTCATTACAGTCTTTGAATTATTGTCAGTCTAAAGTCTTCTCTGGTATGTTACACAGTGGAAAGGACACATTACTGTGGATCTGCTAGAAATTACCTATGTGGGGCGGAGTGCAGTACAGTCACAGTCCTGCACTGTTATAAAGTGCTCAGTGTTGGTCTGAGCAGCTGTTTAGAAGCTATTTCATTTTGAAAAAAGTTACTCTCAAAACACATTGAAGTGGGAGTCTGGTTGTGGACCTTCAGCTCCTGCACTTCCCAGTCAGTTCTAACATTTTCTCCCTCCCTGCCTGTGCTTTCATACCAGCCTGGAAACACAGCAGCACTTTTATCAGGCTCTGCAAATGAGTCAAGTCGGATGGAGGTCATGCCGACCTACTGCAAGCTCATTTTATCAAAAGCTCTTGCAGAGCTGTTAGCATCCCCCAATGAGATCTGGAGTGGGTGGTATTGTTCTCAAAAGATGTTAATGTTTTTTTCCAAGTGGCAAATGGAGCTAGACATTGTTTATATTAGAAGTACGCTATTCACTTCTGCTTTTACATTTTTGCTCCAGAGAATATATAAGCACTTGTTTTCATTTTGCTTTTTATAAAGCAGATTATATAGACTCTGTCAAGATCCCTTCCCACTCCTCCCTTTCATGATCAACAAGGGTTTTTTCCATTTTTTTCCACCCCAGACCTTGTTAGGCTGAGCCGCACTGGCTGCTGTGTGTCTTTCCAAGGAGATGGGGAAGAGCCAATCATCCCCACAGGGGAGCGTTTGTGTTGCTGCCACAGCGCAGCAGAACAGCAGAGTGGGCAGCAGCTGTGGAGCCGCTGCTGCTGCCACAGGGCTCTGGCTCCTCCCCACTCCACAGCCACTGTCAGGCAGGAGCGCCAGTGAGGCTCCTCTCGTTGGCAGTGGACAGAGACAGGGACATGGCAGAAAGTCAGATGCAAGTAGAATTTCTGCCTTGTCAGCTCTGATACAGTCTCTAATTCTATAACTAATATATGCCTTGCTGGCAAGTAACTTCAGTCTCCAGCTTCAGAACAGTTTAACAGTGTTGCCCCAATATCACAACAGATGACATAAAAATCAAAGTTACGTGGCTGGGTGGCAGGGTCAGGTTAATGGCAGTACAGCTGGAGAGGGACAGGGCTCTGCAGTTTTGCTTTCCTGCATTAAAGTTTTATGGGCTCTCAGAATGACTTAGCACATTAGCCAGACTGGTAATTTGTTTTGCGGATCATTTTGTGTAAGCTTCAGTCTCAAAAAACCCACTTAGTAAAATAAGAAAGAAGAAAAGCCTGATAATATCTTGGCAGCAGCTTTACTGCTCTGGCTCTAAAGCTCAAACACCATCAAAAAGGAAAAAAAAGAGGCTATTTTAACCCCCTTTCAGTGCCACAGACTGCCACAGTGCAGAAGGTTCCCAGCACCATCATAATCACCTCATTTTCTTGTCCATCAATCACTGCCTGGCAGATCTGTTCAAGCTCTTTCTGATCCTGTAACAGTTCAAGTTTCTGTTCTTTAACAATTTCAAGGGGAGTCTTCCCTTCTCCCTTCCACAGTTCTGCAAGCACCTGAAAATCACAAAAAAAGCAGCAACGGTCAGTGGCTTGACTTAGCAACATTATTTACATGCAGTATTTCGGTTATGGATCCAAGAATCCCTATTTTCGCTAAGAGGAGATTGTCTAAACGTCAACAAGCCCAAGATTAATCATGTGCCTCTCTGAAAGAGCCCTTATACCCCTCTCCTTTTCTGCCAGCTGTAGTGAGACAAAGCATTGCCACTTCCTGCAGTCCAGGTTAATGATTCACAGCAGGTGCTGTGCAGCTTCCTTCAGCCCGGGCCCTGCCTGCTCCCCCAGTGCTGGGGTCTCTCTGGGGGATTTGCTGAGCATAGCCCCCTGTTCCTCATGCCTGGAGCTGCCACTCCCTGGCTGGGAGAGGAGCCACCACAACAGGGAGGGCTGCAAGGCTGCTCCTTCATCAGTACTCCTGCTCTTCTCACATCATTCACAGAACTGCCTGGGAGCAGCAAGGAAATGCATCTCCATGAGCAATGACTCTGCCTGGGAACTGACGATCAGCTGACTATTGTACCAAGTCCAATCCCAGGTAACTCATCCCATTACCAGTCCACGCCAGCAGGCTGTAATGAGGATACGTATGACAAAGCAGAAGAAAAATGGTGCCAAGCAGAATGAATGCAGCAGCTCCAGCCCACCTATGCATCATATCCAAGTACTGGACTGCTGGGCAAACCCAGGCCTGTGGAATAATCACTTGTTAATGCTAGTGTTTTCCTACACTGCAGCAGGGTATTGCCCTGGAATACACTTGAGAGGAAAGAACATTTATAAAAAACCAATTTCCTTGGGCAGTCATTTTCTGTATTCCCTTTGCTTTTATTTCAGGCCATGGGAGGAGAGTAAGAAAACCCTTATTAAAACAGCTCGTTGTGCTCCATCCTGAGCTGAAGATATCATTGTATGTTTGGGCCATTGCTGTGTCCCAATATGGAAATGAATGTCATGTCAAAGTTTCAGCACTATATATTCCCTGTAGGATGAAGAAGCAGCTGGGATAGGAAGACAAGGAGGGGCATTCAAACAGCGTATTAAATAATGTGCAGGGCAGCAAGAGAACTCAGGTAGAATGAAGCACATAGGATGGGATCTTAATTACTCCAACAATTTGCTTCAGCGTGACAATTTTTGGGTACAAAAGACCTTTGGTTAAAGAGTTCTCAAGTCACAGCAAGTATTTAAGAACCATGCATTCATACAATTGCTGCCAAGAGGATATTTGTTTGCCAGTGGCACTCTGAAGCTTTTTATCTGATCTTATCAACTCTTCTGGAGACCTTGTGAGAGGGTAATGACACACAGCTGTATTGCGGCAGCTGCATCTTAATTTTTCCTCAGGAGAGGGCCAAAGGCAGATGACAATACTGAAGTTACTGATAAGCAGCCATAGTTTCAATAGCTAGAAGTAAAGCTTTCAGATCCTTATAGTGAATAAATCAGTGCTGTATATGATGTCTTCTACAAAATCTTCCTTCTAGTGTAATATTTAAAAATCAACATACCAGTGCTACATGGAATAACCCTAGAAATAAATATATAATATCCAACAGAGATTCAGCCTGTCTGCAGCTGCTTGCCTTTTTTTATGGTGGTGTTTTCTTGGTGTTTTTTTTGTGGGGGTTCTTGTTTGTTGTTATTGTTGTTGCACTCCACTGCTATTCCAGAAGAAAGAAGGTTTCTGTCCTGGAGGCCTCCCAAGGCATCCATACTGTATGTCACCCCTCAGAATAAGCCCTGTCCTTGCCAGCCACAGCACAGCCTCTAGCAAAACACCTTGGAATGTCTAAAGTACCGTGCAAATCAGAGTGCACAATAAATAAACCCTTTCAGTCTCCTGGAGAAAGGCAGATGGGATTTTTAGGACTGGTACGTATTCCACCAGGATGCCATGGGCTGCAGGAAGAGGAAATCTGCAATGAACACAATCTATGCAGCCAGCGTTACCCAGGAGCAACACAAACATCAGGCTGACTTAGATCAGGGGCAGGACAGCTTGACAGAGAGAGATCCAACTCTGATTCTGTGTTATGCCTATGCCAAATATTTCCTGGCACTGAGGAAAGCTTGCCCATTAGAAACCTTGAAGGGACCAGATTTTCTCTGTGACAGCTGCATCATGTGTCCCTTCCCATTTGGTAACAAACGTCTCCACTTAGTAGAGCAACAATGTTATCAAGGCCCTTGCTTGTTTACAGGTATGTAGGAAAGCAGAAAGAGATGTGGCCAAGACCTGTCAAAGACGCACTTTTAAAAAATGTGTTTCTTCACTTGGCAAGAAGTATGAATCTAAAGAAAGCAGTTTATAATTTGTTTCAGCTCTTTTACACAAACTTCCTGCACCAGCACAGGAGGATCAGATTATGAAGTCTCCAGAGCCAAAATGTGAATCTCAGGCTTCATCTCCATCACTGAAATCTCAGTAGCTTCTACTATTGATTCTTGCCTGAGCGTGATTAGATTTTAAAGATGTTCTGTAGTTTCCACCTATGCAGGCATAACAGCATTGGTCAAGATGAATTAATCAGGACTTACATGTCTGGCTGTCATGGGCATCATATCAAACATTTTGCAACTGGTGACCGTGCCAGCTAACCGCTGTGCCTAAGAATGCTCCAATTGGAAACCCTATCTGCAGTGATCTGCTGCCAAGGGCAGGAGGAAAGCAGCAGGCAGCACCACTCCAGCAAGTCCTGTGGGCACCTCTCCTTTCCAGTGACGGAAGCCTTCACGTCTGGCAGGTGTTCCTCAGCCTCTCAGAGAAGCAGGGGACAGGTTGGGTCCAGTCCTCCAGATGGTGTATTCGTAATTGTCAAAGCAGATGGTTCTGTTTAGATCTGGTACTGTACTCATTTCCCTGCTATCTACTTTAAGCTAGGGTGCCAACCAGGTCTGTTGAAATTATTCCTATGTGGGTGACCTATGCAACTGCAGCTGCCAGCAAAACCCAAGGTCTGCTCTGTTCCGTGGCCTGCTGGGCATGGATCCCTCATGAACCAGTGACAAAGGTGTCTGCACGGAGTTGCTACAGCATGGCTCTTGCCAGCAGGGACAAGTTTTCATTTCCCTGGCCCAGGAACCAGCCTCCTCCCATACTGCCATAACTCATAGGCAGGTCTGTTATGCCAGACATGGACCTGCTGCCAGCCTGGCAACTTGAGGAGCAAGGCCCCATCGCAGGCACATTCCCCACTGGACTGGTTTCAGCCCTGGGTGAGCAGCACTTACTCCTCACACTGTGGGCTCCAAAATGGTGCCTCTGGGCTGGGCCACAGGCAGTGCGTATCTGCCTGATCCAGGACATGCTCACCCGCAGCCCTGCATGCCAGCAGAGCTGGAAGCTGCTCCCTCCTTTGCACAGGCACGCCAGCCTGGAACTGCTTCGGAGATCTCTGGAGTGGGGCACTATGTTTGATGGCAAATTGGGCCTGAGCTCTGTAATTACCTACATGGTAATTACGTGAGCACACAGTGCCCTTGGCATTGCATCCTACCACACAATGCTCAGTGTGTACAGACAGTGCTCACAGCTTTTTTCTGCCTGTTTTACTGCCTTAGCAGAGCCCAAACACAAAACCTTTTAAATAATTTAAGTGGTTAACAGCTTCCTGCAGTAAGCATGTATGTGTACACAAGTCTGTGTGCTCACCCCATAGAACCCTTCCATCCCTCCCCATTGGATTGGTGTCTGCCACTGCAGATCATGCTTCCCTCCCCTGAGCTGTAATTCATCTGCTGGTGTGTATATATAGCCCTTTCTGCCCTCAGGCCATCCAGCGTCTCTGCCTACTGCTGAGAATTGTTACAAACATTTGTTAACTCTTCTGACATCCAGGCAACCAAAATACTTTTCTAAATGTGGCAAGGTTTCTGCAGTTTGATAGCATCATCACTTGGTAAGGGCAAACAGTACTGCGATTTCTGGGTCCAGTTTCAGATCACTGGGGACAACATGCACATTACAAGGAGTTGGTAATTAAACAACAAATGCATTTCTGAAATTCTTGACACTTCACAACCTATCAGAAGTGCTTGGCACACAAATATATCACAAAGCAGAAAATCCTATAGAAGACCATTAGTCCCCTGTCCCTACCTCCACAAGGAAGAGACTTCAGACTGGAGTCCTGAAGCTTCCTTTTCAAACACAGACACCAAACTGATGGGTGTACCACAACCCCGCAGGCACAGAGCTGCTCTGCATTCCAGTGCTTTTCCTATTAATACTTTATCTCCTTTTTGAAGCTTTTACTTTTCCAATACAAAATTTCCAAACACACATGCCTGAAGCCAGGCACTTAAATCCCTATTTATGACGCCTGTCTTATGCAGCTGGCTATCCACAGACACAGACCAACTTAATTAACAACCACAAGCATCTCCAAAAAAAGAAAATAAGCTAGAAAGTTCATTCACAGTTCATTAACAGTTTCACTGATAAACACTGAAACAGTCACCTAATGCACTTATCTACAGAATAATAATTAATTTAAAAAGACAAATCATTCCACATAAATGAGCCTACAGCAATTTAAGGTGAATGACTGATTATGGCCCATCACAAAAAAGCCTCTCAATTTTGTCTACCAACACAGCAGTACTGTTCCCATCATAATCAGTTCACAATTTTAGATATAAATCATCAAGAGCTGATTTTTCAGACTTAGGTAAGATGGAAAAAAACCTCCAGCTTTACTTGTTTGAGAGCTTCATGATAGCACTTGCTCAAAGAAGCAAGGATAAAAGAAAGGCCAGACCTCTGCCACTTTTGACTCAGATACACCAATGCAGAACTCCTTTTGTGACTACACTTGGATGAATTCTATCCTTTGCCATGTGCTAATGCTTGGGAACGTAGACCTTACTGTCTCCAGGAATCTAGTAACTGACACCCTGATCTTAACTGCAAGCTATGGATTAGCCCCCACTGACCCTTCATGCAGGCCTGACTGGAATAGTGAAATCGAGATCTACTGTCTGCTCTGTTCAGAAGCAGCATTTATTCGAGTTCAGTCCACATTGTTTCAGTCTACTATTTGGCTTTTGCCCCCTTC
Organism: Cisticola juncidis; assembly: GCA_013400215.1. NCBI lineage: Eukaryota > Metazoa > Chordata > Aves > Passeriformes > Cisticolidae > Cisticola > Cisticola juncidis. Next base: position 122,891 of record VXBR01010508.1, read on the forward strand.
TAACAGATGCAGATATAGCTCTAAGATTATATACACACATAAGGCATTTGCATCTATTTTATGGATATAGTATAGATACAGAAGTTGTCCTTTACCAACACTCTAATTACCCTTTAAAGCAACCATTGTACTGGTACATAATGATTATAAAATTGCTACACAACTGAAATAAGCAGCCACAGATCCAGAGTACAGCAAAATCAAAAAGATACTTACCTGCTTTGCTGCTGTAGAAGAAATTTCTTTTTTTTCTAGAAGGTTCAAGAGGTCAGCCAGGAGAAAAGAACTGACTGGGCTAGGGAAAAAGTGCATGGACATTAGCTCAGAGAATAAGGTGATTTATAATAATGTATCTATGTTACTGCTGCTTGCCCAAAGATCAAAGAGTTCAGTATGACAAGCTGTTTTTCCTCATGTTCGGTACTAATGGCCTGACTATGCCTTACCATCATTGCACTCTAAAGACTGACTGCTGCTCCTAAGTACATGATCCTCTTCTCTGCCACACATCTGTCTAACTCCATTCAGCAGGACAGAGCCAAGGCCTGTGCAGGAATGCCAAGAGTAACAAACTTCCCAGGCAGCAACTAAAGCAGCCATGAGCACTGGAGTGACACGGCACCAGTCACGAGAAAAGGATCACTTTGTCTCACTACTTCAGCAACGAAGAAGACTGACCTTTCCTTTACTGTAAGGGAATGTTGTTTCAAGTAACTGAGCAGATCATTCAGAATCCAGCCGATTACCTTCTTTGGCTTCATTTGGGTCTGTTTTACCACACTTTCAAAGAAGTCTGCTAGTCCGTCTTCGTTCTGTTTAAGAAAAATTAAAGGTATCAAAGGAGGGCAAACATGATTACAGAATCACAGAATCATTAGGATTGGAAGGGACCTCTGGAGATCATCCAGTCCAACCCCTTTGCCAAGGCAGGGTCAACTGGAGCAGGTGACAGAAGTTAAGAGTTTACAATTAATTATACAATTATACTTGGCATATAAATGCTCAGTCCTAAAGTAAACTTCAGTTGTGAATTTACTGGACAGCGACAAGACTTTGGAGTAATTTTACTAATGTAACAGCAAACATCTTATGCCTTGAACAGGAACATGCAGTTTATCTGTCATCCTGTCTGCTTCAGTGGAAACTTCCAGCAAATAAGTGATAATTTTTCTCTTAATGCCTGCCTAAAATTATCATTTGGACAGAAGCTTTCTCATCTTTGCAAGTGTTTTATGTATAATGCTAGAAAATACAACGCAACCATCTCATAGGCTGCCATACTACCTTTTACCAAGAAGAGCCTTTTCCTGAAATTGTCTGCAGCTACTTCACTTTTGATCTTGAAATCACTTCTATTTATTTTGGATTGAATTAAGAAGCTTACCTTACATTTACCCTCAGTGATATGGAAAGGTCATACATAAGAAGCAGGGGTTTATTTTTCCATTTTTTTTTTCTGAGAAGCTATGGTAAGATTTTACTCAGCACACTAAAAGCTCAGAAGATACAACAGTGGGAGATTCAATTTATAGCCTAAGTAAAATAAGAGATTGTTTTTAGAATAATAGATATTGTGCAGTCTGTTGAATGCTGTGGTGTGTGTCATCAAGGCATTGATGGACCTTTACATGCAGCACAGAACTCATTAGGTTTACTGAAGGCTGAAGAGGTATGAAGAGGCATTTCCTTCCTTTTAAAGGAGAAATCCAAATCCAGCATGCCACTGGTCTCCTGCAGTATATGCTATAAACACACCGAAGGGCAAGCCAGCTCTCAGAAGTCAGGAGGTAACAGCTTAGAGATAGCCAAGGAGCTAATTCTATGTGTATAGTCATCACAGCAAAAACATTTCTCAATCACATACTGTGTGCAGCAGATCTCTGAACAGTTATGAGCAAAAAGAGAGCAGGGCAACCAAAAACAAAGCCTGAGTTCCACTCACATCCCACCAAAACAGTGTCATCTGTCCTTGTTTTTAAAGGCCATTTACTGCCATAGCAGTATAGAATTTTGGACTTTCCTTCTCCAAACTTTCACAACACAAACTTCCAAAAGCTGTGGATACCACATTTTTCATTGATAATGATGACTTTTGATGGCTTTTGAAAAGACTGCAAACTACTGATCTCTATTCTGTAAAACAGAACAAAATTTACCTCAATTAATGTCTGTGCTGTAAAACTGGTGTGACAAAAATCAGACCCATCCCTGTTACCTTGACACTATGACCAAAGAAACCAAGTTGTCAGTCTGGGAAACTACTGAGGCCTTTTGTGAACCAAGGCAAACCTTCTAAATCCCACTAGTTATCTATCTAATACACACAGATATCATTCTCTTCTCCAACATTCTAATTTAACTAGCAGTTACTCTCTAATCAAATTATGCAAAACTAAGGCTAAACAGACTAGAGGAACAAATTCAACTTAAAAAAAAAAGTACAGAAATGACATGATTACCAAAGCACAGTAAACTTGATTAAAAACTGTGTATGTTAAGCAGAATTCCTAGAATGATGTATTGCCAAGTACTGTACTCCTTCTAATTCACCACAGGATTCAATAGCACAAACAAACACTCATTATTTAAATAGTGGGTTCCTTTACACAGCAACGATTGTCCAATCTAGGTATGAAAAAAGTGAGTATGTCTGAGTGCTGGTTTCTTTACAAATACTGCACAAGGTTTTACAAACATTCCAGGCAGAGTAGGTCTAGCTACAACATTATGCCCAGGCAAATAATGTCTGCAGATGCCACATGTCTGAATGCAGCTTCACAGCTCAGACGCAGCACGTCCAGCACTTCCATCATGTACAGGCTACAGAACGTATCCCTAGCAGTGGGCACATACAGATTTCTGGACACTTACAGGCTGGCTGGAGTTACAGTTCTGATCCTGCTGCCAGACCTTCAAAAAATCAAGGACAAACATATGCAGCCTTTGCATTTTAATCGGATGATTTCCAGGCAGCAAGTGCAGAGAAGCCCAGGAAAACTCAGGGAGACAGACTTGCATATGGTATCAAGTCTCTGAACCCCATATTCACCACTTGTGCACACATAACCAGATACATTCTCCAAAATTTCCTTGCATTTCATTTTGGGTTTTTTAAAGTGACTGTCATTTTCTGTAGCCAAAAAGAAGGAAAACCCAGTAATGCTAGACTGAAATAAGTAAGGCAGAGTGTCAAAACATCAGAATGACTGACAGAAATGAAACATTTTCCTTATTTTCTTGTCATATTAAAAAAATGCAGTCATAACTTGATTAGCTTAAATTTCTATATACTGCACTACTTGACTTTAATTTGGTTTACATTTTGGTAAACTTTCTTTCTTCCAAATTCACTTCAGCTACCAGCACACTCACAGACCTGTCCCTTGCGGCAAATCTGAGCTGAAAACCACTGCACGCTCCAATATGCTGGATTTACAGGAATGCTAACTGCCTGTTCACTCTTCATTCTGAATATTCTAGACTTCATTGAAAGAAAACCAGAAATCTTGAGTACTAGCATCATGTTGGTGATCCAGGCCACTCTGTGCTCCCATTACACACCAAATATGCTGTAATTTATTTATGCGAGTCTCATTGGCACGAAACATGACATATCAATATTTCAATCAGATTAAAATTTCTTTCTTAAACATGGATTAAAATGATCATTTCATAGCACCAAGATGTAAAAAACCCTAGTGGTGTAGTGATTTCAAGTACTCTTTAAACAAGTTTAAAACAATATTTTATTTTACAGAATACCATAGGTACAATCTTTAGGGACGTTGGGACTGTAATGCAAACTTATTCTTTTAAAGACCAATAATGTTTCCCAAAGAACTAAAGAAGAAAACTGCTTCAATGTTCACAAGTAAAATGTCATTTGCTGCTTTGTTATTCCCATTTTCACCATCACATCTCCTGCGATAACCAACTGTGAGTAACAACTGCTGCAAAAATGTACAAGACTGTCAGGGGAGAAAAAACACCAGAACATCCAGTAGACAAACAAATCCAAACTTTTTCCTAAAGCTTCTTGTAAAATGATTTGAATTCTAAAAATAAGCATAAGTTCATCTGCACACTAACGTATGAGAACGGCATGGCATAAAACAAAATGGTCAAAACCAATTTCTCCAGCAACCCACTTCTGACTGTTTGAAGGAGTCACCAATCAGTGTGATTGTTTCACCAGGGCAATCAGCCGAAGTGGAATAGCCACCTTTATCTGAGTAAGGTGAGGAACAGCAGATGCACAGGAAGACTTGGAATTCACATGACAAAGGAAGTGATCAGACTGTTTTTTTCTCATGCTGTGACAATTGCTGTATTTTCTGGTTGGCCCTCAGCATGCATTTTGAAAATGAAGCATTGGGTTAACACATTAATACACTAATGTCTACATTAATGTCTATGCCAATAGATCTTATTTTTTTCTGAACAGATAGGAAGATGAACATACTGTTACACCATAACTGGCAAAATTGTCAGAGATCCTTCCTGACTGATGTGTTTGCTGGCTTACGGGTTTACAGAGCATGTAGAAATTCAATGAAGAAACTGAGTACCCAAATACCATGGAGTCTACATGGGACAAAGAATTATATCCTTATGAGTAAGGATAGTTTTGCATGATGAAAAATCAAAAGCATAGTTTATTTCTGCAGTTCATATAAAACTGCCAAAAATGAAGCCACTTATATTTAAGGCCTTTCAGCTATGAAGATATTAATAGGGTACTTCTTCCCTTTCAGTACATGCTGTACTTAGACAAAGGAGGAATCTCAGTTTTTCAGCACCACAGTATGTACAGGCAGTTCCTGTGTATGAAGACAAAGCTCTGGAAGCAAGTTCAGGAGCTAACCCCTGCGTGCTGGTGCACGTATGTTTGATTGTAACTTCAGCACAAAATCTTTATCGAGTTGGTGCAGAACACACTTTGCATTTTAGAGCCATTCCTCTACAACTGCCATTTATTTAATGAGCACTCCTGGGTGCTCTAACCTGAAGGAATGCTCATTAGATGTGTGCATCTGGCCCTATCAGCAATCTCGTGCAGCCTCTGATGCAAGCTGAACGCGGTGATGGACACAGTGCTTCCCGATGAATTAAGGTAACGGGTACGGGTGTCCCAGTGCACAGGCAAGCAGCTCTGGTGGGGAGTGTGCAGGCTGACATTCTAATGCACAATAAAAAGAGACCTGCAACGAAGAACATGCTCACTTCATGCATTCAAATGGATGCATTAGCTTATTGCAAGCTGAATCCCAAATTTCAGCTTGGAGCTCATTAATTGTCTCACATGTCGCAAAAAGGAAAAAAAGGAAAAAGGGAAAAGCAAAGGCAATAAAGGATTTCAGAGAACAGCTGAAAGAAAGGGCAGTTGATGAGGCAAATATATAGGGCTAGTTGGCAGAGATGACAGAAGCCACTCATATCAGCAACTTGATATGCACAAGAAGTGGGCTGATGCCAAGTGAGAGGAGTGGGTGCCCTGGGTGTGGCTGCCATGGAGTTTATGTTCTAAAGAGGGTGCTGTGGTTTGGATTTGTGACCACAGCAATGCCAACAACACACAGGTGTTTTGGCTACTGCTGAGCAGCACTTTCTTTTTCCACTCTGTTCCCCACAGCAAATAGGCCAAGGAGAGCACAGAGGGAGGTGGGGGACACAGTCTAACAGCCAACCCAAACTGGTACCATTTCATGCCCTGCTCAACAAGGAAAACTGAGGGAAGGGCATTTTGGGGGATATGGTCAGTGTCATTGGCTGCAGACTGGCAGCACCTCAGTGAGCTTGTGGGAGTGGTGAGTGATTGTATTTGCATCACTTTTAAGTTTTCCCCTCTGTTCCTTAAGTGTTTCTTTCAAACCATGATCCTTTTGCTTTTCCTAAGCTTCTCCCTGTACTACTGGCTTGGAAGATGAGCAAGCAGCTGCATTACTTAGCAGCTGACAGGACAAATGCACTACAGAGAGGAAGAAGTAGAAAAATTCTGAAAAAAAGGATGCAGGATCTATCTACCCTTTCTACTCTTACATTTATTTTAATATGTTAGAAATATGTGAAAAAACGCATGCATGGACAAGAATACTGGCCGCAAAGTCATTTTTTGCAGCTTATACAGTAAAATAGAAAGGTAAGAACTGCTGACACCTCTCAATACTATGACTGCAGTCTTGTGACTTTGATGAGAATTATGACTCACCTGCCCACCAAACAGTCTGCAATGCACTAAAATGGCACAGCAGCACAAAAGCAGTTTTCCTAACAGCTTTCCTTAGAACACAGAATAATTTTCTTTCTGTGGAATCAGCCTCTGTACAAGTGTATTAAATTACACACACACAAAGAAGGGATATGAGGTAGTTATGTGCACTGCTCTCCCTTCATTTATAGTCAAAGGAAAGGATCTCCTCCAGAGGACAATTTAAAGTACTTACAGTTCTGCTCTGAATCTCACTCTGAAAAAGTCCTTTACCTTCTCTCTTCACTAATGACAGTGGTAACTAAAGCATGACATTCTCCTAGCTTAGCTGGGTATGTGAAATGTCTAATCTAGGATAAGTATACTAACTCCCTCCCCAGAGTTACCACTGTCAAAGAGAGATGGCAGTTTGTGTTTAAGAAGCTCATAGTCCTCTAGAATAATTTTGAGAGTTACCAGATTTTGCTGTCAGTTCCTTACTTTTAACTGTATTTGTCACATCGTTTCCCTTCTCACCCCCTCTTCTGAACCTATCCCTGGTAAACTGCACTATGAGGTCACTGTTGATACTGTGCAACCTTTTATTACATTTCCCTAAAAATAAATCTGGGGGGAAGGAGATGGAGTTTTTCCAATAATGTGGAAGGCAGGTCAAGGAGCACATGAAGCTGAAAGTTTAGACTTTGGATTTTGATTCATGTTCATTAAATATGGTCTGTGTGCGCAGCCTTGCAGCAGGCCCAGAGCTGAAGAGCAGACACCTGCTGGCAAGGGTCTGTATCCAGAAGTTGTGCATTTGTTGCAGTCAGTCAGGGATGCATCAATGTCTAGACAGACAAGATCAATATTAAGTACCAGTTATTTGACTGTACTTTGCGTGAGAAACGCTTCTTGGCACACTGCGTCTGGTTCATTTTTTCCACCATTCTATGGGTATGGCTCCATAGTACAAAGTATGCATTGGACACACTTCCAAGTTAGAATATTCATAAGGACTGACAGCTGGTTAATATGACATTTGTAAATCCTTTCAAGAACTGTCCAACTTTGAAGTTTCTAGGCTTATTTTAGCACTTGATCAATAGACCTACCAATAAGGTGAAGCTGTGTTCAGGAAGGATCCCATACTGTTCAACAAGCTTTTCTCTCTTCACACTGGGGAGGTCAGGAAGTCTCTCATGAATCCAATCAATATTTATCACTTGCTGATGGTTCATATTAGCTGGCAAAGATTTTGCATCATACAGAATCAATGGGGGAAGGTTTGGCTCTGGCATGAACCTAGTAAAAATGAAGAAAAACTCCTTTATCATTATTTTCACTCAGAAGCTGAACAACAAGGAATAAAATTTATATCACAAGTTTATACTTCTCCGAAAGTTGTATCACCTTTTCAACTAAACAAAATATTAAAAATTAATGACTTGGTATATCACTAGTAAGTAGAAAGGTATCAGGCCCCAAACTGTTGCAAAGCCTCTATTTTTTTTCTTCAGGACTTTTCCACCAATTGTTAAAAGAGTTCATAATACAAAAGAGGTAATTCAAATACTTCTGCACCAATAATAATAGTAAAAAGTCCCAACAGCACCAGCGAAAGATATGGAAACAGCCCACTCTTTTTGGCATCAAGCATAAATTACAGACCTGGACAAAAATGGGAGTGGGCTGGCAGGGAAGAACTTGGATTGACAGCCAACTGCCAGGAGTGATTTGGGCAGGCTGTAACCTTTTCCAGCCAAACTTCAAAAATCTTGATGAAATCTCATGCTGTGCTAAAAGCAAAGTTACTGTGCTCAGCAGGGTGCTATCACAGAACAAAAGGCTCCCTTAAAGAGAAGGCCAATTCAAATGACTCAAATAACTGCGATTGAAGCAGAAACTTCACTCTTACATGATCAAATGAGGGGTTCAAAACCACTAGAATAAAGGGCATTGGGCTAAAATGATTTCTATTTAAAATCTGCCTAAACATAGATTTTAAGATTAATGTATAATGTGCAGCACTAAGACACAAAAAACCCTAATAAACATAGTTTACTGTTAAATACTGTTCATAATCTTAGTACTAATAATAATATTTACGGTCTTTTTTGGAAATATCTTAGACTCATCAGCTTTGTCTAGGTTTTAATGAATCTTCTTTTGCATTTTTTAAAATTAGTCTTTTTAATTAAGCCTTGTGCCTGCCACTATTACAACAAGGAATTCACAACATGATCACCGCTGCATTTCTACAAAAATGTACTCTAAAAGGCAGATTTAAATTCAAAGTTTGTGGGATGTTTTCAAAATTGTTGTTCTGCTGTAGCAAGATCAGTGGTAGAATATAATATCTAACAGGAACACAGAGCTGACAAAGCTAAGGGGTTCTGGAAGTTCTCCTGCAGAACTGCAAGTACCCTGCTGGAAAGTGAACTCTGGGATGCAAAGCTAGGGAACTACTGGGAGGATTGGCACTACGATGGCCCTAGGCAGCTGAGTGCTGCCTTTCAGTGCTGCTTCAGAACTCACTTCCAGCAGCATTGTTTTCCAACAGGACCCATGTGTTGTTCCCTTGGCCCCAGTTAAATCCTTCCTGGGTGACTTTATGGTTCAGTGATTGTCATCTCACACTTATGGAAGGCAAAGTACCTAGCAAGGTAACACCTTCATTAGTCTGCAAAGAACTTCAAGGTAGAAACCTGCCTATGAAATACTGACACCTTTCAATAACAGCTAGGATTTTCAAAGTGTTTGTGATAAATTCTAAGCATGGAGAGGCAGGGCCTGGTAGCTGAAAACCATTTCCCTCTGTGTTTACTTAAAGCAGGTGCAATGCTGAATTCAGAATATTCTGATGTTTTATGTCAGGTATTCTTAAGAATACACTTATACTGCCATAAAGTAAACCTTCAACTTTCCCACTTTGAGCTGAAGTACTCCCAGCCTAGTCTTTGGGAAGGATCCAGAGGTTTTACCAGAAATGAAACACAAATCCAGATCTGAACTGCTCAGACTAGCATGGATTTTGATAGGTCTCTGCCCCTTCCGGTGGAAGGTAAACTTCCAACACATACTCACAGTACTGACTAACTTTACATCCTTATTACACTATCTACACTTCAGAAATTTAGTAAATTCTCAGTTTGTGAAATGTTAAGTCTATTAAAAAATACCGATAATCCTGTTTTCCTTCTTTGTCTCTCATTGGTACTGTGCACCTAAAAAAAAAACCAAAACAATATGTGGTAAGAGATACATCACAGAACTAGTTTTATGGCAAAACCACAACCCAAAACCTCTCCCTCATGAAAATGAGGAGAGCCTCTTAAAACCACTTCAAAGAATAAGTGTATGTGAGAGGGCAGTCATTTTCACAGACATTGCCTGATACAGCACACAATCTGTTGTGAAAAAGCCTCAGCCCTAAATTGCTCCCCATGAGGAGGCTATACTTGTGAAAATTAACTTTAGAAGACAGAAGTTGAGCAACATTATATTATTACTCCTGATCATGTCACTGGGTATATGTGGGCACACAAAAGCAGCTATTCCTGTGTTCCTCCAAAATAAAAACTCACCCAAGCTTGGAATCAAAGGCTCTTGTTTCATTCAAAATTGTCCCTCCATTTTCAAGTTCTTCAATTTGCCTCTGTATTTCGTAGTCTGACATTAATAAAAGAGAAAAGAGTAAGCTTGTTAGACTACACTATTAGCTTTAGTGCACTCCACTATTTCATTTTTCACTGCTACATCATAATGGAAGACTTCACTGTTTTAACCTTAATGAAATCAACAGCAGTAGTTATAGGCAGAATTATCAGTCACTGCCTCTCTAGCATGGCTTCTTTCTTTGTGTGTTTTCCTCATCTGGTTTCATTTCCTTTAAATGGAAACCATTTCTCCCAGGCACTGCAGTCAAGTCATATTCCTGGTGACCTTGCAGTCACCTAGTTCAGGTTTCTTTTGGAGATGTAATAATCAGCATTTTTTTCCTCATACCCAAGCTGCATCTGAACTTCACATACATCACGCACCATACTCGGGGAAAAGCAATCATTTCCACTGGAGGACACAAAACCGCTGCTACCATATTTCAGTACATGCTAGGCACTGCACCAACTGCTTCGTTCTTCTTGTAGGCAGAGGTTTTACTGCAAAAAACCTGCAGACTAACATGCCTGCTCTTCTCAGAGTATCCCATACTAAGATTTATTCTGTCAGGGGACAGCATAAGTGGGGCTACTCCATAAAGAGGAATAAGCCAGGAGTGGAGGGTGACCAGAGCCCAGGCCGTGCTCTCATGGTCTGATGCAGTCCCACAGCTTTCTGAACAGCGTGAGCAGGAGTGGGTGCTCCTAACAGAGTCCTCTGACAGTGCCAGTCAAGGTGAGGGGATGAGCTGAGTCCTGGGTCCACTCAGACAGCTCAGGGAGAAGCAGAAGGAGCTAAGTCCTGAGACAGGACTGGGAACAAGACTACAGAACAGGTCCAAGGTCCATCAGGAGACAGGACTGAAAACTGGCACTCCTGTGACACAACCACTCAGGCAAGGTCTGAAGGTCCCAGCCTGAGCCTAAATGGAACTCCTGTACCCACAGGCAAGTCACATGGAAGAGACACCCAGGTGAAGCTCATCAGGGTATTTAAGGCCAGTTACTGCACTCAGGAGCCTGATATATTTCATCTCAGACCACATAAATACCTAAAATGCTCTTATAATGAAGCAACCACTGTTTACCTATTGCTTTTGCCAGAAATCGTATGCTATTGATATTCTTCACTTCAGTCCTCACTCCATAAGGCTCTCCAGGGTGATGCACAGAAACATTGGCATCCACTCTCAGCTGACCCTCTGTAAAAGGAAATTTTATTAACAGAACAGCCTGCCCTGTACACTGGAGTTAAGAACCTTGGCATGCATTAATAAACTGCATGTTATATGCAGAACCTTAATAGCAGACTTCTCTATGTTCAGAAAGGAGTAACAACCACTTCATCATAGCTTTCTGTTTGTGATTCCATCTCAAGGCACTGCCTTGAATCATTCAAAATAGTTTTAAATCATTGCTCATAATTCATCTCAGAAACTGCATGGTGCAGTGCAGCACAGATCCTCTAATCCATACAGTGAAAAGAGCTTCTGATTCACAGCTCTTAAATAAACGCCAGAATTAGACAAGCAAAGTGGTGGATTGTGAGCTTCCATTCCTCTCAAAGCAGCACAAAAATACCTTTTGGAATAACAATTTGATGGATATATACTACCCTAGCATAGAACACAAGAACTTAAGGTTATGCTGAACAGATTTACTGAGGTGTTCTTGGAAATTTACAGCTCAAGGACAAAATGTGAGACGCAGTGGATTTTTTTGTAATTCTCATCTTCTCCTTCAGGAAATTGCAGTCTTACCTCCCAAAATGTCCCTGGCTGCCAAAAACTGTACAAAGTTTTATATAAAAGTGTTATGTACTTTCAGTCCAAAATGGACCAATGTCCTTAAAAAAATTTATTGACTCAACGACAAGGAAGTCATAATTGTATCTTTCTAAGTATTGTCTCTCTAAAGACATCTCTTCCGAGAAGAAAAGGCTTGCCACTGTTATCAGCTGCTGGGAATGCACAAACAGGAGAGGTTGTATTACATCCTGGAATGTTAAGAAGCATTATTTTCCCCATATTACACAGTGAACATCTGTAGACTTTCCCTGTGTTTTTTTTAATTCATTTTTTAATTTTAAATACAGATAAAAAGAAACAAATGCCTACTGATTGGATACAATATATGATAGAATTATAAATGAGTGCAAAATGACTCAGTGTTAAAACTGTGGAGACGCTATGGCTTCAGAACCCATTCCGGTCAATAGATTTAAATTGACTGGCGAGGCTTTGGTACAATTTGTAAAAGCAGGCTGGATGACAGCACACTAATTTCCTCTGTCTTCACAGAGCCTTGCCAGACATGCAAATGAGACAAAGATGCTGGAATGACCCAACATCTCTTTCAAGGGAAGTGTTTTGCATGTGCTCCCTCTTTGGAGTGAAACTTGTGCTTGTTCCAAACAAGGAATAGTCTTGTCCTGCCCTTGCTTCATTTGAGACGTGACCTGTTTCTACTTGGATGTAGGTGTCAGTGTGACCAGACAATTAATTTAATCAGGCACAAGTAAAAGACCCAGGCTGCAAAAGTTCAAAAAAAAAAAAAAAAAAAAAAAGGGTTTNAAGAAAAAAGGGTTTTTTTTTCTTTAAGCCCAGCTTACTTTTCTTTCACTTTACAATGAAACCATCTTTCCATGTTTGTTGTTAATGAAATATGAAATAATATCTGATAGAACTGGGCACGTCTTCACTGTATATGCAAAAGCCCCCAAAACCTCTACTTAGAAAGAAAAAAAAATTCCCAATACTTTTATAGCTAACTACCCTGGAAGAAAAATATTTCCAATACTGTGATTCTCATATAAAGTCAGAAATCTCCCTGTGATAAAAGATATCACAGCGCAATTCCAATGGCAATCTTAGGGCCAATTCAGTAGTGAAAAATGACTGTATACATGTATGCTCACGAAGGCCCTTCAAGAAGCATCCAAACTGGCTGCTTAATACTGACAACTGTGTCTTATTTGACATGTGGGACACTTATGTGAGAAAAGATTCAGAGAAATAGATAATGACTAGCTATTATTATTTCCCACTATATTAAATTAAAGTTGTGTAAGTAGCCAACATTTATTGGATCCCATTTATTGTGTGATGCACGGACCACTCTGAATCAGTTTTTCAGGAGACATCCACTTGTATAATGGACTGAATTTGTTGCCAGACAGTGAGGCCAACTGTCACAGACAAAAATATAGCTTACACTGTGAACATTAATAAGGAGCGACTAATTGTGGATATGTGTGGAGGGGATGAATGCCTGAAACCACTTGTAAATTCTTAAGCAGATGTCTGCTATATGCTACCTGTAACCATGGGCTGGTTGTAATTGGTAACTTTAAGACTGAGGAAAAACAGCATGATCTGAATCTTAAAATTAATGAGATAGAATCACCAGTTAGGAGGCTGAATGCAGGCTAAGCTACTGTACATCACCTATTGTGAAAATTGGGGCCTTAACATTACAGAAAGAGCTGGTGTCAGAAGCAACATTTGCTGCAAGAGGAAGTGATCTCAGAAACATAGGTAATCTTGGCTAAAATTAAACCCAACACCCATTTTTGTACATGCGGTTGTTTACTCCATCTCATCCATGACACCAGCACAAGTTTACTGCCTACATCAATTTATGATTAGCTGAGACCTGACACTTAGAAGATGATCCATGCTCCCACTACTTTGTCTCTTTGTCCCTTCCATACTCTACAATTAATCTTTGCTACAGATCTTCTGTGCTGCAGTGCTGTGGCAAGCAAGATGGAGAGAGACAGGGAGAAGCACCACAGGAACTCTCAGGATGTTTCTTCCTGACTACCTTTATCCTGTAAAATTATTGTGTAAGTAAACGCAACATCTAGGATTGCAAAGCTCTGCAGACAAAGGCAGGCCTATAAGCATGGCAAACATTAGGATAGACTCTGAGAATTGTAAAGACAACAGTTAGAAAAGGCTATGCATTATAAGCAACCACAGAGCAGAATCACCAGAAGCTGCAAAACTCCTGCAAATGTAGAGAACTACGGGTGGCAGGGGAACATGCCTTTCTCCCCTCAGTACCTGCCATGACTGCCTGGCTGCTCCCAAGTGTTTGCAGAATGAGCTGAAGCTCTCTGACTGCTGCAGCTGCTTCTTCCCCACAGCACATATCAGGCTCCATGACAACCTCCATGAGACCGACTCCTATCAGGGAAAGGGACAGGAGACTTTCAACAATAGCTTTTGATCTTGGCATAAGAGAGTGCAACTGGCTAACACATGAAAGAACTTGGGCTTCCTAAAAAAAAAAAAAAAATACATATAATACTACCCTCATGTATTATTTAGTAACTGCCACAATGGGCCTAGCTACAGATTGCTATAAAAACTTTTCCTGATATTTTTTTAAACAGAAAAACTGCAGGCAACCCTCCACCCCTTGATGACAAGCAAATCAGAAGGACCCATTCCTCTTCTGCCTTTCTCTAAAAGGACTCTCACTTAAAGCCAGTTGGGTTCCAGATGCAAATTTATTTATCTTAAACCAATTTTGGAGCAGGCAGAACTGTAAACAGATACAGTCCAGTTTTTAGCTTCAGGACATAGGTTTCAAAGAATCTGAGCAGCCACAGCCCTCAGCTTCAATGGACACCAGAGTACTTCATCCCAGTTAGGCTAGGACAGCCAATTGCTGCCCATGCTGTGCACTCCTTTGGATCACTCCATTTACAATTTCCAAGTTGAAAGAGAAAATCTACATTTCTTCAAAGCTAATAATTAAAGGAAATGTCTGACTCATGCATCAACAGATTCCAACAGCTGCTCTTTCTATACACAAACTTCATTCACTAGATCTGTTATATTTTACTTTTTTTAACAACACACACAGTGCAGAGCCTAAATAGCTGAGTGGCTCTATGTGACTGACACGGTTTTGAGCAAACTGGAGCCAAGAGATTGCTAACTTGCTACTGCCAATTGCCATCAACCAACAGCAAATGAGAAAGGTTTACTGGCCATTAAAAAACCAAGTATTCATCTGTTTCAAGTGTAACAGTAATTTCCACAAATTATTTTTTCAAGGAGAGAGCCATAAAGCTGTTTTTATTTTTTGCCTGTTTCCTGTCATCTATTTACCTTTAAAGACCCATCTTAACCCAAAAGAAGGAGAAAAATAGGAAAATAATCCAAGCCTACCAGCCCTATTCAAGTCCACAAGGGTTTGGCACCTTGAGTCATCATGGAGACTTTTTCCACTGTCTTGCTCCAACTGAATTTGTTTAATCCTCACAGTTTTGGTCACCATATGGCTCATCTTGTTGTCTATGCAGAGACTGTATGACAGACTTCCATTCACTGCAATAGGAACTCTTTGCTGAGTGATTTGATAGCCAGCCTGTCAACAAAATTAGCTTTATACTCAACTGAAACATTCACTTTTCAGAAAGCAGACCAAGTGCAAATATAATCCACTAAGAACAAAACTGAAAATGCAACATCTTTCGTAGTGACCTATATAAGAGGAGAGAATACATGGACATATAAATTCAAAAGTTACCCTTCTTAGATGGAAATGAAGCAAGCTAGAAGATGAGTTAGAATTCAACATAACTGTAAGAAGAAGCTAGAAGTCTGGAAAAAATATGAGGTCTCCTCAATACAGATAAATATATGACACCATACTAATGTGAAATGATCAATAATCAACTGCACAATCTCTTGCCAAGGATGACAAAATTCTCTGATACTGCCCTGGGGCAGGAAGAGAACTGGAGAAGGTTCTTCCATGCCTGTGGTCCCATGATCATGTTACATCTTGTTTGAAGCCAGTTACTGTACTTCCATGCCCGAGCTGGGGCTATAGTTCATCTTCCCAACAGGCTGCATATCCCTCTCTGTCTTTCCAAATTGTACTCATTAGTGGGGAGGAGAGGGAAGGGGTGGAGGTGTGGAAATCAAGAAAATGACAAAAGTTCTAGTTTAAATTCATTAGAAAGTTCTAATTCAAAAGACATGTAAGGCACATGGCTGATAAATGCCACCTAATGCCTGGGACTCCACTCAAAGGGGAAACTGCTGGCCAAAACTGTGGCTGCAAGGTATTGGAATAACTGCAGTGATGTAAAAATAGAGAAGTCAATCAATGACAGCTGAGGTGGAGTCCCCTCTGCTTCCTATTTCCTCACCTGCCTATGGCACTAGTGGTGAAAATTTTAAAAAAGTCTGCCAGACAAAGTATTTCGGAGGAGTATTTGCATATTTTGCAGGGACGATGAGCTTACTCTAAAATGTAGAGATGATGAATTCCAGGGCGCTGCAGAGCAGTGGTCTGGCC
The DNA here is from genome assembly GCA_013400215.1 of Cisticola juncidis. Classification (NCBI taxonomy): domain Eukaryota; kingdom Metazoa; phylum Chordata; class Aves; order Passeriformes; family Cisticolidae; genus Cisticola; species Cisticola juncidis. The sequence continues at coordinate 139,055 of VXBR01010508.1, forward strand.
CTGTCAACACCCCAATTTATATATGCAGTGAAGTGCATGGCACAATCACTCTAAGAAAAATAGAATAACTGACTCTCTGCAGCCTATGCTAATTACAGGCTCTTCACATCTCCTAAAAGTTCTCATTAAAATGATTTTTTAAAGCCTGAAATATTGAGTGACAATAAATAATATGAATCCCATTTCCCATCCAAAGCCCTGTTTTTAGAAGTAACAATAATCTCATTGTCAAATGACCCTAAGAGCTGGATTTATCTGTTCTAGTCAGCTCATTAGCCTAAACTCTGCATCTTATTACAGGGTTCCTTACTAGACTGTTGACTATCAAATGCAGGTCGCGCAGTTTATTGTCAGTGCTTAAGCTGCAGAAGTTAGTCAGTAAAAAGCCAGAATTACATGTTTCAAGCTAATAAAACATGTCAGCATCTCCTTGACCAAATCTCCCTGCTTTTGTGACCAGAGGATACTGCAATTCACGTTGGCAGAGTCCCAGTTTCTTCCACCTCAACTGTTCTCACAGACACACAGATATGAATTCTTTCCCAGGACAACTTGCTCCCATATGGCTGCTATGAGTAGACTAATAGCAGCAGACATCACAAGGATATGAGAGTGATTTCAGTTTAGCAGAAAAAGCACTAAAGGTAATTTGCAAACAATTTGTCTGTGATGTTTTTGATGTTTCTTCATGATGTGTAGAGATTTCAAGTCTTATTTATTTCCTGCTATTTCACATTTTTTCCCTTCAGGTCTTGAAATGGGCTTTAAGATAGTTCAACGCGTTTTAAAAAAAAGGATTGGCAATTCAAACTTCTAAGTTTGCTCTTCACATTCCCAGCAGGTCACTGCACAGCTCCCAATAAAAGGGCCTCTTAGTGGCTTACAAATATTTGCAAAATTATGCCTAGAAACCAAGTCAAGATTATAGCAACTTCACAGAAGAGTCACAAGTTACCCACCTAGAAGAAAATAAAACAGGAATCTCTTCTGAGATCCTGGTCTCCAATGGACAACTATAATTCTCTTTCTGAGGTGGGAAGCAATTGTATTTGAAAATGTTTCCTGTAACTTCAAAATATTTTCAATGCCTGAGTAAGAGTGGGAAAGAAAGTAATTTGGTTAATAATACAGCACCTTTACAGATTCATCTGGGATCTGAGAGGTCTCCCACTCTGCTTCTCTGGATGCCTGAGACTCCTCAACTAAAGAGAGGACAAGCTAACATGCCTGATTTTTCCCAAATAAAATAAACCCATATATTTTTATTTTAATGTCATTGGACCTTCACCCCAAAAACAGAACTGAAAGTAACTTCCTCCCTTTGATAGATTAGTGTCAAACTGAACATTCAGTACAAATAAGCTCATGCAAAAGTAAGTTAAAAATTAGAAAGGTTTAATAACATTAAAGAGAAAAAAAGGTTCAAACACTGCTGCATCCTGTTGCAAGAACAGAACTTAAACTATTAAACTCTTAAACTATTTCAATATTTCTACATGCATATCAAATGCAGCAAAATACATCTGACCTCCAGTGGCACTTTCTACACAATGTGAAATCTACCAACAAATCACACTGCAAAGACTTGATTTCTCAGTTGTTTTGGTTTTTTTCATTTATTGGAACCATGACTGGAGAAGTTTTGAAGAGAAATTAAATATTTTTAGGTCCCTAAGAACACACACAAAAGACACTATTGTGTTTATTCCACTGGAGTGTGTGTTTATACATTCACTTTAAATGAAGGACTTTTATCAGATTGCTTTTACCCTAACAGACAATTAGTACAAAACACCAGGAACGGACAACTTAAGGGACAAAGCAGCTCCAGCTCCCAATCCAATTACATCAGACTACTGGAACTGTGCAGCTAAGCAAGGAGTAAGCAATCAGAGCAATCATATTCAATCAGTGAGCACCAGGGCACAGCTGCCTATTCTGCCAGGGCACGGTGCAGCATCCTGTTGGGGTGAGAAGAGCACTGACTGCAGACAGAAAAAGCATCTCTGCACACCTCCCCTACAGCCATCCAGACTCCAGACTTGTGCTTCCTCCAGCCCAGGAAGGACCAGCCATGCTGCATACTTACAGGAAGATCTGCATAGAAGTAGTGTTTTCTGTCAAACAAGGACTTCTTGTTTATACTGCAGTTGAGAGCCAGGCCTGTCATCACTGCTGCTTCTACACATCTCCTGTTGAGAACCTAAGGAAACATGACACATGGTTTTGCTCAGATACTCAGTATGTTACAAATGTGTCTCCCACACACTGCCTTATAAGGAGCATGTATTCAATTTCACTTGCCTTCAGTCACCATTAGATCTCTTTCTCTGTGTGGGTAGTTCTTATTCATCATTAAAATTGTGGTAGCTATAAATCTGCAAAGCTTTAAGATGAAAAAACAACCTATTCAGTCATTTTGTCATACCACATATGGAGGTGTGCACTGTTCTGGCTTGCTACTTTTGCAAACATTCAGTGCTTTTGAATCTTTGAGGGTATAGGAGACAAATCACAGCACATGATAACTGACTTGTACCCAGCTGTCAGCTCATACTGGGAATTTGAAACACAGGGGATTTGCATTGGGGACTGCAGTGCTGTTACAGCAGAACACTCCAGAACACCTGTAACCCCAGAACCACAGTGAATTGATGAATATCTACACAAACCATAGATTTTAATGCTTTGCTTAGCCAGGACAAATTGATGCACACTTACATCTTTGCTAAAACAGAACCCAAAAGACAGCAATTGGTCCCATGGCTACAAGTATACGTGTTTCCAGCATCCAAGAAACCCATGTGATTAAGGTTTTTGCAGAATGCCATGTGATCTAAAGATCCAGCAAGGTCTTCAGAAATAAAATGGCTAGAAGAAATAAAAGAGGTAAATGCAGTTTTCCACCACAGACTCATCATTCTCAGCACTACACCCTTCCATCTCCTCAGCAGGGTCAGATCCAGAGGAGAAAGAAAATTTCACTCCAAGAGCTACTGACAAATGATGTTTTATTTCAGATGCGCCCTCATTAATTTAACAGTTCGTTTAACTAACATCAAATGGATGAAACTGAAAAGGAAAAAAGACTGAATTTGTCTTAGTACAATTCTGACATGCTCACACTCACAGCATTTTGTAACAGGAACAGAACTTTATCCATCTTGTTCTGCACTGTACAGCTGGCAAGAAGTCTATTTCCAGCAGGACCATTAAAGGAGCCCATTATGTAAAAGAATGTACGTGACTTCATCTGCATTGACCAGAACATAAAAGGCTTAAATAATGTTTTCTTCATGTTTCTGACAGTATTTACCTTTTATATTCTCCAGCCTGATTTCTGAAAACATATTAAGCAGCTGTACATTTCCCATCATCCCTTCAGCCAGAAAATTAATCTTTTTTACTCATTTAGTTTTTAAAAATCAAAATAGTAAGAGAGGATATGGGCAACTCTTCATGTAACAAAAACTTTAAAATTGCTTTTACAGAAAAGAAATTAAATATTTAAGACATTTAACAAGGGAACTTTCAGATCTTTAGTGTAGCTATATATGGCTAACTAGAACACATCATCTGTTCAGGCATATTTTACTTATTAAAAAATTTAAGAGATACATAAAGCAAATTCTAGACAAGAAAAAAGGAAGAACAATCTCCCTTTGAAATATCAATCCACAAAAAAAATGCACAAAATTAGTCCTGACTCTAATCTAAACAAAATTGGTAACTACAAAATTTTAATTTATTTTACTAGCATAACTGCAGTTCATTATATAGTAGATGATCCTGTTTTCAGTAATTAAATGCTTCCAGACAGTACAGACATTTTATTTTACTGTTTAAGGAATTCTGTAACAGTGGTAGTCAAACTGTTTGATGTTTAAAATATCTTCATATTTCTAAATATACATGCAAATTTCCTCTTCCTAAAGCCTTATGGCACAATCCTGTTCAGCTTTACAAATTAGTGAGGACCTTGCCAGTCAGTCCTTCAAAAACTGGCCACCATAAACCTACTAAACCTCCATAAGGACTGGTAGACTCAAAACAACACTGCTTCAAAGCAGTGAACTGTATCTTGCTACAATTCCTGATGGTGCAGGGATTGTGACTGACTGCAATCAGCCAACAAGACAAACCCCAACTCCCGAGTCACAACCAGTGAAAGCTTCATAGCACTTCATTGCTCTTCAATTTTTACTTCAAACAGGGTAGTGTGGATCTTAATTACTGTCCTAAGCAATAGCACTGTTTGGAGGTGAATGAAAGAATCTCCACATATATACTACTTAACCAGAGAGACTCTTTTGCTCTACAGCTGATGAAACATTTTGGCGGCTTTGGGGTAAAAACATAAAGAATTGATTATTTTTTACGTAGTATTACTAAGCATTTAAATGTCTCTGATGTGTACGTGTCCCCAGCTGACTGGTCCACAGTAGCCAAATCATTTTATATGCACCATTATTCATTCAGCTTCCCGTGCTATTCCTTCACAAGTCTCAGTGGTGAGAGAAGGCCTTGCAAAGCAGATCCTTCCTGCTATGGCATACTGAGACTACCATGCTAATCTGCTTCCTCTGCCCTGTGTGCCTTTAAATAAAAAACCCAAACCAAACCAGATGACTTCTTCTTCAAAAATCAAAACTTATCTAATACTGCTTCATGTCTGAAGTGACTTTTACTACCCACTCCCATGACTCAGGCTGTAGGCACAAAGCAGAATTGTTTAAGCAAACCACTACCTTCCCTTCAAACAAGCCTTGCTTTTCAAATAATCTGCAGTGATAAACATCAATTCAGTATGTGAAACTTCCCATACTAATGACCTAGAGTAAGTCCTCTAGCTTGTTTATGCAATAAGCTGTTATTAAGTTGACAGCTTTGACTAGCACCAAAGATTTAAATTACTGGCTTGAACTGACAAGCTGCCTGTGTGCTATGTTAGTAAAGTACTGGACTTGAAAGCAAGCTGTGTAGTTCCTGCAGTAGCTATGGACAAAACACAATAGTCTATAAAGACTTCTTCAATATTTCTGCTCTTCTAAATTGGAAGCATCCCTCCTAGTATTTGAAGAAAATCCTAGAGAGTGATTACAAAAGGAAATGTAAACTGTTTGTATTGAAACATGTATGTATGAAACTCATGAAAAACCTTAACAATGGCATCACAACCCCAGCACCATTTCCCTTGTAGCTACGGTCTCCTGCTACAGCACCATGGTAACTGAGCACTGAAGGAATGAAAAACAGTCCAACCAAAATCTCTCTTTTTCTGCTGCTTGTCTATTCTTTACATCTAGACCATAAGTGGAAAGACTCCTTCTAAAAATTTATCTTTATTTATAAGTTCAGTTTAGTCAAGACCTTAGTTTTAAATACAATATTCAATAGCTATTCAAAACTATAAACAATATCATCAACAGCACAGATTTCCACCAAAATCAATTTTCTAATATATTTTTCTTTAACAACAGGTTTAATCCTTATATTAATATATTAAAGAAAGTTGGCACCATTTTATGTAACGTAAAGATGTATGTTTCTATACTTAGTAAATTAGCATGTTTTGATTTTGAAGAGGATAGGTATGCAGCTTCCTGTTTTGCTAATGAGTATTATATAGGATAATTGTGGGGAAAAGAAGAAATATCTAAATAAGTCTCCTGAAAAAAAGTTTATTTTTGCTACCTCTTACAAAAAACCAATAATCTCTGCAGTAAGATTTACACCCAGGAGGCCTATCTTAGAGAAGAATATATTCCTTGTATTAAAAACTGTAAAATCAAAATAAATCCCCAGAAATTTGTGAAGTTTTTGATTCTAGATCACACAATAATAAAGTAGATTTAATATTCACTGGTTATTTTAAGACCTTCAATCCTACTTACAATCATGAAAAAATCAGCATTAATCAGATTACTTACAGGACTGTTTATCTAAGAAACATTTAATTTTAGTTCCTTTTCATTCAAAATAATATCTGAAAGAAGGAAGCAGTACAACGTAGTCAGCCAGCTCTCTCTCTAGACCAGACACTAATCTTTAGAAACCTCAATAGATGTATCTAATCACATTTTCAAGTACTCCTATTTCATCTCACTCTGATTTTTATTTGCTTCTACTAATGGATATACTCACTCTCACTATTCTAGCTGTGCTAAAAGTACCAAATTGCCGCAATATATAGTTCTTTGAAGTGCAATCGTAAGTTAAACTTCAAAATAGAATACTCTTATATGTACTTAGTCCCAGGGTAATTGTGGCTGTTCACGCTGACACTGTAGATGACTACTTACTGCTCTGCAGCATTCTGCCTTGGCATCCTCCCACACAGAGAGAAGGGACCAACTGGAGCTATGCATGCACATTCTGTACATTCAATAAGTCAAGAGCTGACCATTTCCCAAATTTACTTCAATTGGTTACAATCAGATTCCATCCCCCAAAACATGCAAGAAAAATCTAAAAATCAAGACAACTTAAGTCCTGTCATTTGTTAGGTGTTCAAAGAGCCCACATTCCAAAATCTGAGGAATCAAATTTCAGAGAAAAATTTAAAAGCTTCAGTTTAGTGTCCTCTGCTCTTAGTCCAGCATGCTACTTCATAGCATGTTTGCTGCTCCAGTATGAGCATTATGTTCTTTTCTCTAAGGAAGGGGGCAAGACAGGGGGGGAAGAAGCACCAGACATTTTTCAACTGAGACCTTAGCTTTATCAAAAGAGATTCCATCTTAAGAGAACAAAATGACAACTCAGAAACTAAAACAACAAAGGCAATGAGAGGCATTAAGCATACTTAATGCACTTTGTAATTTTACTTTTCCATAATCTGGTACCAAAGCTCTACACTGCTCTACAAAATATATTATTGCTGAACTTGTATAGTGGCAAAGTGGGCTTGTGGTGATGCAGCACACAATGATTCCAGTCATATCTAAAAACCAGGCAGTTCTGCCATCAAGAAGTTCTGCCAACTCCCCAACACACTGCTTCAGATATACTCAGCAGAATAAGAGGGCACACCTTGTCAAAGCTGAACAGCTAGGCTGAAAGCTTGTATCACAAGGCTTAGGATAGAGGAAGCATCTTCCAGTCTCAGTGATGACCGTAAAAATGCAGCAGCAGTAGAGAGAAATGCTGACCCCTGAGAGCAAGAAAAACGGAAGGTAACACCAGATTACAAAAATATTTCAAAAATGATACACTTGGAGGTTTCTCAGCTCAACAGCAGTTGCTAGAAGAAACAGAGAAGGAAAATCCATTCAGACCACTGTGCAGGCAAAGTGCTCAATGGTCTCAATAGAATAAATTTGCCTTCTGGGAAACAACCAATCAAGATCATATCTCTGATCCCATCAGCAGCATCTAAAAACAAATAAAATTCTACCCAACAGAACTAGTTCCAAGGACAACCCACAGAGAAGACAGGACAATGCAATGGTGATACAGTGGTTCATGAAATTCATAACCAAATGCTGTGCTTATGTGGTGTTCCCATAAAGAAGTCCGGGATCTCTCTAACATCAATGCTCTCCCTGTTGACATCAGTCTTCTGCATCTGCCACATGTTGGTTTTTGACCTGCCCTTAGGATGTTCCCTCTCTACTGCTAGTTGAAATTTAAATCCAGCTGCTAATGCCATCTGATCCAGGACACGTTTAATGCAGGAAGATCCAGTGATAATATTTCCCTGCTGCTGGAGGTAGGGGACTGAGCAATGGCTAAAAGTTGAGTTACAGACTATGATCAAATCCAAAGGCAACAAGATGTTTAATGAGAACCATCTCAGACCTTTCTTTGTACAATGAGTTGCAGAAAAAAAGAAGACTCTTGAATGTGAATATCATCTGCCTTTTTCAACGTAACACATATAGTTTAATTTCTTAAGACACTTAGAGCATTTAGGACAAAACAGTGTGTAAATAAACTCCTATCCTGTTTCTCCTAGTAGACAGTCCTTTGCTTGTAGGCTTGCTGAGAGCCAGCTCTGTGGTTTTCTGAGTTGTAAATTCTGATCTTTGATATCCATTTACTGTCACTTTCTATTATTTCTAAGTCTTGGATATCTGCTCTTTCTTACAATTTTTGTGTGTCTGAGAGCCCACAGTAAACACACACTAAACTCTCAGCCACTTGCTCTGATTCCCTCACTCCTTTTGTCTCCAACAGCTACCTCCCAAAACATGCTTATTTCTTCTCAGCCATTATTCCCTGCAGGCTGACCCAGATCTCTTAAGAGAGCACAACATAACTAATCAGGAGTAAAGCAGAAGTGGTCTTTTACACATAGATAAAAGATTATACTGATTCAGGAAAGCAATAGACAACGTAATGCAACAAGTATTGCAAAGAGCTATTAAGAAATTATTTGAGGGAAATTGCAAGAGAGCAAAAGGAAATTATTTGCTTTTAACAAAGTTCTTCTGCAACAGCAGAACCAACAGAGAGTAATTTCCTTTAAATAACATCCCTAGTTTGTTTTACCTAACCAGTGGCCCCAAAACTCTCTCTGCTGTGACTCCTCTGTGTTCTCCTCATTTCATCAAACATCCCAAAAGTATCTGAAGAGCAGCAGCCCAAAAAACAGCTGAGATCAGTGGGGAGACTAAATCGATGATTTCCTTATACGCTTGCTGATATATTCATAACAACCCTCTACCAGCCTAAAGATTTTTGGAGGAAAATTTGTCTGAATTTGGCAGCAAAACTGCAAAACAAGTATTTCTGTATAGAAAACAAGTCCTTGTGGCAAAATCCGCATATGTAACTAATAAACATCACTTGCAGAAGTTTACATAATCCTCTCAAAATCAAATACAGCCATGTTTTAGGTGGCAAGGTGACTGATGATCAGGGAGAACACAAAGAAATTAATTTTACCCTAGGAACCAATTACAGACTAATTGCGCCAAGATTCAAACAAAATACAAAAACCTGACAGTTATGCAACATTACTCACCAGACAGCTAACCATGATGATAACAAAGACATAGTCTACAATTATCTGTCATTACTGTTGGACAATGCTTCCCTAAACAGCTTTTAATGAAAGGCTCTTCAAAGAAACAATTGCTAAGAAGAAGAATGAAGTAGCAAGAAGTCTGTTTGCAAAATTAAAATGCTAAGAAATTGGCAGAACCATGAAACTTTTGCTTAAGAGAGCACTGCTTACATGCCCATATATACAACATACCACCCTGGATTTCTTCAAATGAAGTGACCTGGAACCAGACTGTCTACATAGTGTGAAAAAACAAAATCAAATCAAAAACGCAAGGATGCCAGAACACCTATAGTGACTGACAACAGATGTAACAGAAATTTGCAACAATAAATCCCCTCTCAGGTCCAACTTAAATTCCCTGACCACTGAGAAAAGCTACTGCAAACAGCTAACGTGCATTTCAGCAGAAATTTCCAAATTAATTCAGAAAGGAGGGATACTTCCATGTCATGCAGTAGTTGTGCTGTCCAAAAGTGTCAAAGATGGCAGAATAACTGCAGAAATAGGAATGCATGATGGCAACTCCTGCAACCCCAATAAGAAGTAGAAAAATAACTGTGTAAAAACAAAAAGTAGAGCGATTAAAAATAAACACAAAACACAAATAACACAAATAAACATAAAAGGAAGCAAGAGAAAATACACAGGCAACATCACTGATGCACTGAAATAGGTGGTAACAAGATGTTGTATCAGCTTAATGCCATCCTAACTGGCAAGTTTCCATCAGCCACAGGGACCTGTTAAGGATGAACGGTAAAGCCAACAAGAACACAGAGTTCAACACTTACTGAGGTGCTAAGGAGACAGCCCAACCTGAATTGTTAGCCTTGACAAAAAGATGAAAACACTCAGAATGAGGGTCAAAAATATTCACAAATATATAAGACATAGCAAAAAGTGAGAGAAAATGTTATAAGAAACTCCTTCAAAGCTTAAGAGAGGAGCAACAAATGTCACAAAATACTTCAATACACAAGAGCAGACACATCTCCAGAAAAAATGGCCTAAGTATGATATAAAGTTGACCTAAGCAACTGCAGTAACAGAAGAAATACAACATTTCTCAGACATCAGTGAATGAGTTTGGTTCCAGAGGGAACCTCCAGGGCTGTGAATGATCCTATGGTACACAAAGAAATAGAATGAGAAACAACCTGCACCATAACCTAGTCTTGAAAGTCAGCTGAAGCTAGAATCTTATAATCTTTCAAAGGCCTTTTCTGACCAGTACAACAGCTTTGAACTGATTAATAGTTTGAAATTATGTAGGCAGGCTTTAATTCACCATGAACTTGGACATGGTTTAAAGGTCTACGAACCACAAAGTCATCCTCAGGAAGCAATGGTTTAAAAGCCTAATTCACTCCTCTAGTCTTTTTCTAAATTATTTGGGATTTTCTTCATAGAAGCTTTTTGGACTGCAAACCCAGCAAGCTGGGACTGTGTGAGCAAGAAAAAGACTCCCAAGCACTGACCATTCAATGTATGTTGCAAACCCAAATATTATCAGGAAAGAAAGGACTGCAACAGAAAGGTACTGTCAAATTCTATTAAAAACAAGTCCTCTTTTGTTCTCCTAAGTACAATTACTACAGTTTTAGTGAAATCAGTAATGAGGAGTTTAAATGAACCACAGGTAAATGGCTTAAGCAAGCATGAGCTCACTTTTTTCACCAGGCCTTGACACTAGTTTATTTTTAAAGGAGAGCTCATGGATACAAAAACCTAGCCATCACATGGTTTCAAAGAAAAGAAGTAAATGTATATAATGGAAGCTAAAAAACCATCCATACAATGATCGGAAGATTTTTCAGCTCCCCATGAAAAGTGCATGCAATTAAAACTGCAGTTATCAAAAGTCAAGCTAAGAAGCAGGCTTTTTTTCTAAACAAAGTAGTACAAGAAGTGAGTAAATTCACACGCATGCCAGCAGGAATGTCAAAACAAAACTGAAATCACAAGTTGGTAAAGCAGCTGTTGCAATCACCAGACTTAACAGGCACAGGATATTAGAAAAAAAAACTAGTTTTAAGCTGTAAAGTATAAATTCTGGTCTCAAATGCTGTTTCTGTTCCAGTATGAATAGCTGACAGACAGATCCACCAAAATCTCACACAAGCCTCTCAGAGCCTTTGAAAGCAAATGCATCAGACAAATCCTGTATATTCTGATGAATCGTAAATGTTATTTAAGTCTGGTAATCCATCACCCAAAACATCTGGAAAAACACTGGGTATCTGCCACTGCCAAGAATACATGGAAACACCCTCTACAACCCCAAACTGGGTATTAACCCTGTCACATGCCTGGGCAGCCCCCTCAGTAGCCCAGCACTGCACGGCAACAGCCTGATCCGGGTGCTCTCAGTGACTGCGCAGTGCTGCACTGGCATCTGGCAGCTTCGGAAAAGCCCGAGCTTGGAGCTGAAGGTGCCAGAGGTGCAATGACAGAAGAAATAAGGGCTGATAACTGCTCTAGCACTGCCCTTATCCATGAAAAGGAGTGATATGTGTTTCTGAAAAGTCTGCTGTAAAAAAAAAGATAAAATAGGTGCTGTTCACACTAAGAATAGAATGAAATTCAAATGTGTAAGAAGTATTAAAATTTTTGAAATATTTAAGACTGTAGGGCTAATATTCACTCAAATCTTATAAATTTAAATTTTGGATATGTAAATCCTAGATTATTTCTTTATATACTTGCCTACAAAGGATTGCCTACAACGGGATCATGGTTTCTCCTTCAGTCATGCAGGAGACAAACGTAAAATGTGTGACAAAGACTAAGCACTGACAAAAAGGTTTCAGCCTTTAGCTTCTATATCTACTATCTTATTTCTGTGGCCGAGCTATAATTAACTTTTAGTCAGCCATCTCCATCATGAAAATAGATAATCGTGGATTCCTTTTCTGTGAGCCCAGTTTTAGGTTTAAAAACCTTTCTAAAGCCTCTCAGAATTTTCAGAGGCTAAATCAGATTGGGAGGGGAACCACTTCTACGGATCCTCTGAAGAATTTTAGTTCAGTCTGCAGTCTAATGCACTATTTGCTACTATGTATAGAATAGTTTTCTGAAGACACCAAGCCAAGATTATTGCCAAGTCCATTCACAAGGTAAAAACCCCAGGCTTTTGCAAATTTCATTACATGAAATGTATGCAGTCAGAAGTGGTCCCAAATTGTCAGGGGGCAAGGAATTGGCTGCATGGTGGCATTAAAAGAGCTGTGGTCATCTATTTAATGTCCAAGTGGAGACCAGTGAGGAGTGGTGTTAAGTGATCTCAGCTGGGACCAGAGCTGTTTAATGTCTTTGTCAGTGACAGGAACAGTGGAGTCAGCTGCATTCTCAGCAGCTTTGCTGATGGCAACAAGCTGTGTGGTGGGGTCAACATGCTGGAGAGCAAGAATGCCCTCCAGAGAAATCTGGACTTGAGAAGTGGGCCTGTGCAAACCTCATGAGGTTCAACAAGGTTAAAGTGCAATGGATCAGGGCAATCCTAAGCATCAATATAGGCTGGACAGAGAATGGATTGACAGCAGCCCCAAGGAGAAGGACTTGAAGGTGCTGGTTGAGAAAACCAGCATGAGCCAGCAAAGCACACGTGTAGTCCAGAAAGCAAACCATGTTCTGGGCTACATATAAAGCAATGTGGGCAGCAGGTCATGGGAGAGGATTCTGCCCCTCTTCTCCGCTCTTGTGAATTCCCACCTGGAGTGCTGCATCCTGCTCAGGGACCTCCAACATTAGAGGGACATGGATCTACTGGAGAGAGTCTGAGGAGCGCCATGAAGATTACCAGAGGGCTGGATCATCTCTCCTATGAAGACAGGCTGAGAGAGTTGGGGTTGTTCAGCACTGAAAACAGAAAACTCTGGAGAGACCTTACAGCACCCCCCAGTACCTAAAGAGGACCTACAAGAGAGCTAGAAGGACATTTTACAAGGGCTTGTAATGAGAGGACATGGTTTTAAATTGACACAGGGCAGGTTTAGATTAGATGTTACAAAGATATTTACTGTGACGGTGCTGAGGCACGGGCACAGCACATACCCAGAGAAGCCATGGCTGCCCCACCCCTGGAAGTGTTCAAGGCCAAGCTGGATGGAGCTCTGAGCAGCCTGGTCTGGTGGAAGGAGGCCCTGCCCATGTAGGGGGGCTGGAACCAGATGAGCTGTAAGGTCCCTGGCACTCAAACCATCCCAAGATTCTATGATTCTATTATCCTTCCTTCCCATCTCATGCCAAATAGGAGGGCACCTGCATAGCTCCTCTTGCCTGTAGCTGCCTCTCAGAGACACTTTATGAGAACAACACAGGCAAATGGCCATGCCACTTCCACTGTGATGACCCTCCCAAGGCCTACTTGCAGCAGAAGCATAAAATAAGCTGTATTAACCTTACAGGAACCAAATATAGAAAGGAAACCAAGAGGAGGGCTGAACACATTCTTCTAGTTTCACCTCTCCTGTCTAGAGCACAGCAAAAGCTCACACCAACACCTACTGTGACCCAGAAATGCACAGCAACCTGAAAAGCTCCCTTCAGCACCATCATTTCTGGTCCCACAGTGAAGTAGCAAATACTAGGACAGCTCTCTATCACAACCATCTCGTTGTTACACAGTAAATTTAAATCCCTGTGATGCTGAAAACTGTCCCTATAATTCTCCGGTTAGAACAGCAGTTACTCTCTTCTAGAGACAGCACAACTACTGTGTAAAAACTCTAATGCTATTTTTTCATTTTTCAACAAAATGGAGTCCAAAAGAAAGGCCAAATATTTATCTTCTAAGTAGTCATATTGGGTAATAACCTAACATTCATTAAAATGGCTTTTGTTGGCTTGGTTTTATTCTACAAACACTCCGAATTTTCAAAAATTACCTTCCATCTTTCAGAATTTACCAAAATACAATTCTGGCTCAGATACTATTACCACATACAAATTTACACATAGAAAACAAGCCCATCTGATTCCAGACCAAATGCTGGTCTCTCAGCAGCAGCAGGTACAATGGGAAAATAAAGCTATGAGTACTGATTGGATTTTGCATGACATTCTAACATGCAGGAACATGTCTTTTGTAACATCCACTTTTGACTCTATTCTCACCAGTACCACAGTAAGAAAAATCTTTCTTCTCTTTGTATAAATAAAAGCAGCTAGTAGAACCTAACACAGCATCATTACTTTAAAATTAAACTAATCATTCTGGATTTTTTCTTCTCAGGTACAGTTATTTTCTCTACCAAAGTCCACATGTACCGGCGTCTTCTTACAAAGGTTGTACAAAGCCTCACTTTAAAGCCTCACTAATAAAGAAAATAGATGCACACAGATACACTGCATCCTTGATAAACAGTAAGGTACAGAAAAATTAAACTCTTCATAAATACTCCTTTTTGTTCACTCACGAACAGCTTTGTACTTGACTGAAGACCAGCATCAGATATTTTAAGAAAATTTCTGTGTATTAACAGATTAAGTAGAAGGTCTAAATCCAGAATCTTGAACTCTTGTATATTTTCTGACTAATCTGGCCCTAGCCCCAAATGAAAATAACTAATTGTCTGTCTTTAAGGCTAGCTCGACTCTTCTAAAACCTAATTATTGCATAAGGTTCCCATTATTTCCTCAAAGTTGTCAGAATTTTCATATAGTTAGATCTGAAACTCAGCTCTGAATTGCCACAGAAACCAGAGTGAAGTCCCAATTTTATTAGCATCTAAACTTCACTTCCTTAGTTTTCAACACCTTTGCAAATACAAAAATAAAAATAACAACGTAATTTTTCTTTCTAATGATCATGACATATTATCAAGACCCTAGAAGTCCAGCCCCAAATTAGTTCTCAATTTTAGATTATCTGAGGCTGTTTGATGGTGAAAATCATCTTCAACTAGATTTAAAAATACATTTCTCTAACTGGAATTCAAATCTGCACTTAAATGAATATTGTCAGTGAAACGTTTCTACTTTAAATAATTAGACCCCATTATAGTCTCTGCAGAGATTTTGCATGTGGCAATTCTAAGTATTAAATATTTATTGTCACTGTATTGTGAGAGCTTATGCTATAATTTTTTTAACTTTAATTTTTATATTAAACTTGTTAGATACTCAGAAAATTCTACAGCAATACTGTCATAGCCATCATGGTTATAATTAAGCTGTGAATTCAAATACTTATTAAGTTTTCACTAATAAACCTTATTGCTAAGTGCTAGCTAGTTATTCTGACCTATTACTCCCCAATGTCTCACACAGATTACATTTTTTTTTAATAATTGCTTTGCTCTGGAAATAGAAATGGTTGACACTTGCCTAAATTGGAGACTTTCTACTCAGGAAGCAAACTAACTCCTCAGTGAGACATTCCAAATGGCAAATGGCAGCAACATAAACAAACACATGGCAAAATAACATCAAATAGCCACTCAGAAATCTAAGATACTCTTCTCTCACTGGACTTCAGGCATCTCTCATATTTAAGGAATTTCCTGTATGGCATACTAACTAAACACTACCACTCTAGCCTCAAAGAAATACCACAATTGATTCACTATGTTGAAGAGACACTCCTGATTCTTGTCCTTTGCAGGGGATATCAAGTATCTGAGGCAATAGCTAGGGAGTGAGGAAATTGAAAAGAAACAGTCCTAGGCATCTCATGTTATGAAACAAACAAAAATTCGAAAAGTAAGGAAAAGTAGTCACATATATGACTTTAGTCAAATCCTGGGAAGAATAAAATATTAGATACATACACAAAGTTGTCTGACATTAATGTTGACATAAATATAATTGCAGCTTAACTTACTGGTAAAGTTCCTGGTAAAGAGGCATCAAAAAAAGATACCAAAGAGTTGGGAGGTGCTGCAAACTGGACTTGGGAACCAGAGAAGAGTTTTGATTTGGAACTGATCTGTGCATGAATTTCCAGACCCACAACTGGTATCCATGGAGCAAGGCTGTAAAGGAAAGAAGAGAAGTGAGAAACAATTTAAATACAGATGATGTTAAAATCCCTGAAAACCTAGAAACAGAAGAATTAGGAATGCCTAATTTATTAAAAAAAAATAATTGTAAGAGTAAAAGCATTGTAAACAATGTTGTAAATACATCTACACTGTAGTGGGAAAAGCTGTGCTGTGATAGTGGACAACAGAAGCCATGGGACTACATGGCACTGCTCATTATATGCAAAAAAAAGTCATAAAAAATGTAAGGGTTTAAAACTTTTAACTCTTCCTTACATGAGAAATCTCAAGAGAAATTAATGAGGCACACTTGCATGCTGGATGAACCCTAATTTGGTGCCTGGTGAAATCCCCAAATCATCATAAATATGAATTACTTCTCAGGTAGTTTGATAAATCTCCAACAGACAGGTGGCATAATAAATTATGTATTCTCTGTCAGACAGATACTTGCATGCTGGGAATGGTGGCTCTCCAGAGCAGCGTTAGTAGAATATTAGCATAAACATTAGTAATCTGGTAATAGAGAAATCATCATTTCAACTGGAGAGCTACTGTTCTCTGAATGTACTCCACAGAATAAAGCTTCTTCATATAATCTAAAAAGTAATTGCAATTCTCACATCCATAACCTTTATATGGACAAGAGGAAAAGGTCACCTTTACAGTATGAATTGCTTGACAGTTTCTGTAAGTAATTATCTGGCCTTGTACAAATGAACTGGCACAAATAATATTTCACTGATGAAATCACATTTTTGTGTCAGAATACTTCAGCAGTATGAGCACCCAGATAGACAGAGATAAGCAAGCTATGGAAAAACATCAAACAAATATATCAAGTACAGCATTCCTTTCAAAGGTGAATATTCTACCATGCCAACATTTTAGTTCTCCATCTGCCCTCCAACACTTCAGGACATCCCTACCAACACCAAACTAGTGATGCACATGCCACTTATATTGATGCTTTAGGAAGAAGAATATTATCATGAAAGATTAAGGTTCAGATGTTCAAAGGAGCTAATACCTTTTCTTTCACTGAAATAATATTATTCTTCGGTATTTTCAACTGATCATACAAATGCTTCAGGGTTTAAGAAATATTGTGGCCTTTTACATTTTAGAGGCATATTGCATTGTTGACTGTATTATTCAGAAATGCCTTTCATATGGCATTAAAAATTACACCAGGCTTTGCTTAATCAGTGTGTTGGCTTACACTCAAGTGAAAAAGGTACTGCATCAGTCAGTCCTTCAATCCTACTAACAACACTCATGAGGCACCTGGAGCTTCTTGCCGTGTATGTTCAAGGACTGTATTTATCTGTGTCTCTAAAGAATCAGCAGCACACTTCTGCCGGTGTCTACACAACTTTCTCATACTGATCAGCTGTGCAGAAACTCGTAGGACACCAGAGAACAGAGCCTGTTCAGGCCGCAACTTTCAGCTGCAGCAGAAATAAAATGCTCTGTTTCAGGCACACTGCCCAAATCTCACAATGCTCTACTGAAGAGAAGCCTCTTCCGGAATAGAAAGACCCTGGAAAGCACGCTCATGGAAGCTGGTGCAGCCCTGGCTGTTCATTCCCGGCACACGTGAGCGCTTACGCCTCCCGAGCCGCGGGCTCTTATCGCAGCCAAGCGTGTCAGAGGGTCACGGCCCCGCTGCCGCGGCAATTACCGTCTGCGCTTCGGGAGGGCTGCGAGATAAACGCGTGCTGAGCAGGCGCTGCCAGCAAGCTGTGCATGCCTTACACCGCTCAGAAGCCGGAATTCACAGCGGACCCCGCTGCTGTCGCCGCCACTGCCGTGCCCCAGCCCGGAGCCCCAGACCCGGCCCCGCCCCGACGGCGGNCTACAACTCCCATCAGGCCGCTCGCTTTGGCGCCGGCTCCGCCCTCACGGCCAGGCCTGGGGCACAGGCCCGGTGCTGCTCCCGGGAATGCTGGAGTGGGCATGGGGATCTCTCGTGGCTGTTGTTTAAAACGCAATAGGTGGCTCAGGTCCTCCAAGTGGATTGTATGTGATTTTCCTCTGGGCTCACGCTGACACAAACCCGGCTGCTGTCTCATCGGCGGCCGTTTGCAAGCCTTGGGCATCGAATAATGCAGCACCATGCGGTTGAGATCTTGGAGTTTGTCATACACCGAGCAGCAAGGTTCAGTCTCGGCAGGGCGTGGGGATGTTATGTGGTAATAAAGGTTCTTGTCCAGGGCGTATGCAAACATCTTTAATACTTACGTAGCTACATTGCACAGATTACAGAATTAATGACAGTCCGTCCGAAGCCACAGGCGTGTGGATCTTAAATGGGAATGAACATGAGCTGTTGTTGTGTCTTCTGTGCGGTATGTCAGCGACTGCCAACAGAAGCTGGCCAGCCACACACACATCAGTGAGGCTGGTCTTGTCCAGCAGAGGACAGCCGTGCACACTGGCACGGGAGAGTTTCTTGGAACCTGTATGACCCCTTGTCTTCCCAAGATTCAGTATGAGAGGCTAAATGGTTCTGAATCATGCAGAAGATAATTTACACAAGTAAGAAAATGTCTTATAAATATGGTTTTGTAGCACTGATTTTCTGATATGTTTATATTTTAAATAAATTACCTGGAAGTGCTGTATCAGAAGAACCAATTGAGAGATCCCTTCAGCAAACACTGATCTGTAGATACTTGTACAATATATCTTGTTTTAATTAGTTAGTCACATTCTGTTTTTTGGGATATATTCTTCCCTTGTACAAAAAAGAGTGACCAAGAAAAAATTCCTTTCCAATAGAGAAGAAGTGACCATAGGTCATCTTGTACATGTTATGGAGATGGAAGAAACTTTGGAGTGACCTTTTTCCTTCTCTCCTGTGGGAAACTTCTTCACATATGAGGTAAACTAATATAAAGTCTGTATAGTAGTCTTTAAGTCAATGAAGAATTTAAGAAATTTCAATAATTCTGATTTGAGGAAAACCCCATTTTCATTTAGACTTGGCAGGGACCTATGCAATGTCTTGTAATGAAAAATGCTTTTCAGACTGAAGTTTTAGTACATGGTTTTTATTTCTACAACAAATTTATTCTCTTTGCAACTGTCCTCCATGAACTCTGGATTTAGTTATTATTTGATACTATGTAGGGATTGCCAGGTCATTTCAATCCATCTGTCAGAATAGGTTCTAAATATAGCTCTGAAGGTTTCTGCTGGTATAAAAATGGTAAATTTCATATTATTTGACAGTCTTTTAAGCCTGTTATCCTGGTGTAATGGAAGATTTCATAAATAGTCGCTAAGAAGCTAAAACCTAATGAATATTAAAATCATGTTACTTAAAGCCGTACTTTGCCTTGATTGCATAGACTTCTGCCCTTTGCACATATTATTTAGAAAGGAGTAGACAGCACAAAAGGGTTGAAATCCATCCCAAACAATTCTTCTGGAACTTTCAGCTGTATTAGGTGTTGTGTTACAGAGAGAGGAAGACTGGAAAGTGCCATTGTTTGTGATTTAAATTATGTCTATGTTATTTCAATTTCATTCTCAGAAAAAAATCCCATTAGAAGAACCTTTGCAGCCTTTTGGCAGTAACTGAATAAGTAAGAAATGAAAGCCCACACAACCACATAAAGGAAGCTGGTCAATCACAGGGAATAATTGCCTTTCCCAGCAGCTTACTTTGAGGTGGGAAAAGCTACATACTTGTTCCTTAATGCAGTGTGTTTATCGATCATGCTGTGGCTTGGAATAGGAAAATAGCACTGCATAAAAATTTGTGCTATGATAGTTCAGTACTATGTAGACTCATATCTCAGAGAGGGTAGACCCAGGGGACAGTTTGCTCTGGGTCTCTTGTTACTGCAGGAATTTAACCAAAGCCTGAGAGGGAATTGGAATTTTGTAGAGAACAAAAACCCATCAGCATATCATTAAGCCATAATCAAGCAGCCTATCCCATTTATTTCAAAGAAGATCCCTCTGAAATTTAGTTTCTAGGGTTTGAGCTCTAAAATGTTTTCTTGCAAGTCATACTTAGCACGCATACTTACTCCTTTTGTGGACTGTGAGGTCTCCTTTGGGTATAGCAGGGAATGGGATAGTCAGACTGGGTGTTAGATACTTCACAGGCTGCACACAGTGTCTTGTTTCAGCATTTGAAATAAGTATCAGACAGGAATCTCTGCTAGATTTTGAAGCACAGGTTGTGACTTTGGGAAGAGTAGATCCATAGTCTATCAGAAAATCAGACATTGGCCTACAGGGAAGAGTAATAAAGCAGATTGCTAATTTTGGAAGCAAACTATGATAAGGTATGTTTTCAAACTTTTAGGCCTCTAGGATCACCTGTATACCTTGAAAGCCTTTTTTCTCTGTGGGTATAAAGAGAGAAATTTTATTTTTTTTTTCCTGCAACTTTGAACTAAAAGTGACAATGAACTATTTCCGGAACATGGATTTCTGCAACATGGATTCAACCTGTCTATCTACCAGTAATGGGACATGGCAAATACAAAAATGTGTCCTTGATCTTGAGGATTGGGAAAGGATATTTCAATTGTCACAGGAAAGAGTATTTAGGATCTAATAGAGCTGCCTTGTATGATCTGCTGACCATGTGTGTATGCATGCATGCAGTGATAAATTGGGTAACATGAATAGTCTCATGGTTTGAGGGTTCTTATCTCAAAGTGCCACCGATTTCCTATTTGGAATGTAGAGCCATTTTGTTTTATTTACCACAACTGTTATAACTCATGAGTTGAAAAATAAGGGCCAGGCTCTGCTAGGAAATAAAACATCACAAGAAATATATATGTCCAAGAAATTTCTATAAAAAATTATGAAAACATGTAAGTTATATATATGTCCTGGTGTAGGAGATGAATTCTCTATTCCTCAGAGACTGTGTTGTTGAAGAGAAGCAGTATCCTTGGTTCAGCCATGAGGAACCTGTGTATTACCACATTTCTGTACCGGTTTCACCTGGTGTGTCTTGCCTGGGAGTGCTGCACTGAGCATTGGCTACACCTGTGATTTGAATCAGGTGTTGACAACCCTGAAAACTCTCACTTAGGTGCACCGTACAGCCCTTTGTCTTGGGACCTTGAGCTGGAAGTGGTTACTGGGCTTGTTTTAGCTGAGGTCCATGTAAACCCATTTGGTAGAGGCAGTATCTGAGGAAGTGCAGTGCTACTAACCTTGCCTGAGGGTGAGTACCACCCTAATCTTATTGTTTAATACATTAAACCCTTATTTTTCCAGAGAAGTTCCACTGTTATAGGCTTAAGAGGATTTCCTAGCATATAACTGCTGTCTTGGTATTGCATTTTGATGAATTCTTGAAAAATCTACATTGTGAGCCTATACCACCTTTAGTGGGATTTGTAGTTGCCTAGGGATTGGTTTCTTTTAGTTGAAAATCAGTATGATTTACCTATAGGGTGATCACTCCATTAGATTTGGACCTGCTATAATGCATAATGTCTTGTAAATATTTGAGCTGAAATTCTGGCACAGTGTCAGGTTTGTACTAAGATATAGTTTAGTCCAAAAGGAATACGTCGTAGTGGTTTTTATAATGTATTTTTCAAGCATTGGAAACAGCAGAGGCTGGGCTAAATCATCTATATTAAAACTGAATAAACTTATTGTGTAGACTCTCTGTGATTATGCAGAAGGAAGTGATTGATAATATTTCAGCTGATCTAAATTTTACTATGATGTTCTCTCTAATCATATTGGTATCTGCAAGAAAACATTTGAAATGTCTTTCTAGCTTTTGTTTTTTTTTACTCTGGTCCATTTAGAATGAGGAGGAATAGAGGGAAGAGCATGTAGAAGTAAGACTAATTTATTCTTGTGTTTCATTTGCACTGCATTTTTGTGTAATGTTCTTCTTCTGCTTATAATTTTTAACTGAAATTTTCAAAGAGCTGTTATGTCAGAGGCCTGTTACTTCCTGAATTAAGAGCTGTAACTCTTGTAGCAGGCTATGACTTTATATCTATCTAGATATATATATATAAAAGTTATGAATTTAACATTTCAGCAGCATCTAGTTTCACATAACTGATACTCAAAGAAAAACTTCCATATTCTTGGTTATATGGTTCCAGCTGACAGCTCAACCTAGGAAAAAAACAGACACAAAGGTCTATGCTAAATTTGTTAAAGAAGAAAAAAATTTTGCTGAACAATCAAACTGGCAATGTGCATCAAAGTGTTTTCCCTGACTAAGAGATGGTACTAGGAATCAACAAAACTGTCAATTATTATTGACTTCTCTGTCATGAATAAAGTGAAGGAATGTTTTGAAAGAGTTGTCAAGCAATGTAATGCTGGGAGTAAGCTGGTTATAATAATGTCATTAGTTTAGTCTGAAATTAATTTTTTTTAATGAGAACCAATCTAAAGATAGTCTAAAATGTCAATTTCTGTCAAGCTGATGCTTGTAAGAGAGGGAATTCTTTAAAACATGAGATTACTAGTAGTTGAAGCCAATTTGAAAATGTGGTATTTAAAAAAAAATTATTCCACAACTTAGCAAGATGCTTCTAAGGACTGCCTTTATTGTTCCTAATGCTAAGGATTGATTTTAATTGTCTAAAGCAATAAGGAAGCAAACTAAAACTGTTGTCCAGATGGAACTTTGTGATTTATTCCTTCACTGAAAGCATAGCAGAAATGTAAAGGAAGGAAAATACTGCAGATAAATGTTCAAAAGCTTTGAATGAAGTTGCAGATCCTGAAGTGAGACAGCCCTATCTTTTCCCTAGGTAGGAGCATAGACCTCTGTTTTAGTTATTTAGGATTGATTTAGGAGTTAGCTAGCTATCTTCAAAACTTTTTGTATATTCCTTGCCTTCGAATGTATATACCTATATATTGTGTTAGGTATAACCCAGGTGGGCTTGAAGAACATGTGTTGAAACCTTTGTACTGGTGGATATCATGTTTTCACTCTAGAACAGGAACATAATTTTTTCTTTCTTTAATTGCATAGCTGCTCTGCTGTCTTGATCTTCACACAGTGCCTGTGGCATTCAAAGCAAAATCTGGTTTATGTTCTGCTTTTTAGTAATAAGTGACAGGAATGTTTATGATATGTCTGCCTTTTTTCCCCCTCTGTACTGTATTTATGCCATACCTATGGGCTTGGTAGCTTTTCTTACTGTGAAATAAAAAATGTAAATATCCTCAGAATGAAAAGAGAATGGCAGTGCCCCTGAAATTAAACATCCATCTTATAATTTGATGAAGTTTTGGGTTGGTTTTGGGGTTTTTATGGGTTGTTTTGGTTTTTTTTGTTGTTGTTGTTTTTTGTGGGTTTTTTTGTTTGTTTGTTTGGTTGGGGGTTTTTTTGTTGTGGTGTGTGGGGGGGGGTTTTTGGTTTTTTTTTTTTTCTTCTTTTTTTTTTCCTTTCCTGCAGACTCATTGCTTTTGCATGCACATTATGATTTCTCCACAGACCAGGTAAGGATAGTGTATTAGGCATGGGCATTAAGTGAGAGTTTGCAAGTGGAGACAGATGGTGACAATCTGGAGAAATGAGAGCCTTTGGGTATATGACAGGCCAGAACACACAGAAGCAGTACAAGCATATTTTCTGTTTTGTTACTTGTGTATCTAGCATCCTGATGGAAAGAACTGCCAAAAAATTTCAGTCAAGGGTTTCCTCTTGAGTCATCTATTCTATCTTTGGGCTTTCTGTGGTGCCATTAGTTCGTGCTGACTGGTGTGAACTGCTACCTGCCAGTAGCCACAGCTGATGTGAAGTAGGCTGATGACTAATCAGAGCCTTTTTATTTCATTATGAACTTCACCCAGGAGTTGTCCCTTCTATTGAAATTGACCAAGATATTCCTTGCTCACTAGGTAACTTGGCCCATTGAAGACTCTTAGTGTTTCAAACATACTATATCACAGTTTGTTTTCCAACTTATTCTTTGAAAAAAGTATGAATAATTGTGCAGTCTTGTGGACAACAGACATTTTAAAACCCTGTGCCACTGTATAAAATACATTGATAGTAGAATACTATTTTAATATTATTTTAAAGGTAAGGAAAACTAAGTGCTGGTATTTGGTTTGGTTTTGTTGTTCAAACAATTTTGGGAGGGTAAGAAGTTTGGGGTTGGGATCTTTTAATTTTATGTGAGGTTTGTCCTGTATGTAGGGGTTTTGTTTGTTTGTTTGAGGGGGCTGAGAATTTTTTTTTGTGGGGGGGTTTTGTTGTTGTTGTTGGGTTTTTGGTTTGGTTTTGGTTTTGTTGGGTTTTTTTTTTACATCACCTCAGATTAGATGAGTTTAGATTCTTCCATTGTGAAATTTTCCTTATAGAAACTTTTATTAACTGGTCAATCAGTAACTACTTTGGGACTGAAGTGCTTCAGCTAGTGATTTCATCATCTCAGATTAGATTAAATTCTTCCATTATGGAAGTGAAATTCTCTCTGTAGGAACTTGTATTAACCAATCAGTCAGTAACTGCTTTGGGGCTGAGGTGCTTCAGATTCAGTAGGTGATTAGTAAATTGCAGTCTGAAGCCAGACTATAAGAGGTGTTGTGTGCTTTGCACATACTGGGGCAATGGCTCATTAAGTTTTAATACATTGGATAATCTTTGAAGTTTGTGTTTTCTTCAGGATAGCAGCATGTACAGGGAATTTACAGCAGCACAGGATACTTGGACTGTGTCAAAGGGCTGCTTCTACAGGACTTACTCAAACTCTGGGGGATTTGAGTAAAAGTTTGGGTTTGATTCCCCAAACTATTGCTAAAGCAAACCCAAAGGAGGTAGCATGTGTTAGATAATTGCAATAACAACTTTGCCAAAGGGTCTTTAGAGAGCCACCTTTCCAACTTTGCCATATGTACTTCTGTTTCCTTTCTAGATGTTAGAATTTATGTTATGTTAGCATAGCTTTCTTGTTAGAAGTATTTTCTTTCTTCTGATGCTCACAGTAGTGGCCAAAAGTAGCAATAATGGCATAAGAATACGTTACTGGTTTTTGTTCTAACAATGCATGTGATCTCTCTTCTGTCATTTTTTGCCATGGTGTAGATTAACGCAATGCATGAGTGATGGAGTAGGAAGACATTTTCATCAGGGTAGTATCTGTAGGAGAAGAGGTACTCTGCAAAAAACAAAAAGACAAGTCTTGTGTTTTTACTGCATGTAAAGGATAATCTTTCTGCTGGGCCGGGCCTGCAGTAGCAACTGCATCTGGAGGTTACCTGATGTACCTGGCCTCAAAGGCACGCTTTGGATTACGGCTTCCTGTGTTACTGAGGTGGAAATTAAATGACACCTTATTTTGAATAGATGTGCATGCCTTATGCATGACTGAAAGAAATATATCTGTGTATCAACACGTTCTATTTTTGCAATTATGATCTCCTTTCTCGTGGTATTAGATGCAAACTGTCTAGTTCAGGAAGCATTTTATTTCTTCCATATGGATTATGCAAAGCTTGCTGTTTCTTTTAGGTCCTGAGAGCGGGAGATTTTTGCCTCCTCTTGGACTCTTTTTCAAAGCATGTCTGGTTTTGTATTTTGGGATTTTTTTTTTCCCTTATAGTCTTTTGAAATATGGACACTTGCTTGTGTCTCTTACTTGTGATTATGTTTACTTGGTCTTTCCCAATCTCCATCTGTTTAATTTTAAATCCATTTTTATTGTTACACACAGAATACCAACATATACCTCTAGCCAGGATGATTTTGCTCTAACATGAAAGGAAAGAATGAGAATTTTAACAAAAAATATAGTCGGTGTATCTGCTAACCTCTTTGGAACTGAACAAAAATGAATTTATAGTCTCTTTTTACCAGAATGCTTGAAAGGTTTGCAAATGCATGATAGCAGTTTAGTAAATAATCAGCATATTGTAAATGTATCTTTTAAAGGCCAAGGAATAGCTTAAATGTTCTTTCAACTTGTGGATGATATAAAGCATTTCCAGTTGGATCATGTATAGAATAATTACTTTTGACAAGTTAATTTTGCAAGTGTCCAATTAAGCTATTCATTCATAGCTTATCTCTTCACAGTGGCTGTATTCACTTAGCTGTTCAGGCTTGACTTTCTATTGTGCATTTAAATATGGATCCAAGTTCATGGAATGTGAATTCATTGAAAGGGCAGCTCTTAGTGTTGAGAGTTTGAACACCCTCAAATCACATCACAATACTGAATTCAAATCAAGAGGGATGTAAGGCTATATTCTTTTATTTTTCTTTTCTTTTCATTTTCTTTTTTAAGTAGTAGTAAATGATTGTTAATTACTCGGCTTCTATTTTTCCTGTTAAGATTTATAGTCTCAGGTTTTCTTTAACTCACTTTAATTCACAATATAAAGTTCAATTTAAGGGTGTGATTTCTCATGAAGCTACCAAACTCCCAGCTAAAATCTCAAAGCTGAGACTTTAAAGTGAAATACCAAATATCAAAAGGTAGCTGAGAATTACAAGATACTGAACTAGCTCTTATGAATGTTATAAAGTAAGTATTATGAGAGTATAGAGAATTGAATCTTTGAGATCCCAGGATAGCACTAGGTATTTTCAGTTGATAATGGAAGCTGTTGATTTAATGCTCTTGACAGGAGTGGAAATAAACCAAGTCAGGCACATACTGTGATTATTCAAAGGAATCAAGAGCATCTGTAACCTGCTGCAATTGGTCAGATGCTTGGATTTTAGGAATGAACTAGTGAAGTGCATTCAAGATGGACTTGGGCCTCTAGAGGCTTGTAAAAAATAACGTTAAAAGATTAGTGCCTAATGTTTATCCTCTGAGTGAACAGAGCAGGATTAGGGAACTGCTACATGATTAATCAAGCTAGAGTTTATACCAAACTGTAAACTTGAGGGGCCAAATTTACTAGGCAGGTAACTTACACAATCTGCCCTGGTATTAGTGAGGCAAATTCAAGAAGTTGTATGATAGTGGTGGCAGACAGTTTCTTCTCTGCCATCCATCTTGTTTTTCACTTGCACAGAAATGTCTCTAGTAGTAATTGAACATAGCTGAACCCTTACAGGTCTTTACTGCTACACAGAAGTCTATAGGTTGCTATTCCAAATCCATCTGAGGGGGCATAGAGAGAAGCATAATCATCATAGTAATGATGAATACCTGGAATAATTGCACTGGACTTCCTGCCTCTTCCACCCATTCTTGCAAGTCAGCTGTCCCAAACTGAGAGTATGAATCAAGCGATACACGCACACACATCCCCACAACCTCCTTTGGCTGAAGTTCACATGGACACTCACACACAGACTTGAGTACTTCTGCATTCTTTCAGTTCCTTTGTCTGTATTGACACTTCAGCTGTAAATGGATCATGAAGAGGGTTTCACACAGAGGTCTTGATATCAGGGTGTTTCATCCTACACATATTTGGGTTAATTACATATCTGTTCTACACCTATGGCATTGACACCTGGTTGAACCTGAAAAAAGTCCAGCTTTCCCCTGCAATGGCTGTAAGCTACTAATGAAATGGGGGCCAGGCCAAGCCGGGCTTGAAAAATATATATTGGGATAGAAAATTGAAAGCTCTTAATATTAGTTGAATTTTTAGGATGGATGGGTGAGCCCAGCAGATTTCCATCACCAGTCTTCATTACTGCCACCCCACAACACAGTCTGTAAGCAGCAGCAGTTCTTTTTTTCCCAGGCTCTATGTAGCTTCACTTTCTCAAAACACTGCACTCTGGAGAAGACCCTCCACTTTAAGTTACCAAATGGTTCGGGATATCAAGAAACAGTCTCCACTGAGTCTGTCTATCCAGCACGTTGCTTTTTAAGTACTTTTGACTTAGGTTTCCCTAACAAGGTCTTCCTAATGCTATTAATCTACCTGCTTATTTAAAGAAAAAAAATTACCTCCGATGTTGGGCTACTTCTCGGAGATTAATTCTGTAAGAGCTGAAAATCACTTTGTATATTGGCTTTCATATCACACTGTGGAATTATCTAGAGGATAATAGTAATATAAATCTTCCACACAGATGTTATGGAATTGTTTCTACTATTTGTTTTTCCAGCACAGTTACACTAGGCCTGGATTCAGGCTAAGATTATTTCCAGTGGCCTTGATTTCAGTAGCATTAACAATGCAAAAGAAATATACTGGAGGCCTCAAGTGCAGCCTTCAGAAAAGCACTAAACCTATGAGGATTTTCCAGCTAGTAAAGCCCAATCAGATATTACAGTTGTAAGCAGATTGTCACAAAGTTGGTGTGAGAACGCTGAGGAGGAGGTATGCTTTTGGCTGAAGAAATAAAGCTTTATTGTTCTTCCTTTGAGTGTTGATAATCCCAGACTTCAGAGAAACTAGTTAAGTTCTATTGCAGAAACAGAACTGATGCCGCTTCTCAACAGTTCTTTATGCTAGCGAAGTGTGGACGTGGCTGAATGTTTTCTTCCCATAATCAGTGGCAGTGAACAGAACTGTAGTGTGGTTGAAGCTAGGTGAATGTAGTCAAGGTTGGGATTCAGTCCAGAAAGTTTGTTTATTGGGTAGAGTATTTTATGAATGGACTGCATCTGCTCTGCTCCCTGGAAGTAAACTGGTGGCTGATCCTGCTTGGACTACTGACTCGCCTCAGCAATTACTACTGGTGCAGTACAGTAATTGTGTATTGCATGTTGCATATTTGGGTTTGATTTGATTTTTGCCTATTTTGATTTGATTTTTGTCAAAATTCAAAGATGTTTTAACCTTCAGTTTCACAGTTTGTCCACGTGTTTCATAAGTACATCATTAGTATACCTTAGAACAATTCTGATTGTACTTCTTATCTCACGTCACTGTGCTAGCACTAGAAATCATAATTTCATGGTTGTGTTTTTATTAGCATAGGCAAATACCAAGGATTCATTGTCCAAGTAATAGGTAGTAAAATTATTTAAATACAGGAAAAATACCAATCTAGGGAATTAAAGTAAGGGGGGGAGTCTAATTTACATATTGGCACATGTCAGGGTTAGCCAAACAGTGACTAACAACCCATTCAACTAGGGTGGAATGGAATAGAGAGAAAATATAGTCATACACATTTCAATAAACCACATTTTATCTGCTGACTGTATGTCTATAGGCCTTTAGGGAAATTTCTTATGAGAGGGGAAGTGAGTGCCCTGTCTCTTCTTCCCTTTTCATGCAAGAGAAGAAGAAATAGTCAGACCCACAGTCTGACCCAATCTGAATACAGTGACCAAATGAGGTAGGTGACAGAAACATTGTCACCTCTGATACCAGCTCCTGGGGAGGTAGCCTTCTGCTGTATCAGCCCTGTTCTCCACCTGTGTGCCAGGTGTAGGCACCACCTCCCCTGCACCAGGGAAAGAGGCACGTGTCTGTGCTTTGCTGCATGGGCACAAGCCATGACAGAGGGTAGGTTTGTGCTAATATGCTGGAGGGCTGGCTGAAATACAGTCGTGGTTTTGCAGTCCTCTCTGGGATTCCACTTGTGCTGCTTCTGTATTTGCTCCAGCAGTAGAATTAAGCTATTCACTTATTCTGTGCCTCGCACTCATCCTTTAAATTGGTGAGACTGAGGTGTAAATTACTAGTCTTTATGAATATATTATTTGACCCTGTCCTTCACAAAAGTAGATGAATTTTCACGTGCTGATAATAGTATTGGACTAAAATTGTTACTTCATTCCACAATTTATCTCAAAAATGGAGGAAACTATATTTTTGGATCAAACTTTGTCTTTTCGGGATAATTCCTTGACTGCACACAGAGTCCCATAAGATTTCACACTCACAGAGACTGTTTAATCAAGTGGACACATGTTATCTTGAATCATTAAACAAAACTATGCTTAAAATATAGCAAGATTTAACATAAAATAAGCATAAGTACCAGTTCAGCTGTGATATTGATTCACTTGCCAGGTTTGTTGTGCATAGTTGCCTGAAACTTTGTACCATTCATCCCACTGAAGCTGTAGGAATCCTCTGTGTTTTAGTTCTTACTGAAAGGTAGGTAACATAATTGAAGTAAGAGGTTAATCAGTGTAGTGGTGCAAGAGCTTTTTTTTTATAGAGACCCCCAGAGATGACTCACCTGTATGTAACACGTCAAATAATTATTATTTATTACCAAAGTATTTGCACCATCTGCCCCCATACTTATTACGGCAACTGTGCTATCCATTGATAAACCTTTTCCTTAACTCCTGCTTCTCTGCCACCTTCTCCTTCCATGAATAAATGCTGGAGCTGCTAAATCCTGTGTAACAGATGAACAAATTCTTAAATGCTTTGAGAAGGGAGTTACATTATCTGTTTGATGTAGTGATTTATTTGACAAATGAACCTTGAGAAGGATGAGGCATACAAATATTGCTGTGTTCTTGCTTTGTCACTTTTGAAATTTCTCTTTCTTAACTTCCTTTATTTAAGTCCCTAAGTACAATTAATAAGTGCATGTAAGTGTCAGATGCTGTATATGTCTTTCTAGAATTTACATAGCTTTTCAAATTTTTTGAAAGAGAAATAAAATACAGTATTCTGCATAAATTGACAAGTGTAACATATTGCTTCACAGACATGATATGCATATCCTTGGTTAAGCAAGAATATTCTCAGGCCTTTAGTAGCTCTCAAGAAATCTCATAGTGGCTTGTATTTCCCAAGTTATTACTTCATTTTTTTGGTATTACTTCCCCCCCCCCCCCCCCCCCCAATTCAGGTATTTCTATATTTCTATATTTTTTAATCCAATAGACTTTATTTCAGCTAAATCTAGGCATGGGGTTTTTAGGTCTCAAACCTAGTGGTTCTCCATGCTACAGCTGTCAGTGAGTGAACGAACACTTGTACTACCTTAAGCCAAAAAGTGGTGATGGGCTAAAATGCATAACAGATGTATTCTGCAAAACACTTTGAATAGGCAAAAGAGTATGTAGAAAATCAGGAGATACTGTTGAATTCCATTAAGTCATCTGTGTCTGGGCCTGTACTCTGATGGTGTTCCTGAAAGTGTTTGTCTAACCTGTTCTCAAAGATCACTGGTAATAGGTATTTCCTACTTTTTTTTTAGTCCTTCACTATCTTCACTAATACAAAATTTTGTTTACCACAAACAATTTTTTTTCTTTTCCCCCCACTCCGTGATTAAGACAACTTCTTGTTGTCCTGTCCATAGTGGGTAGGCAGAATGAATTTTTCTGCCTACTCTTCCTCTTTGTAGCAGTCTTGTATAATCCAGTAAGACTCTCAGTAGTACATTTCCATTGATGTCTTCAGGCAAAATAGTCCTGTGTATGTCTTTCTTCATATCTGTTTTAGGTTCCTGATCTCTATTCTTCTCTGAACTCTCCCCATGTGGCCTAGCTTTTTCTTGAAATGTCATACCTCAGTGGGAATTCTGGCTTAACTGGTGCTGAATAGGGATGCTTCCGTTATCTTTCAGCTTATATTTATGACTATAAATGGCTTAAACATCTATGTTTTTATTTATGATACTAAAACAAAGAAACAATTATTAAATTAGTATTTGTGATCCAATGTAACTATCATATTCTTCCAACAAAAGTTACACCTAGCAAGAGGCCCTCCACTGTATCTTGAGCAGTTAATTATTTCTGCCTAAACATATAAACCTGTGGTATAAACACTTTCAAATTGCTATTAGAAGTTATGTAGGTTTTCTGGGTGGACTAATTGTTCTGCTTGAGAGAAGGCAGATTCTACTAATTTCCATGCAAGAGAAATACTTGCAATTTTAGCGATGGCAAATTAAAAAAAAAAAAAAGGTGAGTCAGCCTTCTCTAGGGAATTTTCCTGGTATTTAAGTCTAACAGACTTTTCAGTAGCACATTAGGATTTCTCTTTTGTGTAGTGTGTTTTTTCTTTTTTTCCCCTCCCATACTCTGAAATAGTTGAAAGAGGAGACTTGTTCTGAAAAGCCATGCATGCTTATAATGGGCTCACAGGCTGCAGTGGGGACTGCAAAATTTCCTGGAGCAACCACAACACAGTTTATCCTGTCAGGTCCAAAACTGTTAGAATTTCAGTAGCAAATAGAATTTTAGGGATGTGATGACCCTTTCAACTCATTTTTTTCTGCCATTTCATTTTCAAAATGTTCCCTTACAGGATTGAAATACAAGTGTGGATTAAAGTGTTAGAAAATGTATATATTTAAAGAACTGGTTTTAGA
Source organism: Cisticola juncidis (assembly GCA_013400215.1). NCBI lineage: Eukaryota > Metazoa > Chordata > Aves > Passeriformes > Cisticolidae > Cisticola > Cisticola juncidis. The sequence goes on from VXBR01010508.1 coordinate 171,234, forward strand.
GAGAATAAATTCTTTTATGGAAAACAAGAGAAGGTTCTTTTAGCCCACCTGGCTGGAGCACTGGAACAACATATGATAAACAGGTTGTAAGGTCTCCTGTGCCCAAAGTGCTTGAGAAACCATTACAGTGCAACCTTAGTTGATTTGATGCAAAGTATACGACCTCTTTTTAGGTTATAGCATACATAGATTTTGTTCAGAAGCTTGACTTTAAAAAGAGCAGCAGCAAGTTTTTAAATCCTCTAAACAGGGAATTAAAACAAAACAAAACAAATAAACAAAAGAACCTAAAAAACCAAACTAACCAAAAAAAAACCCCACCAAAAAACAAAAACAAAAACACAAAACCAACCAAACAAAACCCCAAAAAACAACAACAACAAAAAACAAACCCACAACAAAAACAAAAAAGGCAGCACCACACCACAAGCAAACAGCAAAATTGAAGAGAAAAGCCTGAAGTGGCCCCAGTTGTCCCACGAGTCTAGAAACTGTCTAAAACCTTAAGTACTTTCCCCTCTCTCAGTAATGTATTTCCATCAGCATACTTCATCAATAAAAGATGTTATTTTGAGCACTCCATAGGGACCAAGATGTCTGACATATTGACTTGCCCTGTCCAGCTGATCTCTGATCTGAGGTGTTGCAAACTCGAGACAAGGATGTTGATTATTAATATTTTATTATTATGAATGTGATACAATGGATTTTGTGAAAAAGAACTATAGCTGTTGTAAAATTTGGTAACAGATTTGCATATATTATTGCATAATTGCAAAAATAAAGGTTGAGGTAAAATGCAACAAATTGCCCAAGTAATGATTTTTAAAGCACCATCTGTGGCCTGATACTTCTGGCTCTCTGAAAGTGGTACTGTTCAGAAATCTGTTGTGTGGTATACAGGTGGCTCATTCTGTGCTTGCCTGCCATCAGCAGTAGCCTGTGTAGTGGGGAATCTTTCCACAATGAAAGACAATGGTATTTATCATATTTTTGGAGCAGAAGCACTCCCCATAGGCTATAACATGGTAGTTTGTTTTGGTTGTCAATTTCCCACAAGACCAAGTTTCCTGAAAAGGATGAACAATAAGCCAAATGCTCATTATTTGGCTTCATGTATCTGAGCATAACACAGCATCAGATATAATTGATTCAATTCCACTAAGTAGCATATGATGATGTTGTTATTTTAGGTACACTGTACAAGGAAAACAGCAGGAAGAAAAACACTAGTGTCACGTCCTTATCTAGTGACCTTCAAAGCTGACTGCTCTGTGTTACTGAATCTTAACTCAAAAAACCAACAATAGAGTATTCAGACACAAATAACAGCCCTCTACACTAAACCACCCAAAACAAACAACACCCCCTTGCAAGCCGCAATCCCTTAGGAGTAAGTCTTGAGTCCCCTGAATACATTAGTGAAAGCTGGTGTCAAGTAATCCATATTTAATTTGTGTACCTTTCTCCTCTCAGCTCCTTCTGCTAGCTGTGGCTCGGTTATTGGGCCCCTATCAGCATAAATTATGTTGCCTTCTCTGTGCCATTTTACAAACAGAACCTTAAAGGGTGGTAGCAAAGTAGAGGGTACATAAATTCTATTCCAGGGAATTTGGAGGAGTTGTTAGCATTTGGCCAGTTATCTTTAAGGGCATGGCTTAGAGCGAGTTTTGCAGTCAGTAGTTGTCCTTGCTGTGGTAGTGAGAATTGTTTGTTTTGCAGTCAGCTAAACCTTTCAGCACCTTAAAATTATCACTTGCCCCAATGAGAAGCCTATCCCTGGGAAGACAGAGATTACCACGTGGGGAAAGCAAGCTAATAATGTTAGTTTTACTGCATTGCTGTGCAGTGGCAGGACTTGGCAGTCAAGTTGGCATCTTGTTGTACTTCAATGCATTATTTTACATGCACTGAAGCGCCATGAGACTGGAAAGTGTAATTAGAAGATGTGGGGCATGGTATGGTCAGAGCAGAACTTGCAATTAGTGTGTTACAGTGTGGCACATGACTATACTATCTCTGATAATCCCAGATCTCAGTAGTGTTCACTTTTGGCATTTGCTGTGACTTTCACATAGGAAAGCAATTCTTGCTTCTATTGATATGTCACTTATTACTGCTGGGCACTAACTAATGTGTAGTATTAGTTACAACGGTATTTCTGTCATATGTTAATGAGTTGGAATTTTATAGCAGTTAACAGAAGATGAGTATTGATATGAGCTTTGAAAAAGTTTCTTCCAATTAGGATAGGTTTTCTAATTCACAAGGACTGCATTAAAAAAAAAATAAATTAAAAAGCTCATGTAGTATTTGCCCAGAGCCTATCACCAACAAATTGAAAACTACTTTGAGGTGCTTCATTAACAATAGTTAGAATTCATGTTGGGTAGTGCAGGTCAGTTAGCACTTAGTTACTGAAAAACTAGATTCTCTCCCCTTCCCCCAGTAAATTCTGACAGAAAACTCTGAGACCTATAAAAAGAAGGATTTTGGTAGAAGATACTTGTTCACCTGTGTAATTTGAACCCCATTGTACTACTTGCAACAGCTTCCCTTCAGCCACAAAAGCTAACCCTGTATCACTTTTATTTTGAAAATATTTTGGATTTCACTGCTTTCTGCCCTCAAGTTACATTTTGACTTGTTTATTCTAAAGCTTGTTTCAGTAGTTTCTGAAATTACTGTGCTGTTAAAAAAGATGGGTGAAATTGAAGTCTGTAACAAAATCTGGTGGAAAAGGTTAAGGATTTGCAAAAGCCAGGTGAAATGTCTTGCAGAAATCTTTATTGCTGATAACCTTAGTTCATTGCAGAATAGAAACTATAGAAAATAGCATTAAATCCTACAAGGATAAGCAGTAAGTGCTGGGGATTCTGTATCATATAATAATTTGTCTTTAATCTTAAAATGGGGTTTATCTTATTTCAAGTGTTTTTGTATTGCTTCACTTCACGTCTCTTGCTATAGGCTTGAGTCAAAACCCTTTAAAGTCAATGAGACGATAATATTTCACCTTGACATCAGTGGGCTTTGTATCCAATATGATGACTCATGAAGCTCTGTAGAGTTCTTATTATACTTGACTGATAATACTGTGACCATTGAAGTACCCAGGAATTTTAAAAGATTTAAAAAAATAAAACTCTTCTCAGCTTGCATATAATAAAAAAAATCCACCTTGTTTTTGAAGTGCTTTGCATTTCTTTATAAAGATGTTCTTTGGGCATGGTTTGTACCATTGTGGATAATAGAAATATAGTATCAGGCAGCACTTCAGTACCTGCCTGTATTATTTTATGTGAAGATCAAATCCTCAGCTCACGTGCCCAGGCTTGTTTTTGGTTTTGCCTTTTTTTAGCTCTCTAAGTCAAGCAAAATAAAAAATGGTTGAAGGAGAAAGAGAAGACTTGGAAATACTCAAATGTGTTTGAGGACTCTTTTCAGACACATTCTGTCACGTTCAGGAATGGCTACATCTTGTGAATAAATTCTTTCATAGACACCTCCACAGTGCATGGCTCCTGTGCCTGTTGTAACATCCAACACATTCATGAGGAAAGTAAGAAATTATTTTATTGGAGGAGTCTCACTCACCAGAGATCAAGCTTCAGGACGCTAACAACCTGGCTTTATATGCAAAGGGCAAATGAATGAAAACCAGGCAACACTCCTACTAACTTCAAAAATTTGTTGTTCTTGTTTTCCACAGCAGAAGCAAGCATTACTTTCCTGGATAGTTTTCCTATTTTGTTTTTCATATTTTCTCTTGTAATATCAGTGGTGAAGAATGCTGCTGAGAAATGTGCCAACAGTCTGCTATCTGGTGTTTTGTGGGTGATTTTTTTTGGGAGGGGGTTGGTTGTTTTTGTTGGGTTTTTTTCGTGTATTTTGTTTTGGTTTTTGTTGGTTTGGTTGGGGGGTTTTTTTGTTTTTTGGTGCTTTTTTGATTCGTGGTTAGTACTTCAATTTCCCATCAACTGTGATTCAAGCACTAGTACAATCTCATTCTTCAATAGCCAGTTTGAAGTATGTTAGTGATTGTAGTGATGGATACAGTGGGTCACTGACCATTGCTGCAGCTGGCATGTGAGGTACACCTGAAGAAACTGAAAGCTCTGCTGCTTTCTTCTTTCTATTGAAGAGATGTTCTGAACTGCCTTCATGCAGTGTTTTGTATACAATCTAAATCTGTGCATCAATTCAGCTTTCAATCTATGGCCCTCAAGTTCAGTACAAATTAGATTGAAAATACTGGGTTTTAGAAGGGAAAAGGTTTATGCTCTGAACTATTTTAATGCTGGGATCTTCTGTGTACTTGTACCTATTTCAGTAGAAACCCACAAAACTTGAGGAACGTAGAGATCCCCACACGATAAAAATCGAGCACCTGCTCAGACATGCTGCACACCCTGCACATGGATACAGTCCTGGCTGTTCTCTTTCTAAGCCACTGTATAATGCTTGCACCAAGCTGCTCCTTGGTTCTTTAAAGAAAAGATTAAATTCACCTTGCTTGCTTGAATGAGAAGGTGGTGTTCCAGTCTTATGAAGGAATTTTTCGCATTTAGGGTAATGGTTTAACTTGACCAGCGCTCTTCGGAAATAAGCAGAAGAGTTGTTTTGGACAGGCAGATATTAAGGTGAGTTTACAGTCCTGATCATAAAGCCATCTCTAGACTGCATCACACCAGCTGCCTAGAAGAACAGTTTCTTGTTATGATTACTGTAGTAATTTGAGGGAAACCATTGAATTTTCTTTGTTCCTTTGGCATAAAAAGGAAACTGTTGTTCTAACAGTTGCTTTGTTTAACTAGGAGGAGAGTTGGACTGGAGAGATGCTGAAGTTTCTGCCTGCATTAGAATTTCATGACAGTATTATGTAAGCAGTTGTATCTCTCCTGAGCTGTCAGTAGCTCAGTCTTCTACTTTGATTAGATCATGACTAAAAAAATTACAATAATCCACTGACAGGCATGAAGAAAGCCATAATAAGACTGATAACAATGTGTCAGTTAAGAGGCTATTATATTTTACTGCCTTACTACAGCAGACTAAAAAACTATTCAAACTTACTATTGCTATAACTAAAGCCTTTTAAAAATCTGCTGTCTGCCGTAATCTTAATAATACTTATTATGCCTGTGGGAGAAAGAATTAAAATATGTACCTGTTTACATGAGTGTTTGGATGTTGACAGTTTGACTGCAGGTATTGCATGTAGCTACAAACAGAGGGCCTTAGATTTTCCTTCTCTGAGTGGGAAGCTTTCAGATCTGGGCTAGAAGGGAATCACAGAAAGAAGACTGTGGCTTTGGAATGTTATGCAGTGACAGCTCAGGCCTGCAAATACCTTTTTGTGTTAACTTCACAGGATACTATATATGTAGAAAGGATGACATGCTTCCTATTTCAATCTCTAGTCCTTTTTCCTGTCATCCCCTGCATAAAAATTTTTTCAGAGTAAGTCAATACAGGTTTTGGAAGACTTATGCAGATTGAACTTTTGCTGTAATGCCTTTTTTAGAAAGGTATTTCAGTTGGAGATGTTTGGTCTGTTGAACCTAATAGTCAGATAGAAGCTCAGTGGTAACAAAAAGATTGGTGGCATTACTGTCTGCATTTTGGGTACAAGGTGGTTGACTGGGAAATGTGTTGATCCTCTAGCATAAATTTAGCAACTCTAGGACACAAATTTGTAATGTGCTTTTTCTCATGTCCAGTTGGAATCTCCAAAGCTGCAGATTGTGGTCAAGACAATTTGTTACTTCATCAGCTACTGTCAAGGAGAATTTGCCTCCATCGGCATTGCATCTCTTCTAGCAATTCTTAGCTTCTTCATTGAACTGCAGAAGCCCAGCTCCCTCAGTTGATTCTTAGGAATCATGTTCTCTAAGGCCATGACCATTTTGGTGATCCTCCTCTGGATGGTCTCAAATTCTCCATATCTGCCTGGAAATGGGCACAGATTCCCGATGCTTTGCCAACACCATGTAAAGGAGGGGAATAACTCCCATTGTTTTGTTGGCCATGCTTCTGGTGCAGTCAAGTATTCAGTTTGCCTTGGTCACTATGAGTGAGCATTTGTGGCCCGTGTTCGGGGTGGTGTTTGCTGTATTTCACAGATTCTTTTCTACTGCGCTGAAACTTATCCATCTGCTTCCCAGCATGGGTTTACTTTGCCCCAGGTGCAAAACTTCACACTGTTCTGGATGCTCATTGTTATTGCCCAGATGTTGTTAAACAGCACAGATCTCAGTATCAATCACTGGCATACATTTCTCACTTTTGACTGCCAACCACTGAGCATTTGGTGCCCAGCAGTCCAGCCATTTTCAGCCTATCTAGGAGTCTGTTCTTCAAGCCCTTACTTGTTTGACTTCCAAAAACTTTACGAAACTCTAGAGAGATTATTTTTGCCACTCTCTCCACGTAGGTACTCTGTAGGTTGGTTAAGTATGGCCTAAGCTTAGTAATTCAATGCTGATTTTCCTGCTTATCTCTTTGGGGGATTTGTTTGTTTGGAAATGTATTCAAAGAGGTGCTCCATGATTTCCAGGACTTCAGTGAGATAGTTCTTTGGATTCTACTCCTTACTTTTTTTAAGGATCAGCACAGCACACTTACAAAACAGGTGTTTTATCAGTGGGCTGATCACAATAAATTTTCATGAATTATAATACCAGTGTTGTTATCAGATTGATTGGCTCAGCTGCCTCAGGGCTTCAGGTTCTGTCTGACAGTATGAACTGGAAAAAAATCCTGCTTCTCTAAGTAGTCATAGGCTGCTATGGAGATATCATATCTTCAGCAGCTCTTGCATTGTCCATTGCTAGATTCTAAAGGATTTGTGATACAAAACTCAAAAAACTGGCTGTGATTCTAAAGTATAGTCTGTTTAGATTAGATATAATGAAGCCATTTTTTACAATTACAGTATTAAAAGATGGAAATACGTTGCCCAGAGGTGATGGTTGCCCCATGCCCTTTCATGCAAAGCCATACTGTGATTGTATAAAGCCCACATAAGAGATATAGGATGTAGGAAACTGTCAAGTGACACTTGAGACTTTTTACTTTAATTTTTTTTTCTTCTTTTAATCTATTTAGAAAACAGTTTCAATATTGACAAGCAGGTTACAGTCTCTGTGGTCTGGTTTGTTAAAGTTCTTTTGCTTTTCCTTTGTTGTTTTTCTAGGTTCCTTTTTTCAGTCAAGAGTTAGCAGTCTGTTAGCTGAGGTTCTACTTTCTGTTTTTTATGCATGCACACACAAGCATACAGAGTAATAGTGAGGCTCACACAGACTGAGAATTAATAAGGATCAACAACTGATATTTCCTTTAAGTGTGTTGTCATGGTTCTTAGGTAGAATGCACTGAATTCTTGTCTTGTACTTCCTGAATCCTCATTTTGTCCTCCTCTCAAAACCATCATAATTCATATTCATAATCTCCAAAAGCCTCCCTCTTATTAGTCCTCTGTCTTTTAGAATCTTCAGAATAGAAATGCACACATTTACTTCTGTGTCTTGTTATTGTCCAGGTTCTACAACTTCCATGACAAAACTAAAATCTTGTCCTGTCTGATCTTTGCTTGGGCCTGTATGTTCACCTCTTGAAGCTCAGTGTAGCTGAAACAGAGCCCTTAGCCTTCCCTGTCATTCTCGTAGCTTTCTCTTGTATACCTTGATTATGCCAACAACACTTCTAACTTTGGCAATGCAGGTTTGATCTGTTTCTGTCAGTGATAATTGCTGCTCTAAAGAGAATTTCCTTAGCTCTCAATTTGACCTCTGTCACTTCTTTCCTTGATTTTATCAGCTAGCTCCACCTAACCTGTCACATTAAATGTAGGATGTTTGTCTTTTGTTTTCAAGGCTCTTTATTCCTTCCTACATATCTCATCTCCTGCATTATTAAAACATTTCTGCCTTCAGTTGCTAATCTCCATAAAGCATTTAAGTCTTTAACACTTTTTTTTAATGCTGACATTCTGTGATTTCATAAACAGGTGCAGAACTGCCTGCAAGTTAGTCTTTCTAAAAAGTTTATTTCTGGTGCATGCAAGTTGCCTATCATGTAAACTACTGGATTATGCCATGAGCACTGCTATTCCACTGTTTTCTTGTGGCTTACCCTTTTGTCTTATGCTGTCTCTTATTCAGGTTGTGATAGTGGACTAATATTTCCTTCTTCATCTTTGTTCATGCAGTGCTTAAGAGAAGGGACTCAGTTGTACATGCACCATGGTAACCATCGCTGTAACGGACAGTATTTATGACTATGACTTTCTTTTCCATCTATAAGATGCCACTTTGTACATTGTGTTTGCAAACCTCCTAGAGGACAGAGGCTGCAAAAGAGAAGTTCACCTGTTTTTTTTCTCTCTTAGTATTCCAGCAGTAAATTCATGGCTGTGGCAGAGAAGCATCATGTGCACAACTTGGGCTCCCTGGTCCCATTAAGAACTTTGCTACAGCAGTGTCTTAAACAGGTCAGATTGCTGGAAAAACTTGGAGATTATTTTTCCAATGGCTCCCACTGAAAGAAATACAATTCACTTGTACCTACTGCATTTTGGAGTTTGTCTTTTATTTGCAAGGCAGCACTTTAACATCTCTGTTTCTATGTATGAGCACAAATAAGAAACAGGTTGTGAGCCCAAATGATTTTGGTTGTGGTGTGTCAGTCAGCATTTATCCCATTTTGCAGTCTGTATGAGAAGGTGCAAGTGTGTGGCAGATGTGCCACCCAGAAACACTTAGAGATGGAGCACTTCCAGAAAGCATATTCCTTAGCTGTTATCTTCTCATGCTCTTCTGAAAGCTCAGAATTTGATATGTCAGATGCCTTGATTTCATGGCTATGCATAATGGGAGCTCAGAGCCACTCAGTAGAGCCTTATTGGAAAGCATAGCAAATTTGAGGCAGTTCTCATTTCCTCCATATGCAGTTCTTTAAAGGGGAGCACTTACAAATACATGATAGATTTTCACCAAGCCTGTGATAAGGTGAGTTTTGTACCAGATGTGTTACTTTTTTGTTTGGATAGATTGCTGGTAGAAGAAACCAAAATTTGCTTCATTTTCCCATTTCTCTTGCTATTTTAGATTCGGAATTCTCTGAAGCACAGATAGAATCTCTGGAAATTATCCTCTGGATAGTGGGTACAATTGTAATTCAAATGAAATAATGGGAATAATATGAAGATGATATAGTCTGACTGTATCTAATGCAGCAGACAATAGCTTGATATGTTTGTTACATTTGGATCTTTGTGCAAATTAAAGATTTCATTTTTTTTCTGTAGTGCACTGCATTTTGCTTTAGCTGTATTTTGAATTTCACATGTATCAAAGCTTAATGTGAACAAATTACAATGTTTTCAATGCAGGGCAATTTGCAATTCTCTTTATTTTTTTCTCCATGGTCTTTGCCTTTGTTCCAATGAATGAGGGTGTTTTATTCTTTCTCTCTCCCTGATTGCTTTTGGGTCCAAGCATGAAAATTCTTTCTTTATTTTGCTTTTTAAATGAAAGTACCTAAACTTACCCAAGTCTTTTGTATGCAGTCTGTATCCTTCAGTGGATATTATTCAGGTATCGAAATGAAAATAAAACTCAAAACAGAATTCTGTTTTGGCTGGAATGCACATTGTCATTATTGCATTCTAGTTTTCATACTTGTGATTTTTAGGGTCTGTGACAAGCTGCATATTAGCTGCAAGAAATTTATACTGCCATTATAATAACTTTTCTCTGCTTTAAGCTACTACTTTATTCTACAGATTTTTTTCTTGCACCATATGTGCTTCTGGAACAGCTTTCTTTGTCATCCTCTCTATCATAGTGACAAAAAGCTCCCAACACCTTAACATTCTTGACTCTACCATTAGCTAGATTTTGAAAAAGCTGTGGGAAATATCTTACTATCCCTAACCCCACCAAAATCACAAGTCTAAACTGATTCTAGTCTTGTGTTTTAACCAAACTATGTCATTTGATACAGATAGAGGGAAAGAAGAGATCCCCCACACAACAAACAACCATGAGAAAAAATATTATTACTGTCTGCATATTACTGGATCATGTTTTGTTTTCTCGAGGTAAATCAGAGCCCCAGAGGAGCATATATACTAGCTATAGAGCATGGGTGTATTTTTCAGAACAAGATGGGAAATATGAACCTTTTGTGTGCCATCATATGACCTCTGGGGTACCAGCTGGGCTCAGCAATCCCTGTATGTTCTGCCACTGCACATCCTTTTTTGTTAAGCCCCTTGAGTCTTCCGTCTGTTCATTTCTTTGATAGATCCCTTGAGCCAGCTCTTTGGATTCTTTCAGCTGCCCAATAGCATGCTTGCCGTAGCAGATGCTCCAGCTGCATTCTTTAGCACATACTCCACATGCCTCCATCTTCTGCTTTGGAGATAAAAGTTGTCAAACACTGTACTAAGCTTCAACCTTTATTGACAGTTATTTCAGTTTGATTGAATACCTATGATGAGTGTTTGCAGTCTAGTCTGTAGATAATGCCCAAATTAGGACCACCTATGAGTTTGGCTGTCTGTTTTTGACTTCATTACGTTATTTCCTCTGGTCATTTTCAGTGACTTCCACTATATATTCATGGGGTTTTTTTGTATTCCTTTGTCTCCTACTTTCTGGGAGGCAGGAGGACACCTCAGTTTCTGGTGTACATGAGTAACTTGACCTATGTGAGGGAAGGGGTGGTGGTGGTGGTGAATTTGACTCTTTTTACTTAAGATTTTAATTTTTGAAAAATTTCCTGATTTATTTTGAGGTGTTAAGAGGCAGGTGTGGTACTAACCTGAGGCACTGAGTGTGATAAATAAGCTTCTGGAATGTGTTTCTGTTGCATTAAGTCAGCTGCCTTCATGGTGGTCTGCCTGTCAGTATGCTGCCACTTTGCCACTGCATGTGGCTTCCCTGGGTGTTTCAAGCAGACAAATCAAAACTTCTGGCATGTTTTAGTCTTGGAGTTGTGTCTGCAGTGCCCTTCTGTGATGGCTGCTTCAGTGTCTGGCGAATGGTGTGCGTTACTGCAAATGGGAATGACATTCCATACGTGTGTGCTAGCAGCTGGAGCATGCCACAGCTTTACAGAGGTAAGGCAGCCTGCCATGCACCCCGAGGGAAAGGAGTTTCAAATCCAAGTGCATTTTGAGGTCATTAACTTGTCCCTGGCAGCACTATAGTTAGGGGGGCTGTTTAATTAACACTAATTTCTCATTGCTGTTGTGTGGCTCACAAATAAAGGATTTGCTGAAAAGCACCTCTGAAAATACACACAGCTTTGAGGGAAGCACATCTTCTCTCATGTACTCAAGCTCAATTAATGTGCATTTTTCCATGGATGAGGAGGTGGTATCGATGTTATTTTTATTTGAATATTTATGGAATGTTTGAGGTATTTTAAGTACATGGTGTGGCAGAATAAAGAAGAGTCATGGTCAGAAGCCACGTCTAGCATGCATTGTGTGTTAGTGTTATGAGATTATTTATTTATTAATTTCTAATGGTTGAAGAGTAGAATGTCCTTTGCAGAGTGAGCAGATTAATCAATCTCTTGTCTCTGTCTTTCTTCACCCTCCCTTCTTTGTTCAGATGCTCCTTTCAGCTCATTTTTGTATGTGTGGTTTTATTCTCTGACAGAGATAGCATTTTTTCCCTTCTTACAGCTTGTTGGCTACAAAGAGGAAGAACTGACAGGTTTGAAATAAAGTAATGATAGGTAATGGTTCATATAACTCTGCCAGTGCAATCAGAGAAAAGCACTCAAAGCACTTTCATATGATAGTGCCAGCACAAAATAAAGTTAGTGGGATAGATGAGAAGGAAATTAATGGTGTAAGGGGAGAATTTTGCCCATTTATTACAAGAAATAATGATATTTGGGGATTAGAAATATGAAGTTTAATACTTACTGAGATTTTAATCCCACCTGTCTGCTTTTTACAGCCTTTCTGCTGTTCTTGTCTTTAGTTTCCTGTTCTGTAAATTCTAATTTTTTTTACTTGAATGCTGCTCCGGTTCTGTGGACCTGTGAATATGCCTGATGGCACAATAAGATTGACTTTTTTTTTTTTTTTAAATTACATATTTTTACCTTTTAGTGTGTGAAAAAATAACAAACAAAAGGCCAAACTTGTGACAAAATAGGGATTTTTTCCATATATCCATGTCACCTTTTCCAGTGAAAATAGGCAATGACTACCTGTACTTCTTTGCATGTTTCATTGTCCTGCAATGGCAATGATCATATGTAATAACATCCTTTAAGTGTAGCAGTGCCTATTTGTCAATGCTCCACAAATCTTTCTTTTTAACTTAACCTTTCATCTTCACATTTGTATTATATCCATTTTTAAGAGGACCACTTTGTACCAGAACTGGCAACCCTGCAATACTTACACATAACTGCGACCCAGAACTGATTGCTTTCTGTTGTTGCCATGGTCTGTCTCTTTAGGACAAGGCAGTGCTTATGACCAAGGTTTTATTCCTACGTTAATTATTTTTGTGTTGTCCTGATCCATGATGTTTATAAGTAGAGAAACTGGGTGTAAATTTTCCAGGTTTTATGAAAAAATCAAATTTATGACTTTTGAAATAAAATTTATATTAAGAAAGGGGACCTTTGCTTTAGAATAGAATTGTTCAGAAGAGAAACTCCTTCTGGAACAACTGATAATACAGTCACTAGGACTGTGTTTAGAGTCCTTGGTCTGCTTAGTTTAGAGGAGGACCCTGCATTTTTGGTGTCACATACAAACACACTCCTAAGTTATTTCTTCATGGAGATATTGAATATTAATCAGGTATGTTAGTGTTTCTCATTTCATCTTGGATTGTTTTTGTTTGTGGTTTCAGACTTCAAAGGGTCTTAGTTATATCCTAGTGCACTTGATCTTCAAAGAAATTACTGACTTTAGATTTAATTCTATATGATGCCAAATACATCCTGTTATGTGTTGAATGCTTCTGCTTATACTTGCACTTTCACACTAGTTGGTTCTGTTACCTAAATAAATAATTTCCTGACTGAATCCCTTGATTGTAAAAAATGGTTCACCTGCATTATACCTTGTAGTTTCTAATAATTTCCCTTTACCAAATCCTTTTAACACTTTTTTTTTTAAAATTAGCTAATATACTGATGTTTTGGTTTTGGCTGGGATAAAATGAATTTCTTCTAGGTAGCTGAAGCAGTGCTTTGTTTTGGATTCAGTATAGAATAATGCTCATGACAAGCTGATGTTTTGGTTGTTGCTGAGCAGTGATTATCCTAAGACAAGGACTTTTCCATTTCCCATGCTGTGCTAATGAGGAAGTCTCAGGGTAGCATGGCCGGGACATCTGACCCAAACTGGCCAAAGGGTTATTCCACACTATTAAATGTCATGCACATAATCTGGAAGAAGTTGGCTGATAGGATCCAAGTGCTGCTGGGTATGAGCTGGGCATTGGTCAGCAGTTGTATTGTGCATCACTTGTGGGGCTTTTCCCCCTCAGTTTTTAGGTTTTTTGAGGGAATGGGGTATTTTGGTTTGAGTTGAGGGTTTGTTGGTTTGTTTGCGTGTTTTGATTGGGTTTTTTTCATTATTATTATTCATAGAATAGTTTGGATTTGAAGTGACCTGTAAACTTCACCTAGTCCAAAGCCCCTGCAATGCCCAGGGACATTTTCAATAATGTCAGGTTGCTCAGGGCCCTGTTCAGCCTAACCTTGGATGTTTCCAGGGGTGGAGCATCCATCTCAGCAACCTGTTCCTGTGTCTCACCAGCCTGATTGTAAAAAAATTCCTTGTATCTGATCTAAATTCACCCATTTTAGAATCATAAAGTTGTTAAGATTGGAAAAGACCTCTAAGATCATGAAATTCAGTTCTTAACCTAACAAATACTAGCATCTTGATCACTAAACAAGGTTCCTAGTACCACATCTATGCATTTTCTGAGCACTTCCAGGGATGGTGTTTCCCCCACTTACCTGGGCAGCCTATTCCAACACCTGACCACCCTTCACAGAAGTAATTTTTCCCAATCGAGACCTCCCCTGGCGCAACTTGAGACCATCACCTATTGCCCTCTCTTGTCATGTGGGAGAAGAGGCTGACCCCCATTTGCTACAACCTCCTTTCATGTAGTTGTAGAGAACATTAAGGTCCCTCCTTAAGCCTTCTTTTCTCCAGGCTAAACACCCCCAGATCCTTCTGCTGCTCTTCATATGATTTAGCCTCTTGACCAGCTTCCATGCCTTTGGACATGCTCCAGCACCATTAACCCTCCTCTCAGGGGAGGTGAAGTGTGGAGTGAGCAAGTGACTGCATGGCATTTAGTTCCTGGGTGCTGCTAAACCACACCATTCTCATAGCTTCTCTCCCTCTTCCTCTGGTTTATTTTTCCCCCTGAAATAATGCATTTTCTTACATCATTGTTCTTCTGAGCACATATTCCCAGAGCAATTGTTTTACATTTTTCTACACTCAACTACATTTACCATCTGCTGGCCTTATTACCAAAATGGTCCAAATCCTTTGAAATCTGATTATATTACTCTTCATTATTCAATCTAATTCTAATTTTAGTATAATTTAAAAATCTGGAGATTTTACTGTGATTACAATTATGTAAAGCAGTGACATGATGATTTGACTAATATTAATAAGTATATGTAACACTTCCCTTCTAAGTTTTGAAGGTAAACTTTGCCTTCAGATAGATTCCATTTAGTCACTGTGTATTTGATCTTGCAGATGTGATCCTGCAGATGCAAGGCACTGGCATTATTAAGAAGTGCTGAACATCTTCCACTTACATCAATACTCTCTAGATTACATGAGGCTTATAAATTGATTCAGTTTCACAGTACTTTGTGAGGTGAGGAGATATTTCCTTTCTGGGGACACTGAGGCAGAGAGATGTAATATATCACAGGATGTAGTAGAAAGTAATAGAAAAACAACAATCTCATGTCTAGAACATGATTTATCAGTCAAAATCATCTATCATAGCATTAACCATAAAATCTTGTTAACAGTGCTTTCCCTTTGACTTGTCAATATTCACAGAAAAGAAACATGCCAACTATCTGTTTAAGGAACATAAATGTCAAGTAGGTTAACTTTCATATTGATTAATATGTGATTTTATCTATGGTTCATTATTGATTTGAGAATTAATTTTGTGATGGACCTAAGTGCAGTTGGCAGTTTTGCAAGTTAAATTAACTAAAGATATCTCACAAGTTTGAATCATAGAATATCCTTAGCTGGAAGCGACCCACAAGGATCATGGTGGGTATATTGCAATTTTTTGTGTAATGATCCTATCAAGTTGAACAACAGAAGAGGTACCTGTTCTTACCATTTGTTTGTTTCAAGAGGATAGCTTTTGCAGACAGGAAATGGGATATCCAAGCAAGTCCTGTTTTTCTCATGTAAATAGGAAGCAGAAATGTGCAGTGGAAGTGCCAGGCATCCCTTGTAACGCAGCCTCTTAGCCATGATGGGTTCCTTATGATTAGCTATGTGCATGTGAAGTGGATTTTGGCTTCTGCATTGATTGACAGCCAAAGGAGGTATTTCCAGCCCCAAATTCAAGGAGCTCACACTCTATAGTTTCCACTGCATACTGAAATACAAGGGAATACTTGTGTATGGGAGAACTAGGGATCATGGCTCATGATTTGGATGCGTACCTCCTTTTAAAAGCAGTGTGGTGTTTGATAGCCCTCACATTTTTTTTCTTCTATAAAAGAGCAATTTGTAGTTTCAGGGGTGACCTGTAGGCACATAACTGCAGATTTATGAAACAGAAAGAAAGCACAGCCTAGATTGGGTGTTACAAGTGACTTTCTGTTAAATTCAAGAACTGACATGGCTTAATTAAAGAAATAATTTATTTGAAACTTGAGCATATTCAAATAAATTAAGAAAAGTTTTCAGGGGAAGCACTCACCAGTTCTTCTCCACATCATTTTCTAAAATTCAGTAATGTGCTATACATCAGCAAATAAGAAATGAAAAAGAGATTTTGACGAAGAGAATTTACATTGTGTTTTCCTCACTCTTGGATATAAGTCATCAAGAAGACAAATAGCCCTTATTAGATTGAAATTTAATTTAAGGTTCTTTTGAATGAACATTTTTGTCGTGTTTTATCTATTGATATATAGTAGATTGAAGAACTTTTGAACTGATTTTGGTTTTTTTAAAGCAATTTTGCATATTGTTAGTCATTACTGGGCATTAAGTAATTTTTCATTGTTTTGTCTTGTGTTCCTTTTCTAAATCTTTCCTGCTGCACAGATTAAAAATAAAGGAAAGAAGACATCAAACATACGTAGGGGTTTATTTTCAGAGCCATTTCCACATAAATAATAATAATGTTCCTGTTAAACGGTGTTGTTATGAATGCCAGCTCTGATGCATTGTAGGTTTTGTGGCAATCTTAAATTTCATTTAACTGCTTGTGTACAAACCCCTGCTCAACCAAATGATCCTTATTACAGTCATTAGGAAAAAAAAATATGTCAAAGGAAATAAAATGTGCTGTAGCTGGTGTGATGGGCAGTTTCAGGTGCTGTAGTGGCTGTACAAAATGAGGTGAGCTGAGGACACTACATGCTTTAATATCTGGTGGGCTAAAGAAGACTTAGTTTGCAAGATACTCAGCATCTGCCTCTGCATGATGCAGAGGTGATGTTTTTATTGTTTCCCAGTGGGAACTGAAAGCAGTGACTGTTTCACAGGAATAATTCTCTCCCCTTTTGAAATGCACACATTTCCTTGTCTCTCAACCATAACGCTTTAAAATGTAATTATGTGCTGTATGTATATGAGCCTCTTGCTCTAGGCAAGTTGAAGCTGGCATTTTAGGAAGAGAACAAGGCATTATAAACTCCTGACCTTTGCTGTCCATTGCTATTGTAGCTGAGGTCATCAAGCCAGTCAAGCAGCAAGTGCACATCCCAGTTGAGGCTAACAGTCAAATTCAGCAAACAGATGAACCTGCTGATAAGAGACACCACTGAAGAGAACAAGCATTTTGCTGAAGGCTCTGCCACAATTTCATTAAGTGTTCCATTTCAGTGTTTACACTGTTCTTCATTCTTTTTTTACTTTCTTCAGGCATTGCTTTCACAAAGAATTCATCCTTTTCATTGTCTCTCTAACAACACTGCAGAGATCATTTGGATACATTCAATGGGTATTGTACCTGTAGTTTTATTTTACCAAAGGTCAAAGAATAACATAGGTATAGCATGGTTCTCTCTGAACTTTAAGGGAAGGTCTTGGTCTTTTATACAGGAATTTGTTTAATAAAGAAATACATGTGTCTGGATGACATGCTTGTTCCTCTCCAAAATAGAATCAGGTACAATTTGTCTATAACAGTACAGGACTATGAGGAAAAAGACCCACATGATTCTCACTCTTCAAGTCAATGAATTTCTTCTGCCTAGCTTGCAGTAAATGTTAGCCCAATTGCTTCTTTCTCACCCTGATTCTATGGGTCTTTTTCATCCCTACAAGGCCCTACAGTGTTCAGTTCCATTGCATGCAATACAGAGCTGTGACTGCATTGCATGACTTTCAAAAAATTTCTTCATATAAGAACCCAGTTTTTTGTCAGTACTCCACTCCTATGTTGCCACATGTGCCTTCACAAGGTGGGGTTAATATCCAGATGTAATATTGCCTGATCTTAGGAGTATTTTTGGTGAGGACAGATGCAAGTCAGTCACTAGTGGTGATCCTCAGGGGTCTGTGCTGGGGCCAGTTCTGTCCAGTATTTTTATTGGCAGCATGGATGAGAGTATTGAGTCTTTCATTAGTAAATTTGCAGATGACACTAAGCTGGGAGTGTGCGTAAATCTGCTGGAAGGTAGTAAGGCTGTGTAGAGAGACCTGGAATGGTTGGATGGATGGGCATCCAATAGGATGAAGTTTAATAAGTCCAAGTGCCAAGTCCCGCATTTTGGCCACAATAGCCCCCTGCAACATTGTGTGTCAGGGTTGGTGTGGCTGGACAGTGCCCAGGCAGAAAAGGACCTGGGGATGCTGGTCAACAGCCAACTGAACATGAGCCAGCAGTGTGCCCTAGTGGCCAAGGCCACCAAGGGCATCCTGGCCTGGATCAGGAATGATGTGGCCAGCAGGAGCAGGGAGGTCATTCTTCCCCTGTCCTGGGCACTGGTGAGGCCACACCTGGAGTGCTGTGTCCAGCTCTGGTCCTTCAGTTCAGGAAGGACTTTGAGATGCTTGAGAGCGTCCAGAGGAGGCAACGAGGCTGGTGAGGGGCTGGGAGCACAAGTCCTGTGAGGAATGGCTGAGGGAGCTGGGGTTGTTTAGCCTGGAGAAAAGGAGACTCAGAGTGACATTATCACTCTCTACAACCTCCTGAAAGGTGGCTGTGGCCTGGTGCTAGGTAGCCAGGTGGGGATTGGTCTCTTACTCCATACAGCAACTGACAGAACAAGAGGACAGTGTTGTAAGCTGCACCAAGGGAAACATAGGATGCATATTAGGAAAACCTTTTATAGAAGGAGTGATAAAGTACTGGAATTGTCTGCCAGGAGGTGGTGGAGTCACAGTCCCTGGATGTGTTTAAAAAAAGACTGGATGTGGCTCTCCGTGTCATGCTTTAGTTGAGGTGTTAGGACATGGGTTAGGCTTGATGATCTTGAAAGTCTCTTCCAACCTAGCTATTCTGTGAAAGTTTTATAACAGTAGAATAGGTTTCAGTTATGGTGAAAATAAATGTTTCAATTTGTCTACCTGTCTCATTTGCATGGCCTGAAATAGATCCAGTGATCAAAGTCGCTGTTGTGGAAGCATGGGGAAAGATGTCTCTTAACTGTATGTATGTAATGTAGTCATTTTAAGAGAAATCTTTCCCCATATCCAGGGAAAGGCAGATATCTGAGTAGTCAGTTTTCTGTCTTTGTTAATCTCAGTTTTAATCTCACTTCAGAAGCAACAGGTTGGTCGTGTTACTGCTCTGTGCTTCACTTGCTCAAGGAAACCTGAGTGTCATGATGGACAAGGGGAGAAGAAATTCTGTAGTGTCTTCCCACTCTGCTCTTCCAGGACTGAAAGAAAGCAAAGACTCAGGTGAAGGTTTCTCAATGATCTAAGAGACATTTGTTGCTAAGGTGCCTGAGTGTAATAGTAGTCATCACTTCATGGGTTGAAAAACGGCAAGAGAGGGATCTTGTGGAATCACTGTCAGTGAATCGAAGGAGATAAACATTGAAGCCTCTAAGAGTGTAGTCACTAAGTTTGTTTCAGAAGTCGAATGTGGTATACTAAGGGTGAGGATTTATAGCAGGATCTCAGGAGTTCTGGGGTGGAGGCACGGGCAGTGGGGGAGGAAGGCAGCAGATCAAGTTTCAGAGCAGATTGAAGTGATTTAATGGATCTAAGTAAGTCACCCAAACCATTCCCACACAATGCCTGCTCAGAACAAGCAATTGCAACACAAGAGGAATATCTCAGAGTCAGCTGAGAGATTGGTGAAATGGCTGGCTGGATGTGCAGCAGCCAAAAGAACCAGCAAAATGAGGTCATTATAATAAGATAGAGGGCAGGATCTTGGCACTATATGAAGCCCTGGTATTTTACACAGCAGGCAGTAAACTTGTACAAGTTCCTTACGGCATGTTCCAGAAGCAGACAATTTCATTAGATTTGCAAGAGATTAGATTAAATAACATACAACTGGTCTATAAAAGGATACCAAAGAGTTAGGCAGGGATGTATCCTTTAGCCTCTCTTATGCAACCCTTTCTGCTGTTGAAAGAATATTAGAGGAATGAGTTGCAGGCAGTGTTACTCTTCCTTGTATTTTCTAAATAGCATTCCCTACAGTTAGTCTCACGAACAGGACTGTGAGTTAAATGGACAACTGAAAAGATGTTCCACTGAGAGATGAAAAGGATTAGTATCAGGATGCTAGGAAGCACAAATGTCATGATGGGCACAGTGGTAGGGAATGAGAGTAGTTTTGTGAGTTTGGAGGATGGAAGCAGCGAAAGCAGAGGTAGGCCAAAGACATGAATGCATGCAGTGGAAAATGTGCTGTTATCAAATTTACCATCCCTAATAAGCTGTGCACACTGATCACTGCTAATTGTCCTCTGAACACATAGAAGGGGTCCAATAAGTTCCAAAGTGAGAGAAAGAATAAAGATATAATGTAATAAATCTCTAAGCTAATATACTATTTTAATTGGCCGTGATAATACTTTGGTTTCTCTAGAAATGAAAAAAAAAAGTAATTTTAAAATTGCATTGCTACTGCTAAGATATTAGGACTTGTAAATTATTCAGTCAGTTACTATAGCTTAAAATGTACTTTTTATAAGTGTTAGTAAGTGACAGTTGCTGTGCCATCTGACTGATGCAAGGATAAGGAAATAGATTAGGGGCTTAAGCTTCCATATAAAATATATAAAAGCTACCATGACTGAAGATTTCTGAGAAGCCTATATGCTACTAAGTGAAGAAAAACCAAAACCAAAATGGTAGTTTAATGAGCTTGATAGAGCTGACTTTTCTCTATCTGGTCAGCATGAGGTGTGAGGGAAATATTGCAGCATTCACAAAACAGGTCCATGAAGCAGAAGATCAGATTGTTTAGGAATGGGATGTAATAAATAAATAGTCTCTTATCTGGGCCCCAAGCAGGCCTGGTGAACCTCCTAATAGCATTTGCCCGTGCCAAAGCACACCTGCAGTGTTACAACTCCCAAGGTCAGGGATGCTTAGGACCACAGCATTTGGAGAGACTCACAAGCACCTGTCAATAATAGGACTGTCACTCCCCGACATTCACAGGCACATTGACTGGCTTGGTGCTTAAGCTGATACGTGTGCTAACGTTATAAAATGAAACTTGTTCCATTTTTGAACTCCTGGCTTCTATTAAGTTAGCTAATGCTATTGGCTGTCAGAGTGATGCTGTGATGTGCTTTTGATGCTTATAGGAGCCTTCTCTGGACTGTGCAACAAAGTGATAGGACACACATTTGTGTGTCCTTGCCATATGCATCTTGCAGCTCAGCTTAGATTCTGAGATAATTTTGTTTTCCTGCCTCTGTTTACTAACTTTATTTTCCCAGTCCTGCCCCAGTTTAACTGGTTTTCTTTGACTTTGTATGGTCCTTGCACTATTGTAACTTGTATAGGCAACTAGGGGCTATTGCTTCTCTTGGAGGCCAGAGAGAGAGAAGCAAGAACACCAGAGCATTCCATATTTTCTGGGAGGCAAAGCTGTTCTCAGTTCTTGTGGAAATGGTGTGAGAAGCTCCCCAGTCAACACCATCTGGACAGGCAGAAAGGAGAACGTCCTTAATAATTTTATCAGTTCTACCTTGCCTTGTTAACTGCTCTGACTGATTTCGCTGCTTTCAGAGAAAAAGAACTGTCAGAAGGAGAGGCTGTACAAACATCTGTGCACAGTGTTTCCCACTAGGGCTTTAAATTCAAAAGAGCCTACAGTAGATTTGTTCTTCTTTTCTGAGTTGTATCAGAGCTGTACATGGTCAGCATAATATTTTGTAGATGTTTTAGTCTGAATTCTCTGCTTACCATCAGCATTAGGGATAAAATTTGCTCTGAAACCTTGGACTAGATCCTCAATATATGTTTGAGAATTCTGAGGTTTGCTCTCATAGTTTTGAGGCCACCTGGAGAAGACCTAAGACCTAGAGCATGGTTGAGCTTTGGACATGTCTCCAATATCAAATGTAGTATGCCATGATTTGATAGTATAAGTATTTTATTTTATCCTTCTCCACAGGATTTAGAACTCCTATGTGTTCTAGCAGCTAGTGACTGCCAATCAAAGTAATTGTTATTATTCTAACCACTAGGATTTTTGAGTCAAAATTTGGTTGAATTTACGTCATGCAGTAGTTAAAGTCCTAAAACTCTGCCCTTCACTTCTGCCAACATTTCTGTACAAGGAGCTTTTCTGGGGTTATGCTCAGGGAGATTAAGAAAATGAAATGCATTTCTCTAGCTGTGTCTTGTATGTGGATTTTAAACATTGCAGAAGTATGTGACATGATAGTAAATATAAGTGGTGTCTATTTAAAAATACATTACCTAAAAATGTTTTTGTCATACTGTAGAGTGTTTTTCAGCTGTATGTTGATGAAGGTTTAAAGAACTATATGTTCTTATCTCCTCTTTATCTAGATTCCTAACCGTGGTATGGAGAAGATAGCATCCATTTCTCTTGTACAGCATGGGATCCATACTCTCCTATTAGAGCAGTGGAGGGAACTGGGAAAGCTCCTGCATGGACAGACAATTAAACCTGCTGAAGTAGAAGGCTGTGTGCAAGGGATGTATTTCTTGGCCTTTTTTAACTGCTAATGGTAGATTGTGTGGGTGTACAACTACTGACAGCCACATATAAACACTACTGCATAATTTCACTACCCCTGATGCAAATTTTAGGCCTGTGCTGTAATTTTGGAGCTTCTGTTTTTGCATATCCAATTATAGATCTTATTTTGGTGTTGAAGTTTCAGCAGGTGGCTACAGTAAGCACAGATCTAGCTAATTTTTATATATGGCTTCATAAAACCAAGTGACAGAGACAAAGCTTGGTTGTAAACACCGTGATTTAGTGTGTTTTCCTATTAAAAAGAAAGAGCATACAAACTCATAGATTTGGACCCCTCTGAACAAAGGTTAAAATTATATGCAAACAATCTGAGCTCCACACATAGACAAACATTGTAGGTATGTAAGAAATGATGAACAAGTTAATTGTGTTGTAACTGTACATAATCTCATGAACTGTTCTCCACTGAAGTCATAATTAACTGACTGCATGCACAGAGCTGCCCAGTAGTGTTTCCTAGCAGCACTTATCATTAAGGACTTGGCATTAGGTGAGAATGGTTTACACACAGGCAGTTAGAAATTGTAATTTTCATTAAACAGTACAGTATTTTGTCTGTTCGGATTAAGAACCACACTGATTTTCTAGCTTAAGATACAGTGACTAGTGTCAAAGCAATTTTTTCATTTAACAACACACTTAACTATCAGTGTTACCCAATACAAACAGGAAAATCATAATCCTAATGCAGCAAAGGACAATCATCTCTATTCTTTATGTCCCTAACCTGGGATTTCTGGACAGTAAATTTGAAAGCTATGTAAATTGAATAGCTGAATGATCTTTTTTGTGCCTCTACTACCACTCCTATTTGAAGGGAAAATTATCTCCAGTTTTGTGTTGCATATTCTTTTAGCTAACTAGTCAAGGGAAGCAAACGGTAAGAAATAATATTGGAATTTCCAATGCCACATGCTAATTCAGAGACAGAACAAAGGCATTTAAACATTTTTGTAAGTAGTTCAAAGGTAATCTCTCTAGTGATCATGTAAAATTTAGACTCCAGCATGAGTATGCTTATGAAATGCCTTCAGATATCACCCACATTACAATCTGGTATTTTGTTTTGAATGAATGAGTCGTGACTAGAAGTTTAAGTGGTAGCTACTGATCAGATTGAATTCAGTGTTTTAATGATATCCCTTTTCAAGTTAGCTGCTGGAAATATTTTCATTTAATTTGCGGAAGTCCATTGAGAATATAATTTTATTTTGCTTTACATAAAATTAACGAACTTGTGATGTTCAAAAGCCAGTGCCAAAATCTTAATTAAAACAGGCTTTTTTTTTTTTTTTTTTAAGTCTTAAGCATGTTGTCTGGAAAAGAAGCATCCTGTCTGAAATAAAATTATCTTTGATCTTTAAATACTGAGACAAATTCAGTTGGAATATATTTTGCATATGTTTCAATGTGTAGAGTATTTGGGTTACTTGCTACTCTTCTAACATGTTGTACCATAACACCATTAATTTAGAAGAGTGCCCTTGCTGAGTTTTGTCCCAGAACATTTATTCTTATTTTCCCTGGTGGAATGGAACTGGCTTTCATTTGTTCTCAAAAATTTCAGTAAATCTGGTATGGAATACTGTATTTGTCTTGCTACTCCTAAGATCAGTTCAGCGTTAGTATTTTAACCTTTATGAAATGCATGTCTAACTTCTGGTCTGTGGGAGTGCAAAAGTCTTCTGAGTGGTATTGGCGTGGTTTCACCATGCAGAAATGGTGTGTGTGGGAGGACAGGAACTGAAAGTTAGAATCCAAAGAGATCAAAAGAAGGATATACATATCTTTTTGTCAAATCTGAAATAGCATCTTTTTGATCCTGTAAAAGACAGGAGGAAAGCAGTGAACTGAGACTGGAGGAGCTGGCACAGCATTTCTTCTGATCCTTTCTCTGCCATCCTCTGGGACAGATGTAAGGTACAAATGGACTCAGGTTTGTTCTGCTCCTTGTCAGAGTTGGCCACTGAGCTTGGTTTGGTTTTTAAATTGAAGTGTCCTCTCTCTCAAACAATCTTTGTGGAAGAGTTTACTTACATGTTGGGTTTTTTTTAAACAGGTCCAAAAAATGGAACCTTCACATTTGTTTTTTAACCGTTAACAGAGCTGCCTGTTTATGCTGGAGCTGTGAAGAGGAGCTGAAGCTGAGACATAAATCTTGTCGGTTTTGTTCTTAGTATTGATTTTTAATAGGATTTTTGTATATGGTTTTCAGATAAAATCCTTTCAAGAAGCCCATCTGTTAAATCTAGATGCTACATTGCTCCAGCCCCATAGAGCAGTGGTATTTCCTGAATTTTACTTCATTTGATACTTCATACAGTACTCCCACATATTTTTGAAATGAGGAATAAGGATCCACTAATTTGCAGTCCTCACTAGAACAGCTTCTTTGGACTGGTGCCTCCAAATAATCCGAGTAGCAGTTGACATGTGAACCTAGTTGGCAAGGATGCCAGTGGAGCTATTCCTTGACTGTGATGCTAAGTAAGGCAGTGAAAGCATTTCCTTGCTGCCAGCTTTACATTATTTGCCCTAGAGTCACATTCAAGTAGCATTCAAAAAAACGTGGAAAATAAATCAATGCAGTTTGAAGATACCTGATTATTTCATATGTAAATAGGATTTTATTATATATAATTAATGTATTTATTTGCTTTGAGTATTCTATATTAAGTACAGAAGTTTTCTATTAGGAAAAAGAAAGAAAAAACCCCTCCAAAACCCCAAAAGCAAGCTCACCTCAGAAAAACTTCACCTTAAGTTCCTAGATGTTTTCGAAATTAAATTTCATCTCAAGATCACTAGCAGATAAAAATTTCAGTCAAATCTATTGCAGCCAGAACAGAAAAGTTCTAGAGACTGGACACAATTTTCTGAGTTATTCAAGAACATTTTCCAGATATTTTTAAAACATAATGATATTTTGGGATTGAAGATGACCTTCCATCCCTTCTTTTCTTTTTCTGCTGTGTTACACATTTCTTGAAGTGTTCAAGACATTAGACACTGAATGCTGAACATTGCCTGGTGATAAACTGCAGAGCCTTTGTTTGCGACCCTGCATAAGGAGGAGTCCGAACTGGAATAGCAAAGTCCAGTTCTTCAGAGTAGAGCAGCACTCTCTGCATGCCTGCACATTTCTCTTTCTGAATGAAGTGCTCTGTGTTAGGTTTTTGAGGAAGTGCATGGCCTCAGGAATAAAAAAATCCTCAGGGAGAAAGCCGACCTGGGTTAATCTGATAGTGATTTTGGGATGAAATTGACCCTTCTTGGGATATACCTTCGTTGTATATCATAGAAAGCTTAGATGTTCTTAAACTCGTGCCTGTTAGAGCTTTATTGAGCAAGTGGGTTGATCAATCTTTATCATTTTGGATCCTAATTTGCTGAGCTCGCTGCCTATCTACTTGCTTTCAAAGAAAGCTTGTTGAGGTGTTCCAGGTTATTAAAGTGATTATAGCCTTCAATGTACTATTTTTGTAGGGACCTGAGGTTGCAGGAGACCTCCATTCTCTACCTATCTGCCCACTGGGAGAGAGAAGTCCTTCATTCAAGCAACTTAAAAAAACCAACACTGGTTTTTGACCCTTCTTCTCTGAAATTTCCAGAACTCCCGTTGTACTACAACAGGCACTTAAGCAAGTCTAAAAAGCTTGAGTTTTTCTCTCCCCATACTTACTGGGTTAAAACCAGGTCTGTCTCTTAGTCCTCATTTTTTCCCAGACTTTTCTTCTAGATATTTAACAGTAAACTCTAAAAAAGAAGTACCTTGATGAAGTCTCACCCATGAAAATCTCAAGAGTATAAAACCCCTTGTAACTGCATTTTGGCAGGCTTAGAAAAATAAGATGAATATGTGAAAACTAAGAGCCCATGTGGGGAAGAATGCAAGGGAAGGAAGCGTGAGGTCCCACCATAAGCAATGAAAGGCAGGGAAGGGGCAATGTTGGTGTTGTCTGACTGACTGGAGGTAATGGCTGCATCAAAACTTTATTGATGTGTTGCAGAATTTATATGGGTTTGGCATATGCGTGTTACTATTAAACTGGGACAAAGACATGTATTATATTAGGCCAGAGAGGCTGTAGTTAAGATTTTGGGGAAAAAACTGAGAGAACATATTCTCTTCATAGAAATGCATGTGCTGTCATCTCCACTGAGATTCATATCAAGATGGTTGCAACAAGGGTCAAAAATTGCTTATTCAGGCTGTAATTGTCAGGGTACCAGTACTGTATTTGTTAAACATGCTGTGCATGAGGAGGAGATACAAAAATAACTTTAGACAAACCACAAATAGAAGATATTTGTACATATATATGTATATGTACACACATAGGTACACATATTTTATTTTGTAACAGTCTAGTAATTTTTGAGAAATTGTAGTGCGTAATGAAACCAGTCTCTCCCCTTTTCGCTGTCCTCTGTAAAGGCAGGAAAACCTCCTAAACTACATGCTGTGGAGTCAGTATTGAGATGAGTGTTTTTCTCTTTGCTGCAGTCTGAGATGCTCTTAGTCAGCACAACATAGCAAGAGGTAGCTGCCAATGCTGGAGCTGTGGAAACAGTGGGAACGCCTTGCATCACAGACTGGCCGTGCTATGTGGGTGTGTTTTATGGATTCCCTGGTACATTGCTCACCGAATCTCAAGAGCAGATCATCACATCATAATACAGACCAAAGAAAAAATTATCTTTTCTAAAGATAGATTAAAATCAGTAGCTTTACACCATTGGGATTCTCTTCTATCTGACAAACCCTTTTGTGCAGAAACAGTCTTTGATCAATGCAGGCCTTATATATAATGTATATACTTCTATTTCTGGCTTTACTACCTTCCAGGAATATTTCTTCAACAACTACTATGTACAGTACTGATTTTGGCTTTAAAATGATGAACATTCCTGTTTTAAATCGTTGTACTGTGATTCATTTTATATAAGCTATGGTATCTTTTGCTAACTGATACTCAAGTGCTTCTTCAAGTTTCTCTAGAATATCTTGTTTGCTGCGGGGGAATTAAACTCTGTCTTTCTATCAAGTACATGCAATCAAATATCTGACTGAGTTGACATTTTTAGCCTGCTTGTACAGCATGTTCTCTGCTGTGACCGTAGGTGAGACATTCTCTGCTTGGGTAGGATATCTTTGTGTTAAGCTACATGCATGGGGTCAGGAGTAAAAGCAGCACTTGTCTTGCAAAATACGCTATTGAGCTGTATTGATTTCTCATTTAGCAGTATTGGATGTTCACCCTGGAAATCCAGCTAGCTTTCTAGTTGCTTATGAGAAGGCTGATTGGTATTATGTTATCTAATGAATGCGTATAGACACTAAGGGCTTATGCATGTTTTATGTGCTCTGAACAAACCAGAAACGACATCTGTATGAAATAATAAACTTTCCAGCAAGTAAATAATGGAGATTTCTAGACTATTCAATTAAATTATTTTCCAGTTTTTGGAAGGCAGAAATAAACAGTGGATTAGTAGTTTGATTATTTGTCTGTATTTTAAACCAGCTGTGTACTTTAAGATTCTGCAGTGTAAGAGAAAACAGCAGAAGGATATGATTTGGAAACCTGTTAAATCAGGTTAAGCATATGTGGCTAGAACCGTCAGGTCCGCTTGATGTGCTCTCTGATTCAGGTTTGGGAATTACATAACCACCCAGGAGTTCCAGATGTCTGATGAGGATTTTCTGCCTTTCACTTTCCAAATACTTCTCAGAGTCATGTTGGCACAGCTTCTTAGGGACACTAAGTTACTGCTGGCTGTCCTGGTTGTGGGACTGGCTCTGTAGGCCAGCATCCTTGCTTGTCTCCACTGCCCATGATGTAGATACCAATGGCAGGTGTGTGATGACTACCATTTAGATGAGGTCACACAGCTAGTGATGAGTTCAAGCTGTACAAAGTGTTTTTTGAAAATCAAACCAACAATTAGTGTTCTGTATTATAAAAGGTCAAAGTTGTTTGTTCTGAGTGCCCAAGTAAAGTGCTTTCAGAAATATAGTGATGGAACACTCATATTCCTCACTGAAATCCATGAAGAATTTTTTTCATTCCATCTTCTGCTTTTCTGTTCACATAGTTCCTTTGATCCTTGATGCAGAGAGTGTTCTTGACTTTGAAAGTTGATGTCCACTTGTGCATGTGTGGGAAGAGGGGAGTGCTTCATTCACTGCCAAGGTATGCTTTTATGAGTGGGAGAGTTACATTCTGTTTCTAAGGACGGATTGCATATCACATCAAACAGGACATGCACATTTTCAAGTGTTTATCCCTATTTTAATATAGGAATTTTAACTTGGTCATTTGTCTTAAAAGTTATATCAAAACAAGTAGGAAAACTGAGACATGTGCTATAATCATAATGGCATTGCCAAATGTTTTCACATTCTTCCTTCATGAGGCGTGCCCAGGAAGACGTTGACAGGGAATATCAGCAGTCTAGCCTGGCTATGCAGTATTAGTCATGTAATAGCTATAAAAGTAAATCCTTCAGTGGTATTATTGTTCAGATTGGACATTGTGATGGTTCTAATAATCCATATTTTTTAGGTTCAGATTTGTGTTAATATCTGAGAATTTATAATTTCTTGATCATACTTTGCATTTCAGGAGTGGACTTGGACTTGAGCCTATGTTATAATGAAAAAGATTTTCCATTTATTTAATGAGAGCTTTATTGCTGTTTATTAAAGGAGAGCTGTGCTTAAAAATACTTCATGTAAGTTCTATATTATAAAACCTCCATCTTCAAGCAATCCTGAGAGAGAAACTACTGAAGCAGAGAAAGTGATTAAGGGGAAGCTGAGGAAGTTATTTGCTGGGACAGGGAAGAGAGGGAGACAACAGGCATTCAGAGTGAGAGGTACTGTGAAGAGAGATTCTTGGGACAAACTTGTATGTAAATAATACTGCTATTTCAGAAGGTTTATGTTTGGTTTTACGTAGACTAACAACTTCTGCACTCTTTGTATTGATGGAACTTCACATAATCTCGCTGACAACTGCGCATCCTCTTTTATATAGGGAAAATGGGTTAGATTTTTATGTGGAAATAATTACAGCTAAGTCAAAGACAATATGCAACAAACTGCACACCTCTATAGGTGTGCACCTCTTGTTTAATCATGCTATACTGTCCACTAGGAAAACTCTTCCATTGTTTTCATGGTACTTTGAATCCCTTAGAAGAAATTTTGTACATTAGAGCTGCCCCAGGCACCTTGACAGCACAGGACACAGATTTTTATTCAAGAAACAAGTTATTCTATAAAAAATAATTTATAGAAATTATTATTATTATATTATAATTGTCAATTATTATAGAAATAATTGCACTGGGAAGCTTAGTATAAGCATGGTGCCAATGTAAAAAAATGTTGGTCTTGTAAAATGGGGCCTTTGTGAGTTGCTGCAATAGAAATAAAATGACAAGAATGAACATCCAAGCCTATCACTTATAAAGCAAATAAACTGCAAAAAGAAAACCAGTGTCTTGAAGAAAATAAGTATTTATAGGAAACCATGGAGAATTTTAGACATTCAGAATTGGTATCATATAATCAGTAAGTCCAGCACTCAAACTACTCCCAAGCATTGGTTGTTTTATTTCATTTCACACAATCAAACTGAATTTTGCTATCCAATAATGGTGGGGCTTCAATAGCTG
Organism: Cisticola juncidis; assembly: GCA_013400215.1. Classification (NCBI taxonomy): domain Eukaryota; kingdom Metazoa; phylum Chordata; class Aves; order Passeriformes; family Cisticolidae; genus Cisticola; species Cisticola juncidis. Next base: position 201,365 of record VXBR01010508.1, read on the forward strand.
GAGAGATGACTTTTTGTCCTGCCAAATGTGTTTTCATCTATGCTATCACCATCTGCTACTCTAAATCGGAGGAGCATTGGAAGTGTCTTTTGCCAGATGTGGTTTAAATCTCTCGCTTACTCTATGGTAATAAATGTGCTTTTATAGGCACCTGAAGGGATGTCAGACTTAGTTTGTATAGGTGAGATAAGGTTTGCAATGCTACTATTGTTGAAATGGAGCTGAAAAAGGTGACACTCGGACATAGTGTATACCCTGTACTCATAGTGGAGTTGTGCCTGCCTGTCAGTATCATAAAATATTTGCAAAAAATTAAGCTTAAATCAAGAAACTTTTTTGAATAATTGACTGGAGCTTATTTCACTTCAAAATTTACGCCTCAATCTTTTTATTGTTTAATGCATGGAATGTTCTTAAGCTACTACATGTATTTCAAAGCTAAAAAAAAATCACTTTGTTCATAAGAACTTGTAAAAAATTAAATGAATTCTGATTTTTTTAAATGTTATTAGATAGAGTAATTTTCAGATTGAAGAGCACTTTGATTTGATTGGCAGTGCATTCAATCTCTAGAACAAATTGCTTTCTTCCTGAGTTGTTGTTCTTTTTCTTTCTTTCCTTATTTTCTTTTCCTCTTTCATTCCACCTCTGGATTTCATGTTGATGTAGAGTAGCATTGGTTTTGCTCATTTTCACCACTGTGACTTGGGGAATGTGCTGAAAGCTCTAAAATGAGGAAGAAGTTCAAAGTTTAGGCAGTTTGGGAATGTTATTTTAGATGTTTTTATATTTATGAGCTCATTACAGTGCATATCTGACCTGCAGTCTCTCCCTTAAGTTCCCCAAGAGGACTCCAGTGTGCTCTAGGTTGAATAGTAGAGTTTTGCAAAAGATAAGAAAATGTGACCATGCAGCCTAAACTAAGAACGGACAAAAGTTTTGTGTTAACTATAGGAGAGCCCAACACTGAGTATCAGACAATAAATGGATAATAAATATGATCATTAATTAACACATTGGTTTATTTATTTTGTCACCTCCTTGCTCCTTTTCTTAGAGGGGAAAAAAGTCTGGTCCTATAAATTCTAAACAAATAATGTCCAGGTAAATCAAACCTGTTCTATGACTGTTGTTTATAAATCACACTCCATGTAATTAGTCCCTTCTTGGCATCTCTGAAATCATGGTTATTTTTCAAACATACTGAAAATTAAGATAATTATTCAACAAACCATGATCATGTGTATAAATTATAAAATTCCTTGCATTGGTCTATGCTGTCTGAATCCCAGCCACCCTTGTATATGTTCATTTGTGGTAGTCCTTTCTGGATTGTCTTCATTCATTGGCTAGACTAAATTGTTTATTCTTGGTATGACTGGACATTGCTTATTTAGCAGTTTGGTTTTGGTATGTACACTTTACTAGGATTTCTCACCAGGAGACATTTGGTTTCCATTTACAAATAAATGTTTGACCCCTCAGGATAAAGATGAAAGGTCTTATGCAAGGTGCCGAATGTCTGAAATCTTAAATTAAATGTATAGGAATAAGCTTAGATAATTCAGTTCAGGCTTTCTGCAGATTCAATTTCTTTTGTACTAATTGATTTATTTAGGTCTAAGAGGAGTCTGAGAACATAGAGAACAACTATATGTGTTACAATTCCTAGGGTTTTTTCCTGTAATTCCAAGAACAGGAATTTCTAAAATTGAAGAAATACAATTATGGCAAGCTTGAAGTGTGGCTTCAAATGCTGTTTACTCAAGTAATATGTCTTCCTGTGCAATAATTACAATAGACAATATAAATAAGCACACAAACCCAAAAAGAACAGATATTAGGTGTTTGGGTTTTTTTTTTAATACAAGCAATTATTTGAAAACACATTGTTTTGCATTAGTCAGTGCAGTGTTAATGACAAAACATCTGATTATCATTGGAATTTAGCAGACAGAGCACTACAGAGTAAAGCTAGAGTTCTACTGTTATAAGAGATAATAGTAGAGACCTGTCCCAGCATATCATACTAAACTTTTCTGAGATGATTTGTGGTATGAAAAAGAAGTTTATAATCTTGAAATGTACAAAAATTGCTTTGCTTTGAATAGAGCTGTAAGAAACATATCCATTAAGTGACTCAGAAAGAACGAGCTTTATGATCTGGGAGGGAAGAATAATCTCCAGGAAAATTAGTTTTCTGTGGTATTTGAAAAGCTAATAGCATATTGGGATATGCAGTCAAGTTGTATGTACAGAAACCCAGCATTTCCCAGCAGGTGAAGCATCAGACTTGAGGTTATGGCTGTATGCGGGAGAAGTCTAACAGGGTTCAGTCACTTATGTCAGTTACAACAGGTATTACTTTCCCTAGCAAAAACAAAAAAAAGTGGTAGGTTTGAGAGTTTAGAAATTTGGAAATGGAGAATGCCTATCTTTCAGCTTCTCAATTAAATTCTGTCTCAGTAGTGACTTTTAAATTCCAGTTGTTTGCTGTTCACAAAACCTTGCTTCGATGTAAGAAAAAAAGAAATAGTGGTAGCCTTGTTGTAGCAGTGTATGGCTTTGGAATAGTATGTCAGGGCAAAACTGTCTTCAGTCAAAGCCTGTTAGCACACCCACAAGTGTTCTGTGTTTTACAGTCTTTTTAGTTTTCAGCAGCAATGGCATTTGAAAGGTTTATGTTCTGACTGGTAAAGGAATTATTATGTCTGAAGTCAAAACACTGGAAAAATGGTGTTGTGCGGTCTATTGCCTAGGCAGTTGATGGGACCTAGCATAACCAAGAGCTGCAGTAATGGAGTTGGAAAGTATTTTGGAGACTGCCCAATCCTTTAACCATGTCTTTCACTGCTGGGTATTGAAGGTAAATGTAGTTTTGAATTTTAGCCAGCTCATTTCTCCTCATGTGAGAGATTTATTCTGCTGTCTTTGCAAGGTGTGTGTTCATTCTTTTCACTATTCATAAGACACATGGAAGGGCTTAATGTGATTTAAAAAGAAATAGGATTAGCCAAACTGTGAAAACTTAAAGGATTTGAACAGCACTGGAAAAGGGCACTATCAACAATGAAAAATACTCTTGTTTAACTGTCTGTAGCCACAAGTATACTCAAGGAGCTCAGAGTAAGTACAAAGCATCCTGTCTTTGCACAATACTAATTTGCCTTTTAGCCCCTTTTCACTCCTGATCAGTTAGACAGGGCATTCCAGTTTGTGACCTGGAGTTACTTCTTTGTTGTACCATGCTGAGATTTGGGAGAGATTTTTTAGCACCTGACTGACAGAATTCTTGTGTGAATTTTGTCTGTCATGGCTTTTCTTCATGTAAAGGGTGAAGGAGGGGAGAGATCCTCATTTTGCTGACACTCCTTGGGGAATATGCTGAACATTAATAGTAATATTTTTAAGAATTTTCTCATGCAACAGAAAAAGGGGTCCTGTATGCATCTTCTGAAACCAACTCCTTTTGTGGTCCTGAAAGTCATCCTGCTTTGCTTGTGACATAGTATTCACTTTGTGTCTCTAGTGAACATATAAAATTAGTACAGCACTGACTGGGTGAATACTAAATGCTATAAATATTGGATAAGAAATTAGGTTTATGGACTACACCTGCCACATTAGTATATTTGCTGTGCTTGGCAATCTTTCTAGTGATGGGGAGGCTTCAGACTGAATGCTCAGTTTCAGTTACTTTGCAGATGTCCTTCTTAACTCCATCCCTCAGTTCCTTTATAATATCATAGAATTATATAGAAATGGTTTGGGCTGAAAGGGACCTTAAAAATCTTCTGGTTCAAGCTACCCCCACCATTGGCAGGGAACCTTCCACTGTACTTTGGGTTGCTCAAAGCCCAATCCAGCCTGGCCTTGAACACTTCCAAGGATGGGGCATCTCCAGGCATTTCTCTGGAGAACCTGTTCTGGTGCCTCACCGTCCTTACCATGAAGAATTTCTTCCCAATATTTAATCTAAACCTACCCTCTCTTGTGTAAATCCACTCTTCTTGTCCTAGTCCTACAAGCCCTTATAAAAAGTCTCTCTCTGGCTTTCTTGTAGGCCTTCTTTAGTTACTGAAAGGCTGCTATAAGGTCTCCCTGGAGCCTTCTCTTCTCTATTCTGAACAATTTCAGTGTGCCTTTATAGGAGAGGTGCTCCAGCCCTCTGATCATCTTCATGGCCCTCCTCTGGACTTGCTCCAACAGGTTCATGGATACAGCCAGCAGGTCCATGGAGCCAGCCACTTCCAGGCAGAGTTTATCCTCACAGACACTGGAATAAGCTTAGCAGTAAATTTGGGGTTTTATAGCATGGGAATATATGTGCCACAGATATTGCAGGCAGAGATGATTTTTTTAGCTTCAAGATAAAAAGGCTCAGGCTCAGAAACAGATGACAAACGTGGTCATAAACTCCACTGGTTAGGGCAGTGGATTGTGGAGAGTGCATGGAGCTCTTATGTGGAGGACTAGATCCCAAGAATTAACCTTGTCTTCTTTGCCCATTGGAGAATGACGAATATCAACCTCAGCATCCTCTGAACAGTAATGTCATTTGTGCTGACAAATTATTGGTCTGCAGGGAGGACTGCTGAGGATCATTGTCTCTCTTTCAGCTAACCTTGTGTTTATGTTGTGATGAAGTGCTTGGATACTCAGAGCACACCCTGCATGTAGTTTGTTTTTCCAAATATTCTAGTTCACTATTTTTAGAGCATTCATTTCTGTCTTGCCTGTATTTATATACATATATACACTATTCTAAAAAAACTTTTGCAGTGAGAGCCTTTGACATTATGCTGTTTTAAACCAAGTCAGTGAGACACTAGCCTTACAGATTGTATTTTGTGAGCTTCTTATGCCTTTCCTTTTGCTAAAAAGCTTAGCTATACAATATTGTTCAGAATTGCCTATTAACACCTGCCTTGTCAGAAAAAGGGAGAAAGAGATTCTCTCTATTGCACATATGGAGGAAAGGGTTCAGAGAATGAGCATGCATCATGGAATTCAGACAATTCTGTAGTCTTGAGGATAGGTTTTAGTTTCTGAGAAAAGCAAGAAATTATCCCCTGAGGATGAGAGACACAAGCAACTCTGGAAAAGCAGAACAAGCTACATTTTGTAACTAAAGAATAGTAGGGGGAAGTTGTAAATGTCTCCTTTTTTTCTGTCTGTCCTGTTGCTGTGACCTCACAATATGTGTAGTGGTCGGAGTAAAATATTTAGAGCTAGTGGAGCAAAATGAACGTGGGGTACTGGTTTGATAAGAAGTTCCAAATATTCCAGGCTAGAAAAGCCACATGAATTAGGTAGTTTCTAACAAATAAATAAACAAAAAGATAAAGTCTAATCCAAACTCGAGCATTAATACCTAAGGAACAATTTAAAAGCATGTCTATAAGCAAGGATCTTCATAAAATATTATTAAACAAAATTCAACACTGAATTCCTATTGATATTAGTGGTGATTGCTTTTGCCACAATGGGATTGGATCTGGCCTATTACCAATTTTTGTAATAAAATTTAAGACAAAAAGAATTGCCTAAGATGCTGTTTAATGATAAGTCATGTTCACTCCCCCTTATTTGCTTTTAGTGTCATAAAACTCTTGCAGAAATATCATGTACTACTATATAGTCCTCAAGATGTACAGAAAAATTCTGTACACCCCGTAAGGAAAGTGTGCCAATATACTGTTGAGGTGCAAAGAATGCTAATGATGTTGATCTCTCTTTTTTCCATTAGTGAGTGCTAGAAGGCAAGTCAACTGAAAAGAACAAAAGTTTGTCTGGGTTCAAAACAAGCAAATCAAACCTTTGGAAATTTAATTAATCTCTTCCAATTTGTCTGAGAAATAGCTAAACATGTTTACCTCTGACTTCAGAATTTTGAGAGATCATTGAACTGCTGATGCAATTGAATTTAAGCAATTGTATTTTAAACTACATGTTTTTAAGTAGATATAATTGGTAGAATTAGAAAATATAAACTGCAATGGGTAAGAAACAGGAACAAGGATGCAGTTTTTAAGTGCAGTGATTCGGAAATTTGTAGAACAGCCTCTTTTGAAAGCTGATATTAATTTCAGATATTCTTTAATAAAGTTCTTACCAAAGAATTTTGATCCTATTGCAGTCTGTGCAAAGTTAGTAGCTGAGTGTTTGTGTGGAGCTCAGTGTGGTAAAAGATGTACAACTGCAGTGATTTAAAGGAGAATTGAAATAATTATGCTCCGAGGGTGCAGTACTCTTGCATTGGAAAAAATGCTGACAAAGATTAGAGGAAGAAGAAAGTGCCTCACATATGTCATAGATCATTCTATATTTTTGTCACAGGCGAGGTTCTGGTCTCAAGAGGAAGAACACCTGCAACTACTATTGTGTTTATAACTTTTGTTTTTATTGGGCACTCAAGAATTAGGCTTTGTGTGAGACCACCTTTCCTCTTTTCCTTACTTCTGTGCAAAACAGAATGAATTGTAGCTGAAGGGTTATCATCTCAGGATGTATGCTCTGAAAAAAATGAGTATACATATAGATCTCAGGTAAAAGGAGGAAAAGATAAAAGAAAAAGAACCTGCACTTTCAGAATGGTTGGACATTGGCACAAGTTGCACAGACAAGTTGTGGATGTCCCATCCCTCAAAACGTTCAAGACCAAGTTGGATTATACTTTTAAAACCAAAAAGCCACAACTATCATCGTACTACACAGATAAATTTATTATATTATGTAAAGATTGGAATTTATTTTATGTGTTTGGTTTTGGTTGTTTGTTCTGGGTTTGCTTTTTTAAAAATTATTTTATTGTGGTGGTCTTAAAAACTTTGGCCTTAATTATACCAATGAAAATTTAGAAAAATGCTACTGGAGTTAATATTGTTTTGAAACTATACTCTGACACCGAGGTCAGGAGATGTGATTACATTATTCTTGTCATATTGCTTGCATTATACATATACAATATGCTGTCTAAAAGAGGAAAAAAAAACCCTCAAAACCAAAACAAACCCCAAACATACAAACCCGTCCTCCTCAAATGAAAACAAAACTTCCCAAAAAAAGCCAACCAAAACCCCACATCAGCTTTCCATAAAGAACCCAAACCCATCCAAACCTGTATATACCAAAAAAATCCTACTGAAAATCTAAATAGTCTGGCATTTGGATCAAAGAGAACAAACTGCAACCCAATAAGTAAAAGGATGTAGAGGAGCAGTCTGTTTCAATCCAAGATACAGCATGGTCACATTCACATTCTAGTGTGTGTAATCAAGTTGAGGGGCATTACAATTCAATTCCATTGTTAGGACAGTATAGACATGTTCTCACACTGAATTTTTGCCTGCCTGAGGCAGGTGTGAGGAACTACTCCAGTTGAACTGTCATTGAGAGAGATTTTAGCAGTAATATATAATTTTAGAAATTAAGAAAAGGTAAAATCAATATTTAAAAATCTCAAAGATGGACACAATCCATGAGTTTTAAGAGATCTCTCAGTCCTGAAATTAGTGAATGAAGAGATAAAATCTGTTCCTTAAAGTGGCATCAGAATATGGAATTGAAAATTTATGCAAATTTTTAAGGACTTGCAGCACAATACTCCCCAGAAGATCTGACTTCTCTTCTGGTCATATTAGTAGAAAGGAAATTAAATTTTGTTTTATAAACATGGCTTAAAGGTACTTATAAAAGGAATTTTATCCCATACACACCTTGAAGAAAATTATACCTCACTAATCAAATAGATTTTTCCCCTAGAGTTTTAGAATTGTCAATGATCATGAATGTGTGTGCTCTGCTTAATGCAATATGCTGAGATTCTTCAAAGGTCTTCTGAAAAGAGCCCTCATAAACAACTCTTGAAGAAATTAAGCTTGATTAAGTAAGTGGAAAGGTCTTCCTGTAGATGAATATTTACTTGACAGAAGAATGAAGCTGAGGTAAAAATAGCTTTCACAGTGGAAGGAGGTAACTGAGAATCTTCCTTGTAGCATTTTGAGTCTGAGGGTTTGCTGTTTAACATATTTATGAATGAGCTGAAAATGGGATGAAGTAAAAGTGTACTTAGCTATGCTTAACTCTGAAAAACATGCAGGAGAACAGGGATAGATGGAGAGGCATATGGAATAGTTTTTACATGAGCAGAGGCTAAAGCTGCTTCTGCTAGAAGAAATCAGCCTCGGAGACTATCACAAAGACCTGTAAAATTAGAACATGAAAACTTGCCAGGGAGAGATCACTCACTATTTTCCATGGCACACAAATTAGAAAATGGTTAATTTAACACTTAGGACAAACAAAAGGAAGTGGATCTTGTTTGCTTTTTTTACAATATGACTGTTTGTAGTTTTAGATTTCGTCAATTGTCAGAGGATTTTTAAACATTCAGAAAATCTGTAGAACAGTAAAAAAAAAATTGGGAGACTTTTAGGAAGGACTGTCCATTACGTGCTATTAAACGTGATGATCTGGAGAAGATAAACTACTCAGAGAAGTCCCATGGCTAACTCCTATTTATAACAAATATTCCAGGGGAGCTGCTCTTATACCCCGCTTCTGTTCTTTTCATACTCTGCTTCTCCATGTCTTTCTCCGTCCAAGAGAGGTTCAGAGCCTCAGCACTGCTACAATGTATGGAAGTTGTGGAGTTAGCTCAGCTTTCCACTGTCTGGAACTACTACACAGTGTAAACAGGCTTTAAAAAAATAGTTTAAACCTCTGTAAGCAGTTGTTACTGTCATTAATTCTCTATAATATGATTGATACTTTCTGTTGTGCAATACTTAGTCCCTGCTTATCACATGGACGCTGGATTCCAGAAAAGAAATGAATTTAAGAAGCTAACAAAATCATAGATGGCAGTAGCATTATTTGCTCCACATTGATGTTAATACAGCTGACTTTTCCGAAATATGTAACTTTTTTCAGAAGGATTAAAATGGCAGCAGGAGGTACCACAGGTTAAACTCATACTGGCTTAGCTGAGTCCTTTAACTTTTTTCCTATGTCTTTGAGATACAGACTTAAAGGCCTGAAAAAGTATACTAGACTTTGAGTAATATGCCTGTGGACGTGTAGGTTTTCGGGTTGACTCTAGCCTTAATGGGGAAAAAAGCAGGACCTACAGTATTGAACAAAATGTGCATTTGGGGTAGAGCAATTAAGAAAACTTATTTCCTTTTCTTTTGCCTTTAAATAATCTCAATGCAAGAAAGCAATATGAAGAATCACTCTTCTTGACCACCAGTGGTCTATAAGAATACATTCCACTGTGCCAGTCTTCACACAGTGCAAGGTGTTCTCTCCTGACATCTTTGCACATTGGCCCTTAAAAGAGATGGTGCTGGGATTGAATCTCAGAGGTGTTTGCTAAAATAAACAAACATACAAAACCCCCCAAACTATTAGGTTGTATTAAAATTTAATCTATATCTGATATGGCTTGGGGGCTGTAAGAGAAATCCTGTGGCAACCCAAAGTCTTCTTTTTGCACTTGTAGGGGTATTAGGAGCTTTTGTCGAGTCTGAACAGTTGCAAGAAGGGGACCTTTACAAAATTTGATTTTTGTGGTACAATCTTGTTTCTACAAGTCTTATAAAATGTTTGTATGTCCAGGGTTTGAGATAATTGAATGTTAGTCTGGATGGATAAGTACCAATTTGGAATTTAATTGTTAGATTCAGATTATGTTCGGAGGCACGGTAACAGACCAGTGCTGGGTGTCTGTTCATGAGGTTTGAGAACTGAAATTTGATTGTTATATTTTATTTTCCTTGCCCAGCCAAAAGGTGAAGGGTAGTCTTTCCCATTGGAAAACTACCATTCAGTTGGCCACAAAAACATTCAATCTTTAAAAAAATTAAAACACCAAAAAAAAATCTCAATCCACAAAAAAAATCCCCATCCAAATCAAAATCCAAAGAGAATTGTGCTGCACACAAGAAGCACTAGCCATAAAATATTCCTCCTTGTGCATCTATACCAAAGTGTAATGCTGCCTAGTCTACTCATGATGTTTTAGCAGTCACGCCTGTAGTTTCTGGACATGAGCTTAGCTGCTGCATTTAAAGAAAATATGCAAGTATGGCTTTCTTACAATAGATGATGGATGCTGTGGCACTTCCTTAGAAAGTTACTGGAATTTAGGGCATGAGCTGGGCTTGTGGTAGTTCAGATGCCAAGTCGTGACAGTCAAGTCAGAGGCATCTTAAAAACATACCCACCGGGGGTCCCAACTGCTCTCATGCTTCCCGAATGGTCTGCTGTTCAGAATAATTCACATTTGCAAAACTTCCCTAATGTAGAAGAGTAAGACAGGATAGATGAATACTATGGAAAACCTTCATTTCCTTGGTATGAAGAATACAAATAAAAGGGAAATATTTGGTGTAGTTTTCTTGGTTTTTCTCCTCTCAAATATTCCGTGTTTTATTTCTGAAATAGAAATATAAGGTCAATTTTGTGGAATATTAGAATTAACGATTATAAAGTTGGGGGTTATTGCATGTGGCTGGTTGAAAAAATATTTGAAATTAAATCCTATGTTTTACTTTCCTATTGTCTCTCATTTTTCTAGGTAAATGAAAGTAATAGCAAAGCCTTCATTCAGTCAAGGCTGAATAGAGAAAGGGAATAGGTTGTAGTGCACAGAAGTAAAAGCTTCTTATTAAATCACTTTATTATGAGAGTAGAATCACTGTTTAAATAAGCAATACTGTGTTCTTACTTTAACAGAGTTCGTCAGTTTCAAATGATTACTGTAGTCTGAAACATCTCCAATGAATTGAAACTTAAACCTGTCTTCTTTTTTTAAATATATTACTAAACTGGCATTATATTTGTGTTAAAACATCTGTCATCTTATGTATGAATGCTTTTCCCTAATGGTCAGCTTGTCACAGTTAATTAGTCTTTAGACATATGAAGAGTCATAAAGCAATGTGACATTGAAAATTATGTTTCTAAACACACGTAACTTTGAACCCTAAACAGACAACGTGCTCACTCTTTCTTTTTGTGCTGCAGCAGACTGTAAACTACCTTCAAATCACAAGGGCTAAGGGAGTATGCTGCTTTCTGTGGGAAACACTTGTTGCATGAGCGTTTAAATTTGCTGCATGCGTGGGAAGTTTTGATGTCTTCACAAGTTTTTAATAATGATGTAGAATTGCACAACCGACTTCCTGTATTTTTGAATTTGTTCTTGAGTTTTACATGTTCTAGTTTTCATCAGAAAGCCCTGACTGTGCTCTGAAAACTAGAAGTGCATTACATGAACATAAGGCTATCCCCTCAATCATTGACCATCTCTAACAATTTGGAATTGCCATGAATTTACGGTAGAATTTATTTTGATCAATTGGAAATATGTATTATAAGTATATTCAGACTTAAGACAAACCTGGCATTAGGCTTTTCATTCTGGCTTTTGTCATGTTTTTAACTTGCTGGTGTTCCACACAATGATTGACACAATGCTGAAAATACACATTGGATTTATCTTGGAAGAAGGCAAATGAGCACTAAGATGTGCTGGACCATTAATCCTTGTTTGCTTTAAGCTGAACAAAAGCTGAAGGAATTTCAGAAACCTGCAGCATCTATGTAATTTTCCTATTGGATTGGGCTCTATGCTATAAAAGAAACTGGAAAAGGAAATGAAACCAACAGAGTAAGTCCATTCATAAAAGATCATAGCAGATGTTATATCAGCATCTTAGTTGCCTGATGTTTATGCAAGAGGCTTTTTCTACCAAAGGTAATTCATGATGTCCTACACTCTATTAATCTTCTTTTGGATAAGGTGATTTCCATTTCACAAATATTAATGCTTTAACATATAGAAACCGGGTTTTATTAAAATCCTCATTATGGTTTTCTGAAGAAGAGGTAATTGCAGGAAGATCAGAAGCTAGTGGTTGATGTATGTCTCTAATTAATTCTATTTGGTTTCCAAAAACACAGCAACTTACATGTCTTATAATTTAAGATGATTCTGCTTTTTTCATTATAATAGTTTTAGTAGACCTTAAAAAATATTAATAGGGATGGAAGAATTATGCAAGGAGAGAGAGCACAAATAGCTGTAAGAATTGCCAAAATGGGCTATGGGTACATAGGTAGTATTTTCCTTTTTTAAGAGTGTTCTAAATTCCAGTAGACAGTGTTTGATCTTCCCTTATGTTTGGGAAGAATGAGAAGCTAGTGCTTTTCATGCCCTCTTCCCTCACTTTACAACCTACTAGGTAGCTGTCTTCTGAGTTTGGGATTCTGCATGGGCCTAACAAAAAGCAGGGGTTCCAGACACCATGTATTACATGCTGGCAAATGCTTAGAAAAAGGAAGATATTCTTTAGCATCTTGCCCTGGAGGTGAAGAGGACACTATGCTTCCAAAGGTAGTCACAAACTATGGAAGTTACTAAGAGTAAGTGAGGTATGTATTTATGCCATGGGGAGGTGGACATCTGAAGTAGTGTGGAATCCAAATGCCTCCATGCTGATGGACCTTTTTCTAGCAGGTTTAGCAATTGGAGGACTTGGGAAAGTTGTGGCATAAAGGGCTGGCCTTTGAAAGGACCTCCTGTGAGAGACGCAACCTTAAAAAATCTAGAGGAAAAATCAATTAGGACAGATCTTTAGAGGAAAAAGAGATAATCAGAGACAATGTCATTAGCTCTATCAGGGGTATTTTGCCAAGGCCATAGCACTCTGTGGAGCTGCATTTTCTCAGCACCTGTCCAGCACTCAACAATATTTTACTGTTACACAGTTATTCCTTTCTTTGTAATCAAGCTTACAGACTGCAGCCTGGCTGCTGTATGAGAGATCCATAATAAAATTACAGAACATGCCTAACCAGTTTTAGCAAACTCTGAGCTCTCTTACGGCTCCATATACATACACCCTAACAAGCACAATAACACTAAATGTCTTGTACATGAAAATGGTTTGCTAGATGCTGTGGTAACAGAATAAACAAACATTAACAAAATGGAGTCCTGCTCTGATAAATACATTCTGAAAGCAAGACTCTCAGGACCAGATTCTCCTCATCTGATTTAGACCAGCTCAGCATCATTAACTGACATGAATTTACACAAGTTCTATAAAAATATGAATCTAAAGTTATTGATTTCTTCCCTCCTCAGGGATGATTTTTGAACCATGTTTCTTTTATACCATATAGTGTTTTGAGATCATGGTGCAAAATTCAGGCTTGGCCTTGAGAAAAGCAAAGAATCTGCAACTTGGCCCAGGCCAGATATTGTCCAGTCAGGGAAGCTCTGCTGCAACAACATGATGAGTCAAGGAAAGGTAGTAAATAGCTAGGAGAGCCTCATGTGTCTTCTGAATGCTAATTTTGCATGAGTACATACATGCAGATTTTCCTCTAGGCAGTGCAGGTCCCTCTCTGAAATCAGGGTTGACAGTAAGAATTCTAAGTTGTTCTGACTCTGCAGAGGTAAGATGTTAGTAATACTCATATAATCACTATTAGATGTAGCTATAGGTTATCCTGTAGCTTTTCTAAAATCACAAAAACAGTCTTACAACTACAGTTGTAGTCTGTTGCAAACTGACAACTATGGGGTACCTGGCAAGGCTGTTAATGCACAAAATCTTGACAGGAAATAGAACAAGTGAGTGTGTGAATGCAACATGAGTCATCCAGCACCATTCAGGTTTGCACTAACATTTAATGGTTGTGCACTGAGAAAACGTATCTTAAAAATATTCGGATTGGGAGGCACCTTTGGAGGTCAAATGGACAAACCTCCTGGTCAGTCAAGAGCCAATGCAAAGGCTAGATCAGGTTGCTAAGGGCTTTGTTCAGATACCTTCTTGAGTATCTCCAAGAAGGAAGGCTCCTCATGTTCCTCTGCAAACATGATCTAGGTCTTAACTACTCTCTCTGTGAGTGTGCCTTCTTCAGCTGGGGGTAGTTGTCAGCTTCAGCTTCAACGTAAATATTGTAGGACATCTTGCTGCTGTCTCTGTGCTGACATTACTGATCTGTGGCTTCAGAAGTTTTTAGGTCTTCTCTTACAACAATATATTGGGGGATTCAGTAAGGAGTTGCAAGACTCAGATTGCTGGAGGGTTTTGGTGGTTTTAGTTGACATGCAGAGGTTGAGGAAACATCTCTATATTTGGCAGAAATTTCAAAGTAGATAAATCAGAGATGTCTTCAGGACAAATATTCTTGTTCTGAATCTTCTTGAACATTAGAAAACTATGGAACAAGGCTTAGAAATTTTGCTAAAACATACCTCTGCAAGAAATTAGGATGAGGTGCAGTAAACCTTGTATGGTATATACTGTTTCAGCTTGTGGGTGGCTGAACACTTTTGTGCTGCAAATACATTGTGCAGTGTATATTGTACCGCAATATATTCTGAGGTTTTAAAGGAAAGTGACATAGAGCTAAGAGGAAAAAAATTACTGCAATTCCCATGTTTTTGTCTTTGCATCTGATTTAAGGGAAAGAGACCTACGAATTAATCAGCTGCTGATCTGAACAGCAGGAAAGCATAAATCCATCCAAAGTAACAATCTCTGTTGCTAAAATGATGTTTACTTTTTATAATACAGGCTATAGGTATGACTCAATATCTTGAATATTTCTCACCAAGATAAGTGGAGAAGTGTTTGTGTTGCACCATCTTTTTGTTTCTCAGGTGTTTTGAGGCTGTCAGCTTGATCTTGCAGTATAATTCAGAGGATTTTCTTGCTTTCATTAGGTGACTGCAGTCTCCTGAGTGTGCTCTGCAGTTTATTATTCTTGCTTTTGATTATGGAAATTCCTTTGAGATATTTAAATGATAACATGCTCTGTTCTGTTTTGGAGCTATGTCTACTACAACTGGCACCACGCTTTCTCGTAGTAGCTAAGAGTTGCTTTTTGTACAAGTAAATCTTCCTTATTTTGGCTGCAGTTCAGTATAAATCCATATTGTGACGGAATTTTCCATGTTTGGTATTGAAAAACATCATTATCTCCTATGAAGAAGTAAAAGAACTTCACCAGTTGTCTTTAGCATTTAAAAAATGCTTATACACAGAGGCCTTACACCCCTTCTTCAGAAAGATAAAGAAATGTGCACCCTCAAAGTGATCTCCTGAGGTCTCTGTGAGTCTGAGGACATTACATGAGAGAGGATGATGTTGAAAAAACTACATTGGCTATAGTTCTTCTTCTGCCCTTCTCTCTAGCTTCCCACGCAGTACATCTGGACACAGACAACATACATTATGATAGGTTCAAATAATCCAGTAATTCATAAATTTCACTAGAGGAAATTCTCCAAAATGCACCATTTGAATATACCACAAGTTGCTGATTTTGCTTCTAGATTCCTATTATGAATTCCCTGGCATTTTTAAATAATTTATAGATTTTTTTTTTCCAGAATCACATATATAGAATGTGGACTTGAACTTTAGCTTTATTAAAACAAACAAACCAATAAAGCACAAAAAACAAAACCAAACAAAGCTCTCTCTCCCCCACCTTCNTTACATCTTAGGTTTTTAACATAACATAGATCCTCTCAGAACTAGGTTAAAAAAATTGACATCTCAGACTAGGATTCAAGGTTACGGTAAAATCTGAAATTGTGCAAGTTTTGACAAGATTTGATATTTTGAAAAGAACATTGTAACACTTCTGAAGATGCACACACTTCATATATTTGACAAAAAGCTCTGTTTAAGCTGTGTTTTTTCCAAGTCTCAACTGTGTGTTGAGAGATTAATGAGAATTTTCACCTTTGTTGCTGTGAAATTTATTTGCTAGAAGCAAATTGATTTTCTTTATTAGCTAAGCATTATTGATACTCTTACTAAAAACAACAACAACAAAAAACACGAGGTGAAAATACAGGAGAGTAAATGTTAGGAACAGAAGGCTGTCCATCTGTCTTTATCCTAATTGTACGTGGAGGGAATTTTCACTGTTACTTCACCTGAAACAGCTCCCTTCCTCTGCAGTCTTCTCCTGGTATCTGTGGGGAGATAAGAGTTTTGTTACTGCAGTGGATAGACATGCCATAGAACATGTACACGTTCTATGTAGTGGGGCTGGTATCTGGATGTCACATGTGACCAAAAACTAATCAGCCTCTTCAGTTCACCCTGTGTCCAGATTCTGCTTTCCATGGAGGAGGGATTATGAGTAACTTCTGTTCTGAGACTTGAACCTCAGAGAACGTTTGAGTGGTACCTTGCCAGTTAATTCAAGAGTGTTGTAGTTACAGACCCTGACCAAGCAAAATGTCTGTGGGATCTTTTGGTTGCTGGGCAGGCTTGGACTGTTTGGTTGTTGTGGCAGCAACCTTAGCTGGTGGCTAACAGTGCTGGATCCAGAGCTTCATCTTGGAGGGTTGTTTAAGCCTCCTGGTGGAGTAGTCTTAGTGTGACTTATCTACCAATAAACTTTCTAAAATATGTCTTTCAGAATCTTGTAATTAGTACTGATCTCTATATCATCTTTAATCTCTCAAGGAAACTTTACTTGGAGTTTGATGGAGAGGTCATTTTTGAAATAAGATGGAAAATTCTAGTAAAACCTAGTAAACCCTAGTAAAAGAAATTCTTCCTCATGACTTCCTATTTTAAAAACTCATGTGGCAATCCCCTACAGTTTGAATAGAAGAAAATTCTCCGGTATGATCAGAGTCTGCTATAACATCCAAAATCATTATAGCAATGGAAGATAGTAGATGGAAAATATATTTAGTTTTCCAGTTTGGTTTTTCTGTATAATCTAGTTTGACTACTTTGGATAATTTTTTTATTAGTCCATTCATGTTTTACTGTCAGGATCTTTCCAACTGATAGCATTACAAGAAGGAAATTATTTTGAGGAAGAATTAGGGTGGGTAGTACCCACTGAATTTGAAAGGGAAAATATTCTGACTACAGAAGTAATTCAAATTAGCGAAAAGGCTCTGGGAGCCATCATAATACTTCCAAGGCATGTTTTGTCTAGGTAGAAAAATTGTTTGTTATCCTTCCTAACTCTGAATGCATTAGAAATTCCCTGTAGTAAGCCCTAAGGGAAGTTTGCCTTGGAGTGTGTTTCTCCCCTGTAACACTTCCCTGATGCAAATTATTGATGCATGATTGCAATCTCCAATTGTGACAGCATTTCTATGTTTTAGCTTAAATGAACCTACATGATAGTTATTTGGAAACATTAAGGCTCATTTAAAACACTATTGATGATTAAGTAGCAAATACCATTATATCATTGGGAAATATGTCAGCAATAGTTACTTGTTTCCATGCCTTCAGCACATTCATCAAAGGGATAACAAACAGATACTTTTTTGAATTTTAATGAAAAAATTGTAGTGAAGACATGAGGCTTTAAAATTCAAAGGTCTATAAATAATGAATTTTTTCAGCAATGGTTACTGTTTCTTTATCTTTAGGAAAAATAACAGCTATATGTTGTACTTTGTTGCTAATAGCATACTTTAATATTTATGAACTGCCAGTTTTCTATAGACAGAGAAATTTGGTAGTTGTCACAGTAATGGTTTGTTATTTATATGCATCTAAATTTTACAGAAGTAGAATACTATAAGTTTATTAAATTTGCACTAACCAGATCCTCTTTTACTGTTACGTTCAATATGGAGCAACCTGAAGGCTACAGAAGTGCTGTCTTATGGTCTGTCACCAGAAAGCAGCCCACAGGCCTTGGCTCAGGAGAGGTCACTGGTACTCTGTGTGTGTGTGTGTGTGTGTGTGTATCTGTGTGTGCAGGACCTCAGCCTGCAGGCAGGAAGCAAATTAAAGAAACAAGGCTTTCTGTTTGGTGTAATTTCATATCTTGGGATGAATGGAGTCATTGTGGCAATAACTAGATTATCTGATTAGGAGATGGATTATACTGCAGTTGTATAGCTCCATTTTCTAAGAGGAGTTAACATCTTTTGAGTTTTATGGATAGTGCTGGTGTTTTGAGAGGCTTCTGAATATGTTACAAAAAGACTGTGATTCACTTCCTCTCAAGCTCAGTTTGGCCTCTGCTGCAGTAGTATGACATACAAGCACTTGTGATTTTCCAAATTACTTCAAAACCTTTTAAATCTAAGAAGCCCCAGGCATCTGCACTTAAGTTTCAGTTAGCCTCTGAGGATTTATTTGATTCCACAAAATGATCTCTCAGGGGTGTAACATGAACCTTCAATATTTATTGAGAGAGTATTTTAGCTATCTTAAGGTTTTTTTTGTTTTGTTTTGTTGAATTACCAAAAGAATTGTAGAAATTTATCATTGCTTGACAGTGGTAGTTGTGTACATGCCCTTTGTGAAACTTGACTGAGTCAGTATAAACATATATGCTCTCTACAGGAAATGTTACTTCACTTAAGCAGTGTCTAGGTTTTTTTAAATCATTTTTACCTCTGGAAAAAGAGCTAAATCATTGCCTCTTTTGTTTTGTGGGTGAAGAAAGATGTATTGTCACTTCTAATGTCCAAAATGTTGACACATACTGTCTGCTTTATTACTAAATAGCTTTCTTCTCTTCCTCTCCATCTTTTTAAATGTAGCTCCTCTGCTGCCACTTAAAAGGATATTACAAAATATGGATTGTTTGAATAAGAGCTTATGAATCACGTTCTGCAGGGCCTAATTTTTAGAAATCTGGCACAGGAAACAGAATTTAGAAGGAGTTGCTTGAGTCGCTTAAAAAGGATGTAGATCTCTGAAAGGCAATGAAAAGAAACTTGCATGCAGTGCAAGGAGCAGCCTAGAGCAAATAGAAACCACTGTGGTATCTTCTGTCTTTATTTCCACTTTATCCTATCTCTGCTCTCCTCTAGAGTACAGCTGTCTCAGCAGCTCCAAGAAAGGTGTTTTGCTCTCTGTTATCTAAAAAATACATTTTTAAAATGAAAAGATTCCTGCCAGTTAGTTTTGTTTTATTTCAAAAAGTTTAGAAAAAGTAGCATTTTGAGGTTTTAGGATAGGAATTGGAAATCTGCAGATTCTATTTTTTAATTTCTTTTTTATTATTATTAATTTCAATTGGATTTTTATATTTTTATGTACCTAAAAAAGCTTTGTAGTTCTGGCACAAAATGCTACATTAGAAAAACCAAGCAAAAACCCAAACAAAAAAGTGGAAAAAAAACCCCAGCATCTCCCACAGACATTTTTGAACATTATGCTATTGGCATAACTACGGTAAATTAGGGCATACAAAGTCTGAAAGGGTAGTATTAACAAGAATTAATTGCAAGTTTTTCATTTTTACTGTATTTACTTTTTTGATATAAATGTGTTTACCTTAAGAATCTCTGAAGAACAGTCCACATAATGAAAACATCTTTATTCTGCTTGAGAGTGAATGCATGAAATCTCCATTTACTTCTATTTCTTTCTGCAGTTGCAAGATCTTTATCTGTTCTGTAATTCAGTTTTCATACTAGTGCAGAATGTGTTGCAATATGAATAATTTGAATCATGATTCACGTGGTCTACTCCAATGTACTTTGGTATTTTATAATTCATACCAAAATTTAATTTCCACACCTGTGTCCATAAAGACACTGTCATTGCAGATTTTGCAGAGTAATGTTTTTAGAAGCAGATTCCTATGTGTGTTCAGTGATTCTTCCTGTGAGTACTGCTTGAGACTAGAGGTAAAAAGAAGGCAAGGAGTGGGACAGATGGAAAAAAAACCAAGCCCAAAACAATCAAAAACAGAGGAAAAAGGAATTCAAAGAAATACAGAGCTAGTCCATAATAAATATATTTGAGGTGCTAATTCAGATCATCAGTACCTGAACCAGTGAAGATTGCATCTGTGTAAAGCAGAACCTTTCTACTTGATTTTCCACATAGTTCTGCCCTTTATTTGTGTGCAAACTCCTACTTGGATGAGAGTACCTCATCCGCAGTTCTCACTATATTCAGTCTGAAACTGTCATTTAGTGCCTTTCTGGGAATCTTGAACAAGGTTCATTGGGTCAAATACACAAACAGTTGTTGTTTGGATGCCCAAGCTTCTTGCAATGTATGGCCTATGATAGACTTCCAAAACAGAAGCCTTGGGGACAGCAGCATTCAAAGAGCACAGCTCCAATGAGAGGTGCTAAACAAGAAGAAATGTCTGAAGTGAGAGGCAATGGCAGATGTTTCGGTAATAATGGCAGTAAACACTGCAATCAGTTTTAATGGCATTAATTAAAGGAATTAAATTTTCTCCTCCTCTAGCATGGACTAACAACAGCACTTTGCTGTGCTGAGGAGCACTGCTGCTCATGGCTTTGATAAAGACTTTTTAACTGGGTGGTTCTTTATCTTTTGTTAAGCAGCAGTGACTATAATACCTTCAAATGAAGGAGAGTTTCTTCTATAGGAATGAAGAATTGTCTAAATGTAGTTATATGGAGATGTCCTGGGTTTTGTGCTTGACTGTATAAAGAAATTAGATTTGGTGGAAATTGCTCTCCATATCATTCAGTAGAAGTAAGTGGTGAAGTAAGGTATCTCAGAGAACAGGTCTGAATACTGATGGATTATTATTTTTTGTTTCACTTGAAGATGTGCTTTGAAGTATTTGAATCTTAAATCTGAGATGCATTTCTTGGTGTCTTGTAAGGATTGGAAATTCTTTTGCTTCCACCCTCCTCAGTGGACCACATCTACAGCTCTTAAGCAGCAGTGAATCCTAGAATTCCCACAAGCACCCCCTACGAGATGTATTTTTTAAAAATGTCAGAAACAAAACCCTGTTCCCTGTTTGTTTTGATATTTTTCTCTCATAAAAAAGTGTCAGTTACAACCTATTTCACTTTTCACTGATCACATTTTCTGACAGCCAAAGTGTTCATCTGGGTAACTTCTAATCAGTCTAATTGTCATGTTAAAGTATCCCAGGCTATAATGAAGGATCCCCAAACTGCAGTCTCCAGAGACATTTCTGTAGTGTTTATCTTCTAGTGTAATCCAAGTGTTCAGTAAAATTAAAGTTGATGGGCTATATGTTTCCCTTTGACTGACTCTTTATGATCAGCATTTACTTACCCATATCCACGGAGCTGGATTCATCATGTCTTAAACACATTCCAAGTATGAATTTGAGTTTGGATCAGGTTGTAAACATAAGAGGGCAGACAGAAGTGTGAATTCTTTTATTCAGGTTTTTTGGGGAGCTTTTTGCTTTTTTGTTTTGTTTTAATTACAAGAACACATTTCAGAGTAGCAATATGGTTATTAATGTCACCCCAGTAGTCATCAGCCATTACAGACACTTTAATTCATATATTACAGGAGATCAGAGAAAAGAAAAAGCAAAAGTTACCATAGGCATGAAGAACAAGTACTGAACTTCATGGATCTTGAAGGGAATGACTTCAAACTTCAAAAAAATTCCAATAAATTTGTCATAGCAACAAGGGTCTCTGTATCAATGCTTTTTAAAGCTGGATGGGGACACACTGCACCATCAGCTTTGTCAGAGGCCCTTAACAATCCTTGATCTTTATTTGCCAGAGGCTCTTAATCTTCCTTGATCTTTATTTGACAGATAAATGGCTCATACCTTGGTTTTAATGCTTTGTTTCAAACTCTGAGAGAAGAGAGGGAAGTACAGCATGCTCTACTTTGCCTAACATACATACAGAATACTTTGATCTGGTAAAAATATATTATGTCAAACAAATCTCTGCGAGCACCTTAATAAAGAGACCTGACACAACTCTAAGCATTGTCCTAAATTTCTCCAATAAAAAAGGTCTCTGTAGCAGCACTGAGCAACACTGTCAGCTGAGCTGAGCTCTGCCTCCCTGCAGTGGCAGCACTCTGAACCTGTGGAAAATGGCTCTTCTCTATTTATTTCTGCACCTGCAGGATGTTGGGCTTTGATTAGATTTTTTTATGTCAAGCAAGTAGTTAAAAATACTGATTGTCTTATCTTAGTTGGGCACTGGGGTCGAAGATGGTCGAAGATGGCTTAAAATTTCTTTCCATGTTTAAGGTTCTGACCAAAAAGGCATAGCTGGTGCTCATCCTGACACTCGCTCATTTCTGTGTACCTGTAACCTGTTCATCTGTGTGCAAGTGTGTGTTTGCTGTTTAAAGGGCATATAATCACTATATTTTGATGGCCATAATTAGGTTTTTTAGAATATGGCAATTCCTTTCAACTCAGCATGAGGAATTTGGCAGTTTGTTGTTCAGATGGCTGGAGCTGACTGTGAGGTTCCTACCATGAGCAATGACTTCGCTGAGTTTACTGGTATTGTGATCCTTGCAGGTTGCTACTGTCCATTGTATGTTCTAACAGTGTTTAAATATTAGTCACAGAGACAATCCATCTACAAAACTGGCTTGTAGTTTGTCTTCTGCTAGATCTTGCTTATTTTTCTTGGTTTTTTTCTTCTTGCATGTTAGTTGATCTTTTGTAAGGCTCAGCTCCATCTGAAAGCTGCTACTGATGACAGATTATTTTTCCACTTCAGAACATGGGGAAAAAAGGAGTGTGTATGTGTATGTAGAAAATACATGCCTTAATGACTGCAGGGCTTCAAAAATGCCAAAACTTATGATCTCCTATTTGGAAAAAGTGAGTCTGAGTCATGGCTGACATTCTTCAGTAAAGCATCTATTAGCACCAGTAAAGAGGCTGCAGTATTTCCCTTGTGTGGGAGAGTTTTATTCCTGTAGCTTAGTGCTTAAGAATAAATTCTAAAGGCCAGTTAAAAATTGTATTTGTTTGAAAATAGAGGTTTAATAACCATTTTCGACCAAAAGTTAGATACTGAACCAATGCCAGTGCTACTGCTGATTTAGAAGAGGTGATGCCTTACTAAAGGGTACTATTAAGAAACCTTTTCACTTCGTATGAAGTGGCATCTGTTTCTGTGAAGTTGGTTTGTTGCAAAAATTCAGTTAAATAAGGTTTGTTTCACAATTGTAGTGTAGTGGTACAAAAGGCATATTGTATTTTAGAGATTTGTGTATTTTTAATGTTACCTTAAGGAGTCATAAAATGTGAACTTCTGTTGATGCAGTGATATAGATTGGGCATGAAAATTGCTGGGGTTTTGTGTTTTGCACAGTGGTGAGAGGCTACCCTTCTGAATGTGCAGGGGGCGGCCAAGGATTGTGAGTATGGAGACGCACAAGATTGACTGTCCCAACCCCTCCCTCAGGATTTGATTGGGGCTTTTCACCTTCCTCATTTGACACTGTTGAGTAATTGTCCTTTCCGTGTTAAGTTTTGCTCTGTTGTCTTCTCCTTTCTCTGAGCAATGTTACCATTATTTCTGTTCAGAAGAGACAGACCTCTTTTTTTCTGAGAAAGAAGCTGCAAAACTGCTGAATCTGAAGACCAAGGATTTTCTTTTTCCATCAGTGTTTCTGTAGATGATATCTAGCAACTGAAATATGGAAAAAAGCCAAGGATCCACGTAGAATGTTCAGCCTACACGTAGCAGCTGTATATAAGTAAGAATGGTCAGAGTTCTGTTGTGATTTATGGTGAGAGTAGAACTACACAGAGCCTATATGGGTCTGGGAACTTTAACCAGCACATTTAGAAAGAGATTTCTGGATATGATTGTGCAAACTGAATTAAACTTTTTTTCCCCCTCTACTATTATGACATATTGATCAAATAAGAAAACACTTTTTCCAGAGAGAAGTGTTACAAGAGAGTCTTGTATCTGTTCTCAGTATGTCCTGATACAAACTCTATGGAAAAGCATTCAGTGCCTCTGTGGTAAATCAGAATAAAAAAATTCATCTGTGGTTTTTGGAACAAATTGATATAAACTGAAATCTGCTATTTATAGCCTTTCCATCTGATCTTCTCCACAATATGGCAGAAAATTTAAAAGTATTTAAGAATCTTCAGGGTTTTATTCTCTGTGCCAATTATTTTTTTCAGTGAGTATTGAGTTTTACTCACTGGTATGGTTAAGTTATATAAGAAATATAGGACTAGGTTAAATATAAAAATTTCTTTGTCTTTGCTGAGAAGATGCTTGGATTTGATTATATAACCAAATCTGGAATTTTTTTTTTTTTTACTTTTAGATGCAGGGTTATAAAAAGTATTCCTAAATGAGTCTTTGATGCTTGAGGTGAAACTTTCTAGGGGAAAAAAACCCAGGTGTCCAAGAATTGGTTTTCTCCTCTGAAGTCTCTTCACCTTTTCCCTGTGAAACTCTTAGTGTCAAACCTTTGGAAAATCAGATCTTAAAGATTCTTAGATGTAATATAAGTAGGAATGCCTGAAAAGCCTTTAATTAACAGAGAAAACAGATTTCAGTTAAAGTTTAGGTGTATATCTTGAACATGAGGTTACTTGGCTTGGGTTTGTTATTTGATATAGCTGTACTGATATGAAGCCATTGGTAAGAGCTATACTGCTGCAAACCTTTAAGGTAGGCAAGAAGTTCATCTGTTTGTCCTAGTTATGGTTATTTCGGCTTTAAAGTGGAGTAAATTCAGCTAATTAAATACAAAGTGGCAAACTTGCTGCTGCTGAGTTCTTGTGAATTCACACCCAAAAAGGCTTTAAAGAATGCAGACCAAGCAGTTCAAACTAGTGCAAAACTCTTTAATTTGCACAAGTAGGTCTCAAATCTCTTGAGAAAAACTAGTTTTTAAGGGATTTGATTGTGTGGGGGTTTTTGGTGGGTTTGTTTCGGGTTTTTTGTGGGTTTTATTGTTGTTTTTTGAGGGAGGTGGGGCCTTGGGGGGTGTACTTTTTTTAGAGAGGGCTTTTTGTTTGAGTTTTTAGGGCAACTCTTGATTCTTGGCTTCTCAGACCTTAAAAATTGACATAAACTGGTGCTGATCTTGGAGAACATGAGCCCCTTCTTCATGCATAAATAAATATATGTGGGGCTATGGAACAGATGAGATCTGGGAGTTGATGAGGATTTAAAAACTTGACAAATATCCTAAGTTGCTTACTTTAGGACAGCTCACTTATCCTGCTCCCTGAATGTGTGTGCCAGAAGAGAGGCAGCTGTGCAGGAAGGTGACACAAAAGGCTGTGCATGGACTTTCTGCTGATTATGTTGACTTAGGCTCATGTAAGGTTTAAAGTTCCTAACGTGTGCATTGAACTGGAAATTACCTTCCTGAAAGAAACTGGAAGAATTATAGTTATCTAAAATCAGAAAGACCTAGAGTCCCTGAAGATCAAATCATTCAGACTAAAGGTTTTCTCCAGCCAAGAAAGCTGAAAAGGTCATGGGGAAGAGCAAGTTGAGATTTTAAAATTTGCTTTTTGTGAATCTGAGATGTTTAGAATGTTATAGTCACATTTTGCTTTAAATCCTGGGTTTTTCTGAATTC
Organism: Cisticola juncidis; assembly: GCA_013400215.1. Lineage (NCBI taxonomy): Eukaryota > Metazoa > Chordata > Aves > Passeriformes > Cisticolidae > Cisticola > Cisticola juncidis. The sequence goes on from VXBR01010508.1 coordinate 226,705, forward strand.
TTGTCCTATAGAAAAATACTTCCTTTTGAGATGGATTCAGCGTCAATATTTGAGACTGTGCTGTTGTCTGTAACAGGTCTGCTGCTAAGCATATAATTGGTACTCCATTTCCTTTCCCTCGTCATAAGCAGCTCTGTTTTTGTGAAGTGTAATCCTTCTATCCTTATAATGTATAAAATGTATTCTTGTAATGGATAATTCTTTTTTATTAAAAAAGAGTTCCCAAAGTATAACAAAGCTTGCGTGTTTTCTGTAGAAGGCTTCATGCACTGAGAATTATAGAGGACTACTGTATGTAGAGTAGGGTTTTTTTAATTTTTACTAAGCACTAGATTTGCTAAAAATATGGTTTCAAATTGTTTTAACATGGTGAATTTGACCTAGATTTGTGAAGTTGTTTACAATATGGTAACTTGTTTACAAATATTCCCTGTAAGAGAGGAGAAGATGAGGTGTTTCTATGCTGATGTTAGGGTGAGTGCTCCAAGAGTTCCCTCACTGATGCCAAGGAAAATAGGTGTGATTTCTTGAGCTTGCAAGTAAATCAGAGGCAGGCATGATGGAAGCAGTGATTTTATTTACCTGTGCAAATTGTGGTGATCAAGCACATGACTGCGTTTCAGGTACTGTGGTCAATTATGACTGGATGATTTTGCTCTCTTAGTCATCTTCCCTCTCTTCCATTTCCCAATTCTCTCCCTACCACTTTTGTCTCCTCCAAAGTAAATATTTACTCTTTTCCCATTGGTCCTGATTTTATGGGTTTGACACCTTTGGTGTTTCAGATCATTACCCAGGTAATTTCTGCCAGGGTTAACAATTCCCATAAGCTGGTATCCCTGTTTGCTTGTTATATCCTGTTTGTTTCTGCCATTTCTCATGATGTTGTCATGTTAGTGTAGCCTCAGGGCTACATTTGCAGGCATATTACTGTCTCTTTGATGTGAGGATGCTATGGCAATGCCATGTTCTTGACTTGTTGGTACAGCTGTAGATTCAGGGTGTACTGTTTATTTGCATCCCTCAACAGTTTCAGTGGCCAGTCTTTGGAGAAAGTGCCCAATAGCAATGCTGCCTTTTGTGAATGCAGTGGATAAAACATGCAGCAAGATAACAAGCTTGGGGTTTTAATCTGATTTGAGGGAGTTTCTATCTTATGCTGTGGGAAATGCAGTCTCAATGCAGTTAAGGTATTTGGAGTCACCCACATTGTTTTGCTTCCCAGAAGCAAGTGCTCAGTGTGATCCAGATGGAATTTAGATGAGTGTAACATGTAGATAGATACTTGGTGTGTTTTTTCACACTGGCTGTGAAGAGGAAAATACCTTGCAAGCATCCTAGGTGTCTCTTTTCAATAGTAATCTTCTGCTGCAAAAAAGGAAATTGCAGGGGGCAGATACCAGGAGTTACAAGTTACAAAAAACACAAGTTACAAAAGAAGCTGGAATGTGTCTAATAATCTGGACATAAAATGTTTGGTGGTTTTGTAGTAATTTAGTAATCTATATATACCTATCTGTCTAGACTTGAAATTGGAGACAAAGAAAAGATTTAAGTCTCATAGGGTGCATTTCAGAACAGTGCAGAAGTGGCAAAAAACTGCAAAGAAACGAAGATGAACATCTTTATCTTCATCTCGAGTGACAGAAGAAAAGGTGTCAACAAAGAGCAAGTCAATCTCTCTCTGTTTAGTTCTGGCCTATTACGTGTGTTTGAAGATAATCACTTCCAGCAAAGATAGAAGGTGAATTTAGATTCTCTCATTAAATTAAAATTATTTTATTCATAGAAGCGTATCTTCAATATAGAGATCGGTAAATGTGAATGTCAGCGTAAAAATGCCTATGGCTTAGGAATTACCTATATAAGAATAGGGGCAGTGGATGTTATTCACCTATCCCACTCTATAGGCATCCGGAATCAGTGTTAAGGGAGGGAGTCTGTTCCAGGGAGTGATTTAGTGCTTTCTCAGGTGTTTGGGTTGTTTTGTAAACATTTAGTGAGAATTTTGACTAGCTGTGAACCCTGGAGGTAAAAAAATCCCTTAAGAGTCTTAATAATAAGACTTGTTTCTCTGTTTTGGTCTTTTCACTTCTGAGTGTCATTGTTACACTTAGAAAATTGCTACTGATCAGAATAGCAAAACAATAAACAAACATTTCTTTGTGGATTAATAATTGCAAATTTATTCAAACCTATTTTTTTTAAGATTCAAAATGTTTTGTTGGGGTGCTTTTAGTTGGTTTTGGTTTTTTAAGGCTTGTTTTAGTCCCTCTGCTTTTAGAATGTTTGGAGTAAAATGCAAATAATACTTATACACACACAAAGATCTAGCCATTGAGTGACTCAAGAGTTTGGAACTGCAGTATGGAGAAATTAAATTTATTATAAATTTTAAAATTAAATTAGTCCTTTCCTATTTCACGATAACAATGATCGATCAGTCATGTTTTGTCCTGCCCATCTGTGCCGAGGAAATGCTGGCAAAATTTTAGGAGCAGTAAGCTTCCAGGTCTGTTCTCAGCTTTGAAGCAAAGCAATTAAGACTCCAGCATAGGTGCATTCACATTGGTCACATTAAAGAACGATCAAAGACAAGAAACCATTACATAATACATAAGAAGAGTACTGCTGTTGGGGACTTCCTTAGGAGCTGATAAGCAAAGGAGAATATTGTGACCTCTCGTATTCACCAGGCTGGGCAGTACTGAAACTCGGGGTACCTCTTAATGCACTCTGTATCCTTGAGGGATAATTAATTTCTTGGAAATATATTTTGTCCTGAAATCTTTTGCCATTAATATAAAGGATGTTCTACTGACAAACAAAAAAGTGTGTGAATTACTACTATTCCCATCTGGAGTCATTGCTGCTAGACTATTTTCTAAGGGTTGTAAAACAAGTTTTCTGGAGAAAAGTAAGACCAAACAAAATAGATGATTTCTGCTAATCCTTTGAAAGTTCACAAATACTTAGTCTAATTATTGTGAGGAAACCTCAGAGGTCATTTCAGCAATGCATCTCTTTGCAGGTGTTGGGTGCAGAGCATTAGTGGTAGGGTTTTTAGCTTTCAAATGTTGTTCCTTGGACAGTGTTTCATGGGAAGTGGGCACACACTGCCATCTCCTATGGTGTGTTTGCAGATATATTTCATGCCTGCTTCCTGTTCATTTGGATAAGGATTGTATCTGTTGTTGGTACCTTGAGTCTTGCACCAGTTCCATTGTTCTTGAAGAACAAAACCATAAAACCAACAATGGCAATGAAATAAAGTAACAGTTTCAATAAATTTCAAATTGTGGAAAACCCCCAACAACCAAAACCAGACATAGATACAAAACCCAAGCGAAAAACAGAAACCAAAATACCCGAAACAAAAACCCAATCCCAAACTTTCCCCAAGCTAGTTGATCAATGAAGTGCAAATACTTGGTATATTGGAAGGTGTTTTGTGTTAGATACTGTCCCACTGCTGCCTTAGACTAACTTAGTTGGAATATGGGTAAGATATTAATAGATAAAATCTTAATGCAAGTGTTTTGTAAGGAGGTCTTCACCAGACTTTCAACTCAAAACAGCTGAGTTCTGCCACAATGTGTTCTTGTTGCAACAGATGTGCTACAGGTGTGAAAGTGATTGTTGTTGTTGTTGTCTATGCTTTCAGCTACAACAGAACCAGAGAATTGTCTTGCTAAGCTTTCTCACTTTTTTTTTTTTTTTTAAACCCCTATCTTGTCAAACCAGGTAATTGTGGAAGTGCATTCTGGAGGCTGCAGCAACCTGAGCTGTTCCAAAGTCCTAAGTGCTGCCATTATAGGCAAGAGAGAATTCTTAACGTTGTGCCTTCTTCCATTTATCTCTCGTTTAAATCATAAAGATTTGAGTCCAATAAAGAAAGAGAGTGACTCGTGGCTATCTCTCTTTTCTAAGCCTCTTAAAGAAGAGAGATGAGTGGAAAGAAAAAGCTGTGATACTCAATGGAATTTTGTACAGTTGAAGTAGTAATTCCCTGAAAAATAACACTTTACTTTCTTGGTAGAACCAACTTAGAGAATAATTTTCTAGATTGTACCCAAAAGTTGTTGCTTTCAAGACCTTCATGGCTATCCACTTCCCCATCTACTGTATTTAATATGATTTTTGAGACACCTCTTGTCTGTTGCTGCTGGTCTGCATTGTCACTCATTCATCTCTACGCAAGCACCTTTCTGCTTTCTCTGAGTGTTTCTCATGATTAGAAAGTACTTCATATAATTATCCATAAAGCTACCTTATAATCATATTTCAAACCCTGTCTTAAGTTCTCTGTCAGGATGCCTGTGAAAAAAAAAGGTAACATTTTCTCACAGAACCAAGAGCACTGCTTATTAAACTGGTGTCTTAGTGATCTTATAATTCCCTGATCATCTGCTTCTTGTCGTATTGATTGCAATTCTTAAACATGAAAGCTTTGTGCCACATGTAGCATATTTGGCTCTTTGTTTATTAACAGAGTTATATAGCAGTATGAGAGTATAGCTGACTAAAAATAATCCAAATTTCTATAGTGTTACTTTCTTTGTCTCCTACGGTAAATGCACAAGTCCTTCGGACACTACAATATCATGATTTCAAACTCCTCCCATGCAAAGTGACAAGCCGCATAAGAAAGGGGCTTGGTTCATCATGGGTCTTTTAGCCTGATTCTTTTGTCAAGAACAAAGGAATTTATTATATAATTTAGTGCAACTAAGGCTTAAATCAAATAGCTGGTGTTGCATTCATGGTTACTTTGTGGCAACAGTATGGCTGCTGTGTCTTTACATGTCTGACATTTCTGATTTTCTTGCCATTTCTGATTTGAATGTGCAAATACTGCAAGTTCCTGATATTGATGAATTCTAACATGTACAGATGAATTCAGCCCTACCTTTAGAAATTACAATTCAAAATATGACGTTATTAGTTCTCAAAGTAAATGTATATTATATTCACAGCTATGGCTTGGTTTCTTCTGTGTAAGACTTCATTTTAGAATTAAGTGGAATGCAATTCTACTTAATTCTAAAATAAACAATATTAAGTGGTATGAGCAATTATAGAATGTAGGCAATTTAAATCTCATGAAACTACTGTTTTGCTGACGTGGCCTGTTCTAGATTGGCTTGACACACAGAGTGAAGTATGCAGCCAGTTTGCATATCTCTGTTGTTGGCCTCAATATTAATACCCACCCAGCAAGTGTGAAATATTTCTGAAAGATCACAGACCACAGCTGATCCATGATAAAAGCACATGAAGCAGAAAAATATTATAGAAATTCTCTCTTCTTCCACTGCTAAGGCTATTTCTTTATTTCACTGTGTTATGAAGGAGAATTGATACTAATCTGTCTGAAGTCTCAGAACATGCTTTTTCCTCTTGCTGTAATGTGTAACTTCCAGCAGAGCACTTAATGTATTTGCGTATAAGTTTGTGAGGACTTGAAGAATAACATATCTGGCAAGCAACAGAAGAATAAGAATCTTTGGTCTCAACTATTAATTTGCACAAAGTTGTTGAGTAGTTACCCAAGTGTGAGGGTTCTGTTGTTATATCAGGCTTCTAGTAAATTACTGTGATCACTCTCCTCAGAATTTGGTCAAAATTTGGCCATGGAGGTACCCAGGTTTTTGTGCCAAAGTTGTGGAATTGGTGTAATTAAGTCCAGAGAAATGTATGGCCAGCTTGCTAAAGACTGTCTAAACCTCTCTGTATTAGAAACAGCCATGGGAAAATTCCTGAACACAGGAATATCAGATAACTGAAATACCAGAACCTGTAATTTTGTCTTTGGGCTGTAGTAAACAGGATATATGATATGATTCTGTGCTACAGTATCCTCAGCTATTTAGCCAAAACATCCACCAAAGCAGCATTTGATGTTTGGGTAATATTTCATCAGGTTACAAATGGATTTGACGGTTAAATATATGGTAAGGTGAAAGATCAATTATAACAGATTAATGCAATTTCCATGTTACCAAATATCTTAGTAAATTAATCTTGTATGTGTTTATCTGTCACCATAAAAATGTCACTAATCTCTAGAAAATGCTACTATCTCAAAAGTTACTTTAAAAAAAAAAAAAAAGGTAAATAATTTTATTTCTTAGATTTAAGCTAAGAAAAGGAAATCTCTTTATTTTACCTTTTACAGTGTCATCTGAAATAGGAAGTCTCTGTTTTTTGTTAATTAATGTTATTAACTGCTTTAGAAACTGTTAGTTGGTGTGGCCAAATGAAATAATTATTTTAATACCAATGAACTAAATATTACAATACTGGAATTTTGTGGTCTGGCATATGTTAGGGTGCTGAGTGACATGATCATGTGTTTGTAGATATCATTCTCTATAGCACTGTAAATTCTTCAGGTGCAGAGTTCATTAAATGATAGGGTAATTGAGTCTCAGCAGTATTTAGAGAGTGTGTAGAAGTAAATGTAAAATTTTCATGGCTGTTCACTAGGGCTTTTATGGGATGTGTTCAGTGTCCTGTATCCTCATGATCAGCTGAATATTTATGTGGCTCACTAGGGTTACTACTGAATGAAGACAGGTTTCCAGGTGACAGCTTGCCCCTACTTAAAGCACCTTATTATTACAATTAACATACTTTTAGCATGACTTTCAAATTCTAAGCTAAATGTGTAAGTCTGTCAGTAAGCAAAGACATTTATTATATTTTGAGATATAATGCACCTAGAAGCCCCTGATAGTATATTCAGAATGGAGTATCATTTTCTGTTCCAGCAAAGGTAGTTTTATGACAGAAGGCATTTCCTGGGACTGCCACTGCAGAGGCAGCAGATGTATGCCTCCTGTATGATGCTGGAGTTGTTTTGTGAGTAGGAGAGTATAAGACGTACCAGAGATATGTGTGCAGTGGGGTCTGTGCTCAGCAACTGCAACCCTCTTGCTGCAACTCTACATTTTCTTCAATATATCCTGCTCTTTCTTATTATAAGACTTTCTTTCTTATTCACATCTTTCTGGGAACAGAGGGAAGGAATATTTTGGTTATGCGTGACAAAGAAAGGGAAACACCTTTTGTTTTCCTACATTTAAACACCTGTAAAAGGTACACATTCCAGGATGGGAGAATACCGTGAATTTTTTGCTCAGGAGAGATCACTTGTAAGATCTAATATATTTGTTTGCATCCTTCCAATATTCTAGGTCTCAGATGTAAAACAGAATGCTGTGCCACAGAATATTGGATGAACCTCAAAGATTTTTCTAAGCACAAGACTGAAGTCTCTCCTCTGAAAGTCTCTTTTTTGTTAGAGCACTTGACAGAGATGGCTACATGGAGCATTCAAAATGTGAAAAGAAATCCTGATGTCATCCCTCTTAAGATTAGCTTGATACAACTCAAAACATATAGCTATATTAAATTTAATGGAAGCAACAGTAAAACTGCTTCATCCTCTTGAAAAGGACGTGGAAGGGGTTAGTAATTTTGGACTTGGAGTTTTATGACAATATTTTGGGTTTATGTCAGGGTTCTTTTCTTTTGGTGTGTTTTGTGTGTATGTTGCTTTCCTCTTGACATTCAAATGGAAAAAATATTGTGTAAGCTGGGACTGGCAAACTCAGAATATCTCATTCTGGAATATTCTTGAAAGGGTTTCTTTCATATAATACAGCTGGCAGGGCTGTATATTAGTTTTGGGCTTCCAAAACATAAAGGGCCTTCAATGTCTGCCATTTTATTTGTCTGAAAATTGTAATGAACTCTGTACTAGCAAAATGGCCTAACAAAATTTGTGTAGTAAAAGTTAATGCCAGATGGCATAAAAATTATGTTTCTTAATCTTATTCCATGCAGGGAAGACAGAGTTGGCATTAAGTCATATGGTATTGTTTGGCCATTTCTTTGCATTTCTTTTTGCTCTTCCCCTCCATCCCTCTTGTACCAGTACATGCCAGGGAAACTTTGCTAGTCCATCAGATTAGTTTGGTTTTAAAGCAACATAACTGACAGCAGAATACATATTTATTATGTAACAGGCAAACCTCACATATTTTGTTTTCTTCTCGCTTGCCATTGTAGCAGAAACTTTTTTTTTTTAATATTAATTTCTTGCTGTAAAGAGTTTCATGCCTCAGAGTAGGTCTTAGTCATGTTGCCAAATTTAAGTTTCTTGGCTTCTTTGACCAGAACAGAAGTGAACCTTAAGATTTTTATGGAAATAAATTCCCATCAAATGTGAATTTTCAAAAGTGCTTCCCAATGAGATGGAGTTCATGATACTATACCAACAATGTGGCCACCAAAGAGCAAGCTCTGAATTCTGCCATGAGACACAATAGATCTGCAGTGCAGTTGTAATGAAAAATGTTGTTTATACTCCTTAGTACTGTGGACTGCATGTAGTCAAAGTTAAACTCTATGGCCAGTGTTTTGTTTTTGTTGGTATGAATTACAAATTCTGGTATCATCATCATCATTGTGTTTTCCATGCCACTTTGGTACAGTGCCAGGTTGGCCTTAGCCATCTCCCCACCCAAATGTTCTCTGTCCCCATTCTCTGCAGCAGGATGAAAATTCTCAAGGTTTTGAGATAGATGGAGTACCTTGCTATTTAAGTACACCCAATATGCCACCAGTTGCTCTCTCCATCTAAAGTTTAAAGGTGAAATCATGTTACTGCTAAAACAGATCTGTTATGGTGAGTACTCACACTAAGTCTAGATATGCAAATCAGATGCTGAAGTTAGGCTTGTTATACAGAGGAGGAGCTTTTAAGGGGAATGCAGAAGTTACATGCCCACTATCCATCATACAAAAATATTGCTTGAAAAGTCCTTTTTTCTTTTTATCTAGCAGATGACAAGGTTGAAGTAATGTAGAAGGTTTCTGCTGCTAGAGAGATTTCAGTTAGACATAATGCTCTTACTGAATTCAGGACAGGATAATAGGATTCAGTCCTGTCTGATCAGTTTCCATGACTGACAAGGTAAATGTTTTATTGTGTTTTTCAGTCAAAATTATTCAAAATAGAAAAACTAATTTAAAGTGTATCAAAAGTAACCCAAATAATTTTGGAACAGCCTTGTTAAGAAGCAACTCAAGATACAACTGTGCCAAGAGATCTTAGGAGGATATACCTTCAATCAAGGTAGATAGTGGGAAGGAGGTAGGGACAATGATGAGCAGCCTGAAGGGGATCAGTGTTCAACTAACATATCTTGGTAGATAGTGTTAAGCATTGTCTTGGTTTGGAAAGACAGGTATCAGGGAAAACTAGAGTTTCCCATGGAATGGAGAATGTAAAAACCCCCTCCTTCCAAATTATTGCAGTTTTGCAATTAGGAGTTTTCAGGCAAAAATATGGGAATAGGAATAACAACAATAATATGGGAATAGGAATAATAATAAGTTGTTTACTAGTAATATTTAAAAAATAAAAATGCAGTAGTGCAAAAAACAAACAAGCAAACAAACAAAAGTCCTAGAAAACCCTGACAGAGTCAGAGGTATGACCTGACACCCTGTTGTCAAGGTGTTGGAAGCAGTCTCAATAAGTCTTCCTGGAGTAACAGATGTTGTTCTGTGAAGTGGAGATGATCCTGTAGAAAAAGGGTCCAGTGCTGGCGAGATGGGTCCAGTCTTCCTCCAAGAATTCAGTAGAAAAACAGCTATATTAGTGTTTGGGATTACAGGTTTTATCCTGGTGGAAAGGTTTTGGCTCCTCCTACTGGGTGGAGCATCTCTCAGTGGAATGAGGTGATGTTATCAGTCATGTGAGAGGCCTTAAATGGCCCATCCACAGGTGATGTCCCTTGGAGGAGGACGGGTGGAGGAAGAGATAAGAAGGCACTGCTGTATCTGGTGTTATCAGTTGTCCCATTAACAGAAGGCATCCGCCCTCTTATCCCCCTAGAGTTACAAGAGATAAAGAACAACCGGTTTCAACAGATGAAAATCGAATAGACTGTTTCGGTTACATTTTTCAACCCAAGACAAGCATTCAATTATTAGTCATTTCTGGTAATAGATTAGAGGCAAATGAACTTATGTGATGGGAGTCAGTGCCCCAGACTACTGGCTTGATTTGCAATAACAGGAGTAAAACTACCCTGATTGCAGTATTGATATAAAGAAAAATATTAGTCATAAGGAATGATAGTAACACTGTAGCTAATGAAAAACTTTCAGTTGAAGATTTTATGTTCTCTGCAATCAGGAATGAGACCCCACTTTACCAATGGCATTCATGCTGTGAAACTCTGAGCACATCTCTAACAGTCAAAACAGAAGGGAAAAATAAGCAGGAACAAGGAGTATTTTGAGGGCTTTTTGGTGTAGATATTATCTTAGCAGTACTCTGTAGTTGTCATCATTGAGCTATAAAAGAAAGCTGTAACAATTCAGATTTTGGAAAGTGAGCTGTAAGACCTCAGCAGATCACAGCCACGGAAGACAGTCTGTGCTGATGGCAAGTTGTCCTTGTTCCTTTCTCATGCTGGTGACATGCTCGTTCTTCCATCTTCCACAGTTTTTGCTCATTTTGTTTCCTGTTCTCATTCTCTTCATAATGCTTTTTCTCAGTACTTCTACTTCTTTTTTAATGAATAGAGCTGTTGCCCACCAATAAGTCAATGTAGTATAATTTCATATAATTATTTCTTTTATTCTGTGTTTCCTTCCCTTCTGTTATACTGACAAGAATAAAGCTTTGCAAGAATTCAGGTAAAGATTATGGAACAAGCAGACTCTTTTCCATAGAATATATTCTGAGGCCTGTGAAAGGAAATAAAGTTAAATAAATAAAGGAAATAACATGTGTGTCTATGTATTCACCATAGATTGTTTCTCAATGACTTTTATGATATAGTATGGAGGTCCACGCTCTTTAACATCTTTTTAGAGCCTGGATGATAGGACAAATTTGCACCCTTTTGAAATCAGGAGATAATATAAAATTGGGAGGAGTGGTTGATACACCAGATGATGGTGCTGTCATTCAGAGGAGCCTCAGTAGGCTGGTGGAACAGGCTGTGGTCAGCAAAGGGAAGTGCCAAGTCCTACACATGAGAAGGAACAGCCTTAGGCACTAGGACATGCAGGCAGCTGACTGGCTGCAAAGCAGCTCTCCAGTGGAGTGGACCTTGGGGTCCTGACAGATGGTGGGTGGCAGCCAGCAACGCACCCTTGGGGCAAAGGAGGCCAACAGAATACTAGGCTGTGTTAGGAAGACTCTTGCAAGCAAGCGTGATGATGCTTCCCTTCTACAGATCTGAAGTGCTGTGGCCAGTTCTGGGCTTGCCCATACAGGAATACAGACTTCCAGGAGCAAGTAGAGCAAGAACTGTGAAGATGCTTAAGGGACTGGAGCATATCTACTGTGAGGAGAGCCCGAGAAAATCAGGACTGTTTAGCCTGTGGAACAGTATGCTCAGGGGTATCTCATAAACCCATGTAAACCTTATGGGAGGGAATGCAGATGAGGGAGTCAAACTACTCAGTAGCACCCAGTGATACAAGTGACAATGGGCACAAGAAAACACCTTTTGTTGTACATGTGGTCCAACATTGGAATAGGTTCTAGAAGTACTAGTTCTAGAAGAAATAGTTCTAGAAGAACTGTGGGTCTCTGACCTTGATATTCAAAACTTGGCTGGGCATTTCCCTGAGCAACCTGTCCTAGATAACCCTGCTTGCACAGTGGGTTGGACTAGATGCTCTCAAGAGCTTCTTTCCAACCTAAATGATTCTGAGAAGACAAATAGAAGCAATAATTAGGCTGAGCTTTGGGAGAGAATCTTGGATTTAAATGATGTAGAGATTAATGATAGGATTGGTCAGAATGTATCTCTGAACAAAAGAATGAATCTCTTTCATTCTGTATACAGTTAATTTAGTGTAAGTCTTATTTCTTTTATCTGTCATCCCTTATGTCTTTGCTGCATTCTGATTTCTGTGCCAGGAGGGAAAAACCTAGTATGAAAAAACAGTGCTAGAAACTGAACTCCTGCAGTTAAAGAAGGGGAAAAATAGTGACTGGGGGAAGGGAAAGAATGTCTGGCACAGCTGTTCCCAAGAGCTTTTGCTCACCTTGAGCAGAGCTAATAAATATGACAGGAGCTTTAAAGGATTATTCATTTTTTGGTTTTAATGTAAGGTTAAATGTATCTAAATGCAAATGTTTTTAACCAAAGACTTTTATGTTTCCACACACACACATGAACTGTGAATTAAAGAAGGTTTTAAGACTCTGGATCTTAAGCAAAATGCAGAAAATCTTCTAATATCTGTTACAGAGTTTTTCATCTATACATCTTGAATTGTTTTGTAAAGGCATGATCATACTTAAAAAAAAAAAAGTAAAATGGGTAAGTCAAAGAAGACAGAAATTTGAAGAACCTGCCAATATTCCCACAGCACATGAAGGTAAAGCCAAAACCAGAAAACTGATTTCTGAGCTCCAGAGTGGCTCACTCTATTTGATGAAAGGGTTTTCCTTTCCTCTTTACATGCTTTGTTCTGAAGTAAACATGAATTGTATCTCCCCTCACATGCTATGTTCTTAGAGCCAATATTTCTCATAGTATTCAGCCTCTCAAGTGTAAAGGACAACTTGTTTCTGTGCTTTTGGGGTTGGGGACTAAGCACCGTCTTGCTAATAAAACTCAAGGATTAATGTTCCTCGATTTTCTGTGGTAGAAAGAAAAAAAGTTGTGTCAGCCTGTTAGTGCTGGAGCTGGAATGATGACAAATATTTAATCTTATTGCAGTTTTGCAACCTATCTCACATATATAGGGGGTTAAATGAGATTTTAGTAAATTGTTTTCTTTATGATTTGATTTGTTTTTAATATTTTAAGGCCTTCTTTAATATTAATGGAAGAAAAATTCAAAATAAGTCAATCATCAAATTAAAAATATATTTAGAAAATGTTCAAACAGATGAGCTTGTATGACATTTTTTTTAAGATTCTTTTTTTCCCCTTAAGACATTTGATGAAATTAAATTGAAAAATTCTACAGTGTTGCTAAATATCACCTGGAGTGTAAAATTTCACACAGTTCTTCTTAACTTACTCTCAAGATACTAATAGGACTGAGTACTTCAGAGAACATAAATCCTGCTGCTTTGCCTGTTCTCTCATAATTTTTTTACTTTTGTGGAGTGATTGTGACAACAAGCACATATAGTTTATCTGTGAAGGTGGAATCTGTGGCTCATTTTTAAATTTTTATTGCTTTTTGAATTTCCTTTTTGGAGCGGGACATGTTTTGCTTGCTCCTTCAGTGATCTATTTCTTTCTTCAACCAGGAATGTTGATGCCAGTCTATGGTAGTTACTACAAACACAATTAATTTCTGTGAGAAGGGAAAATGTCAGTAGAAGTAGCATTTTTACTTTTTTTTGTTTCTGCCAGGTGAAGAAACTTGCAGGGATTGTGCATCTGATGCTCAGGAGTCTTGTTCAGGGCAGGCTGGCAGGTTTCCCCTTTGGCTCCTTAGATTATGCAAACCTCCTCTTCTTGCAGAGAGTAGGAACAGCATGGGGTTAGTGCTTCAAGTTATCTGTGTGTGATTTATGACAAGAAAAGGTGTTCAGGATGGGTTTTGGTATCCTAGGCCAGGCAAAAGAAGTGGAGTCCATGCAGGGGTAGAACATTCCATTGAATACTCCAGGTATTCGTCCAAAATCTGATTCTTGCACTCACTCAGAATTGGAAGACTGGAAACAGATATGAAAATCCAGCTTAATATCAGACCACTGCCTTTATTAAAAGGAAGTTTTATGCCTTTTTCTGCCCCATTCTTTTGTTCATTATGTCTTCGGTTCAGTTTTGTGCATGTTCCTGCAACAGGTTGTGGTCCCTGCTTTTCTTTTCATGCTGGCTGTGTGTTCCCAGCTTTTTTCCTTTAATTGGTACATCTCTGACTATACTGAACATTATTGTTTTCCCTTAGAACTAGCCCCCCTCTGAACACACACACACACACACACACACACACACATTCTCCACCCCTCTGCAGCATATTTCAGCTCAGATCCTGAAAGACTGGCCAAAAGGAAGGGGCAGGCTCCAAGAAGGCAAGTCTGGAAGAGATGGAAGGAAATAGTTCTTTCCTTTGCCTTCTGACAAAAAAATCCCATGTCATGCTGCATAGCTATGTAGAACCACCGTCCAAGATCCCAGTACTTTCCCAGGTAAAGCTCCACTGTGCAAGAGTGGTAGCATATAACCATTGTAGTATCAGATTGATGTGTACAATACCTGATTCTGGGACTCACACGTTGATTGCTCAACACAGAGTTGGGGAATGTGGAACTTCTTGTGTTTGAGACAAATGAACCCTTTATCTCCAGCTGACCCAAAAATGAAATGATGATCAAGGAATTGTCTTGTCCATTAGAGAGAACAAGTTTTAGCCCAGAAGAGGGAGAAAAAATGTTTCAAGCCATCTTTCAAGCTGATTGGTCTAGGAAGTTATATAGCACTAAAGCTGCTACCTGAACTTTCATATTTCTTCTCTTTTTCTGTCCCATATTTCCACACTCCTGATATTGAATTATTATTCAAAATCTTATTAATCATTAGTCTTTCTTATGCAAAGACAGTAAATCAGAATTTGTGGGATAATGTTTTGTCTCATGGTTTTTATTTTTCAGGCTGATGCTGGCAGGATATAGGTATGGGATTAGAAAAGTAAAAAGGAAATACAGCATGCGCATGATCAAGATGAAACATATGTTGTGCATTATGTCATGTTGTCTTGGAACAGGCCCAAACTCTCCTATTATTTTAAGTAGAGCATGAATGAAATTACCAACTAGCCCTTCCAAAATTGTGGAGGAAGAAATTTGCATAAACCCCTCAAAAATATTCGTGTATCTTGTTCTTTTTTTTCCCATTTGAGCTAGCTGAAGTGTTAGGACCTGTTTTCTACCAATATGTGAGAGGTAGTTGAAAAGCAAAAAATTGGTGGATTTTTAAAATGGATTTTTCAGCTGGTGTTACTATTTACTCAGTGATTGTTTTCATACTGACAGCCTACCAGCAACATTTTATTCCCCAACTTCCTTTTGCAAGTCAGGGCTCTTTTCTTTGCAGTTTTTGCTCTACCTGATGCCTAAAACTATCTTGTAAAGGTACTATCCCATGTTTTCTAATGTACACGCAACATGACCTAGAATAGTAACACTGAAATTGCATTTTATGCATGGCAGAAATCATAAAGTTAAATGTATTATGGTCTAATGAGAAAACTCATGGAAGTCTGTGTTGACAACTTTAATATCAAATCTATGATCTTATATCCTTACAGTAAATGTTAGATCTGTTTTTGTTTTCAGTTCAAGATGATTAGTCCTAGGACATAGGACAAATGAGATTCTAAAGAAATACCATGGCATGGCAGCACAATAAAAAAATCTAATATTAAAGAGTTTAATGTGTATGAGTATTGGGACAACATGATGTACCCCATCAGCTCATACACTAAAAAAATCCCAAGATTAAAGCCTTCCAGATGGTATGAGAAGTGTTTTCATAAGCATGGCTGTATGTTTAAGAAAACATGTAGTTCATTTAACTACAGTATTGAATTACTGACTCTCCCAAGCAATACCAGAAATCGTGCCATGGAGGCAGAAAATAAAAAATAAAAGAATGTCACGTGGACCAAAGAGGGCTATTTGTTATTGATCATCAAAGGAGTATAAACAAGTTCTTCATGTGGAAGCTAAGCAAAGATGGCCAAATAGAGGGAGTAGTTATGTAAGAGTATTTAACAGCACTTTCATTTTCCAGAGATAAAATTAGAAGTGCCAGACGGTTCAAAATTTGCCTCTGCTTGTCAACTTTCTATGAGGACCACATTTCAGACGGTCATTTTAATCACAATGAAAGACACATCCTATTAGGACAGCTTTGCTGACAGATTATTAAGATGAATTACTAGCATACACTTGTCCCAGATGCCTTGTTGATGTCAGTTACTGGGAGGCATTGGGAGGACTTACAGTCTGTGCTTTGCTCTTTAAAAGCAATTTATAATCAAAGTTAGCAATTCTAACTAAGCGAGAAGAGCTTAATCCTAGAACTATCATTTTATTTTCAGATTTATTTTCAGATTCCTGACACAGTCACATTAAAACAGCTTATATGTAAAAGTTAACAGGGTCTAGGATATTTCATTATGTAAAACAATCAACTGTTTTTATTAGAACAACCACATATTCTGTGGGTGGAAGAGGCAGTGGCATAACAAGATAGAACTTCTAAGTTGGGTCCATTTAGAAGTTTTTATAATAGCTATCAAAATAATTCTGAGATACTATTTTTATCCTGGACAACAGCTGGTGGACCTTTGGTCTGACTACATAGTATGTAGACTTTGATGGTTAGTGGTTGTGCCTATTGTCTTGCTCCCTTTCACCCCTTAATTCACATTTATGTTGACATTTTTTTTCTCTCAAGGCACTGAATATTATATTGTAATTAACTGTGGAAGCTGGAATATTTGACAGGTATTTAATGACAAGTTGCCACTTTCAAATATGATCAGTATACTGCCATGCTTGAGAAAAGATCTCATTGTTGCATCTCCACTTAGAAACAAGAAAAAAAGGCTGTTGAATCTGCCTTGTAAGAGTTTCAGGTGTTTTACCTTTTTCATTTTCCCCAAACACAGACCTTCAGGCTTATTCACTAGAGTATCTGAGTCAATATGAGTGCTCCTACCTCTATAGGTATGTATATCTCTCTAAATAATACAAAACAAGAGCAGATATTTAATTCAGAACACATCAGAACACAGTTCTCTTCCATTTAAAATTGGCCATGTGAAACTTTTTCTTGTAGAGAACGAGGGAAAACAAAAGGTCTGTACAATCAAAACAGAGTTGCTAAAAGTACATATGATGATGAGAGAGTAGGTGATTTTTGCAAGAAAAGAGACAAAATTGAAATGAATTAGCTTCTAGGAGTATGTGAAGGAAGGAGATTCTGGGTAGGAGGCATGCTAATACAATACTATCGTATTTATCCTGTTTTGCGTAAGATGTCTTTTTGCAGTGGTATCCCCGTAAGCCTGTTGGAAATACTGCTGCATCCTATAGTATTAGTACTCCCATTTTCCCTTCAAAGCAGGGCATAAAGGCATACTTTAAGACCACAACTCCCAGGGAGGTTGTGGTGATGTTTGGTCTGGAATGCAGATCTTCGGTTCTTACTAGTTCTGTGGATGTCTGTTTGCACATCAGGAGCCAAGGGAAGTATTTGACAGGTAGGACCCTCCCTTGGAACATTCTGCTTGCATTTTTCAACCTTTTGCAATGAAGTTGCAAATGTGTCTTTCAGATTTCTCTTTTAAATAAGAAAAGTGATCTGTCAGGGACTGCTCAGTTGTTTCTGATAACTGCAACCCTACGCTAATCATAACTCTTGGCACGGTATTTCTCCATCTGTGTGGAAGAAAGGAGCATGGGAGGAGTGGGTGGCAGCAGTGGTGAGGATACACTAATGCTGCTGCATTCACCGTAAGCAAGATTTCATTGGCACACCGTCGCACATTGTTATTGTGATTAATTATTCCCCTCAACATGCTTAGTGTATCCTGATGCAAGAAATAAAAGGAATGTCAGGCAGTCTTTACCCCGCCTTTCCCTACCATGGTACCTGAGAATTCTCTGGCCTTGTTGTGGCTGTGCTGTCTGTATCTTCACTAGATTTGTAGCATATTTATTTTCTACAGGGGGAAAACCTCTGTCTTCTCTAGAGATGTACTGGGGATCATGCTTCCTAATACAGAAGCTTTTAGCTTCTGTTTTGTTGCCTGTTTCCTTCACAGTGGAGGTTCTAATTTTTTTTGCTGCATTGACGATCATCTTTGGAGAAACCTAAGTTTAATAGCACAGTAGAAAGAAACAAAAAGGCTAATAAATTCTGTTATATTGTCTTATTTCATGGCAAACAAAACTTGATTCTTTGATGCCTTCTTCACTGAGGCTCAACGCAGGACCTTTCTAAAGTTGGAGTGAAATTGCAAAAAGGAAATCGTGGAGAAAGCATTCAGTGTGATAGGAGTGATGCTTTTACTGCATTTGTGATGGAATGGAACACAGAGACCAAACATTCCATGATGTGAAAGGCTGTGTATGAGGTGCTATTACTGTCACGATGATGACTGAATGCATGTTGAAATTACCTTTACAGGAATAGCAACAAATAATCTCTGTATCTTCCCCTCCTACTCATCCAAAGCTCTCAAGGCTGCATTCCTAATCAATGAAAAGCAAGCATCCCACATCCATGCCAAGAGGAATAACCTGAGCATGCAAGCTCTGCTTTGGATTAAATGTTAAAGTCAGGTATCCTATATTGTCAGGTTATGAGAATCAAAAAGATAATGATAAATTCAGCTATAATTCTCTACGTGTACCCTCAAGTCCTGTTACTCAAATTCCAGTCTTGTAAACAAAATTCTCATTAAGTGCTAATGATTGTAATCATACAACTCTTTGTAGCATATCATTGTCAATAATTACATACACACGTTCTTAAGTTGGAATCTTTCTTTATGAAAAATACATTTCCTTTTAGGGGCTTCAGTCACTTGAATGTGGAGTGAAAGTAAATTAGGCTGTAGCAGGCGTTGCAGCTATAGTTACTACTTCTTCCATTATTGCAAGTTATTATAAGCTTGTATGATTGAAACTGCTATAGATAAGCATGCAATAATATTTTCACTGTCACCATGATCACTGACTACGATAAGAACTTGATGTTCTATTTTTGTTCTGGATAGAGAAAAACAAGGAGGGGTAAATGGGGGGGAAAGGGCTTCAAGTCTTGCAATGATATGCAAGGAAAAAAAAATTCCAAGCCTAAAGGAGGCCCACACATACGTCAATGATGACACGCAACTCTCAGAGGATTTAGTGTTAAAGGGACGTCTGCTAATTTTATTTGCAGGAGAGAAAAGAAAGCCTGCACATTCAAGATACTTGTTGTATCATTTTTAAATCAAGGCCATCTTTTTCTCGGTGGTAAACGTGAAATGTTTTTAAAGGCCAGACTTAGCATAAAATCTATTGGTTGCTATGGAGACCACTTACCACACAGGACTGCACTCTGTGTTCGACTCTGTGATTTTCTCTATTCAAAGGTTTGCCATTGTCAAAAAACAAATTAGTTTTTCAGTTATTTATTACAAAGTTCATTATGAGAAAGGTAATAAATAATATGGTTTTTTATTCTTGTGGGGATAGGTGCCATGTGTGAATTAACCAGGGCACTATTCCTTAAATTTCCATTTTAAAATAATTATAGCAAAATTTGCTATTGTTAGGAAATAAAATAGATTTTGATCATTCTGTGTAAATGAACATGAAGCAAAGCAGGTAATTGGAAGTCTGATCCCAACAAAATTACATGGTAATACTGCTTTTCACACCTACACAGCACTTAGTAACAGAGCACTGAAAGAGAAAGAAAGATTAAGCTCTGTTAGAGTAAAACTTTATACCTGAGGTGCATTACTTCTCTCTTTATGAAAGAAAAGGTGGGTTCAGGACCCCATGCTCACTGAATTATTCATGCTGTCTTCTGCATCTCAGATCTTTAGGGTTGAAACTGGTAGAGGTTGTTATTAGCACAAATCTAACTAGGTACAGCAGTTCAGTGAAAATCTGTTCAGCTGTTTCTCCTGAAATGTTTGTCTAATTACAGCAAATGCTTCCTGCCAAACTGTCCAGCACACCCACCCCCCCAAAAGAACACATTCAGGGAGGATGTGCAAAGTGTTTCATTTGGAATATATTTGAAACTGAGGCTAGTTGACACCTGGGATCTGGGTGAGAGAGAATTCATAGAAGTATCATGGGAAGTGTTTTATAAGACTTAAAGATATTTTAAAGACAAATTGATGTCAGCAAGTTCTTTCTCACTTTTTTTTTTTTTTAATAACATTTTAGTCTAATTTCTAATTGCTGGAGGAATGCATGAATATGTTACTTTCAGCACCTGAGATTTGCTCCTGTCCCTTCCTTGGTGTATTCTGTACCTAAGTGAGCCAAATTCAGAGCAGCTTTATGAGGTACAGCTTCACTGACTTCATAGAAATGCTGGTGCTGCTTTTGGTGTGGGGTCTCTCTCCCATTGTCAGGTCAATGACAGGACTCTCACACCACACCATTACAGGTCTCAGCTCAGCTTGGAGGTTTCTCTTCAGATCTTTTATGTTTAACTATTCATTTAGCTTTTATGTGAGGGATTTTTGTGCAGTGTAGGTTGTCTCTAATGATTTTGTAGGACCACTAGACAAATGAAAGGATATCTGAGATATGGTGGTTTATGATGGTCGTTTTTAGAAATGCTGAGTTACTAGGTAATGCAGTAAAGATTGCTTAATTGCAAATCTAATTTTTTGCCAAGCATTTGTGTGCATGTAAGTTTAGATTTCACTTTCCTAGTCACATCACTCTTCTACTAAATACCAACTGTACACTGTCAAGTCCTGATAATTAACGTGTTGCAAACATGCTATTAAGACAAATCAGATTTAAACACATAAGAAAAATGAAAGCATAATTTAATTCCGGCTATTGTCAGTCTCTTCAAGAATTATTATGCAGTTGGCCTCCTCCTGTGCCGCTCTGTTTTAGCAGAGCGTGCACTGTTTCGCACTGCATGCAAAGTAACTAAAAAAGAAATGAGTCTTTAAAAAGGAATGCTCCAGTTTAAACAACCCAGTGGGGGCTACTTAGGCAAAACTAACTGGTGACACTATGTTTATAGTAATAGACAAGGGAATATGACTCACAAATGGTGCAGAAAAAATATGTCTAATAAACCTCTACTGAAAGTGTCATATTGTTATTTATAATAGAAACTTTTACCCCATAGAATAAGCTTGTCATTTTTCTTTGTGGTCAGGTTTGTGTCTGAGTGCTCCTGCTTATCATCTTGCCCGTGTTTTTCCTCTGTTTGACTCTGGCTCCTTCAGAGAACTCAATAGGGACTCAGTTTTCCTTCTGTGTTCTGCCAGAATTCATTAGGGTGCTATATACTGTTAATAGAGCAGAATTTTTTGCTTACCACGTAAAATGGAATAATATTGTCTTTAATAAAAAGTAAATGTACTAGGAAGCCATCCTATTTGAATCAGTTCTCCTCATCTACTTCTAAAGCAACATGACAAGGGGCAGTGTAGTAGACAAAACATTGTTTCTAGAATTGTTTTCAAGTGAATGAGGCATTCCTCAAAGGCACCGTATGTACAACACAAAAGAAGCAATCCCAACATGCACAAAGAGACCATTCAAGATTGCCATACAAAATTACTAACCTAATAATATGAGCTGAATCAGACATAAAGCACAAGATTTTTTTTCATGCTTTTTGAATCTATCAAAACTTTTGCAAGAATATTTACAAATAGGAATCTGCTTCATGCCACATTTTTCAGTTCTCGGTCTCTCTGCTTAAACCAGGAGCCCACTGAAAAAAATTGGGAGCTTGGTTTAATATTAACAATGTTATTGTTAATAATATTGACTGTACTCAGGCTTCCACAGAGCATTTATGTTGTTAACAAAATAGTGATTGACACGTTAGTGAGAGGCAAAGTTGCTATTTTCAGTCCTCACCAAAATGATAATCAGTACATATTTCAATTTGGAAGTTTCATTTAGGTTTTTCTGTATCCATGCTTGTTCATAAATCTTATATTTTTCCTTAAGAGAAATTTAGCAAGAATGTCACAGCCTGCTATCATGTTTATAGTGCATTTTTTTATAAGTAATCTCTTCATCTGATAAAGCATTGATGAAAACTGTGATACCATTTTTAGGCTGGAACTTACCTGTTTCTAGAAGTTAGTTCAGTGCAGAATTTAGTCATGGACTCTGTACTGGATTCTGTTTACAACAGATATCAAGAGCAATCTAACTCTATGTTCTGCAATGTCTTTATTCAAGAAAAAGTGATTGTTTTTCTGTTGAAGCTAGACTATCTCAGATCATAGTCCTGATTTTAAAGTTTAGTAATATGAGTGAGTTGAAATCAGGGGAAATGCTGTGTGTGTGAGTTAAAGGTATTTATAGAAAACAGCCATCAAATGATGACCATGACAATGCAATGATAAAGAATGAGGCAGCCAAGGTTTGTTCTGTTATTAGGCTTTAATACTTTTATACAGAAAAAATAGTAATGAGAGAGATGAAAAGGTTGGGAAATGGGAGCTGAAAATTTAAAGATGAGGAAAATTCCTTAAGGATTTATTTGAAGGACAAGTAATACCTGAACCCATATAGTTGAATTGTCTTGCCCAGACTCAAACTGGTAAATTACAGAAACTATTCTTCAGCCCTTTACCAGCTAGTGAGTAATCAATGTATTTGATCCAATTGTTGTCTTCTATTTTTTCTATTATTTTTTAATAGTTAAAAAATAAGCTGATCTATTAGGATAAACTCAGTAATTTTCCGAGTTTGTAAGACCATAATACTTACTAAACTGTTTGATAATTTTGAAATTATAGCTTTGTAGCTATAATTTAATAATAATAAATAATAATAATAAAAACTTTTATAGCTTTGGACAGTTACTTTAGTAACAGAGAGTAACATATTCTTATATGACAAATCTTCCTTCTACTTTTTGTGTCTGGTCGTAAGGCAGAATAAACTGTATTGTGTCTCTATACTCAGCCTTCTATCTTTGTGTTGCCATGCAAAATTTTTACTTACATGAGATTTTCAATAAAAATTCCATGCAGGCACATTTGTTTGACCCAGTATTGGGCAAACAAAACATTGCCGTTGCTGGTATGGTGCATCATCCTTCTAAAACAGATGAAACAAAGAAAACGTGCACATAACAAAAATGCCTGAAGCTACTGCAGGAAAACTCCTTACATTTTTTTCTGCCTGGAGTGGCTCTTTCTTAAGAATGATTAGGTTTCCCTTTCTCAGCCCTTTGTACTATCCTTTGTCTATCATATTTGGAAGAACAGGGTCTGTAGTCAGATTCTTAAGGACTGTGAAGACTCCAGATTTTAGAATATGAATGTAGCTTGCAACTTGATAACTAAATAGTGAGAAAGTTGGCCTGTTTTTCTCCTGTGTATAATGTTTATGAATATCCTTACCTTTATGACCTTTCTGTCTCTAAAATCTCAGAGTAATGTTTATGCACATGTATTGAAAATACTGACTGAAAATACTTTCCTAGGAACCTAGGTTGTGTGGGACTTCAACAGATGATGTTAATAGTGGAGCAGCGGTAAACATAAACAAATCTACAAAAAAATTACAAGAATGGTCATTAGAAAGGAAAGACACTGAAATAACCAGAATTATTTCTGTGAGATTTCTGAAAGATTTTCATTATTTTGGGTTGAACTTTGGATCTGAATTTATATCCAGACTGCCCTTGGGAACTGCAATTCAGCTATCAAATATCACTGGCATTTAGCCTTAGTTTGGGGAGTAGATAGGAAAAGAGCCAAAGCTGCAGTGAGAGGAGAAAAAAGGAACTGAGCAAAGCAGACAAAGTGGCCAGCTGTAATCTATTAAAAACACAGACCCAGTTGTGTGTATTGTAATGCTTCTTGCAATGTTCAGTGTTTTCTATTTGGTTACAATTTTGCTGCCTTTTCCACTCCATCCTTTTGGATTTTCTGGAGTAATTTTTTTCCCCAAACTACAGCCGAGTAGTGAGTTCTGGGATACAGAAGTCCATGAGAGCGCAGTGTAAGCAAAAACTGGGTAACTTCACTTTTTGGAGTCCAAGTGGGATTTTGTCCTGTCCAGATTAAAAGTGGGAAACTGTTTTTCCTGCTTTTACTGTTGCATACATTTCTTGTCCACAATACTTTAAGGTTAAATATACATTTTATAAGAAGTAACTTTTTATCCCAGACCTCCTAGGCAAGGAGATCTTTTGAAATTCTTTAGGTATCCAACAAGTTGCATAGGCAAAAAAAGTTTCCCTCTGTCCAGTGACCTCTATTCCTGTGGAATAAAGTGCTGATTAAATATATTGAACACCCAAATCAAAACTGAAGTAATTTTTCATGGTTCTGAAGAGCAACAGGGTACTGAAGTTGGGATTCATTCATTTGTGTTTTTCCAGGTTCAAGATACAGTGATTTCGATATAGCTAAAATTCACATAATAAAGGGAAAAACCTCAAATATATCTAATGAAAAGAATTTATTTTAAGATGAGAACAGAAGCAAAACTTTATCAATTACACTGAAAAGGGACAAGAAAATTTGACTGAATTCTGTGAGCTATAATTATTGACATTGATTTGTTTCACTTCAAGAACAATTGTTAATCGTTGATTTGAGTTCATACAGTCTCAGACCTCACAATGCCAAAAAAATGAAGATAGGTTTAGTTAAATTTACTTGCACCACAAGGGGCATGGAAAGTACAAAAGAAGGAAGTATGGAATGTATGTTAAAATATTTACATTAAAAATTTATGTACATCTGTGTTTAAACCATGACTGTTTGAGAAAGACTATGTTGAACTGGCTGGTGTTCTGATGCACCATCCTGGACTTTGTGTACTGGACCCTCTAAGACAGAGGGGTGTGTGCATACTGTGCAGATCCTAGAACACTGTACAGGTCAAGCATATCTTCTGTCTATTTAAAGTAGAAGATTTTTTTCATTTGTGTGTCTATTACTGTCAAATGACAGTACTTGTTTTAGTTGTTATCAGATTTCTAAGTAGCTTACAGATAAGAATAAATTTTCCCTAACTGAGAAATGTGTAGGTTTATAGCCTCTGTTTTGTGTCATGACACATTTAAAAATAATTTGAATTTTTTAATGAATATGAAAATTAAAATATGGATTATTTCAGGAAGATATGTCACTACTGTTGACAACATCTATTACCTTCTTTGCGGTAATGTGTTTGCAAGTTTAGTATTGTGTGACCTTGAAACTTGCAGGCTAAAGAGTACTGCTGATTGCACTAGAGGAGACCTGACTCTAGCAAGCATTGTTTGGCACCAAAGTAAACGGGGCACTGAAATGGGGCAAATTGCTTGAAATACTTCTAAAGGAATAAAAATAACATTACTTTTCCTCTGTGACTGACAAGACAGACATTAGTCCACAGAGGTTCTCCCTTCCTTTCCTCTTATGTCCTTTTGTTTTGGGGCAGTTCTCTATCCACTGAATTAAGTGCTACTTTCCAGAAATCACAACACACTGATTAATTCCTCCGTTGAAGCACAGCCTGCTGATTTATAATGCTGTCTATTCAAACTCATTTCAAATGACTGTTAAATCAGAGCACTGAACACCCACATCTCTGCCGTGTTCCTTCAGCAACATTTAACAAATTGGTTCCCCAGAATTCACTGTTCCCTTCCCCGAAGAACTGCTGCTCCAGTGAGCATAAAGTCAGTCCTGTGCCACTGCAATAGACATTCACCTCAGCAAAGTCTGTTCTAACTGAGTGTTTAGTATCCCCAGGTCAAATCACAATTAGCTACCTCTGCTTGCAAAAGTTGTCATCACTTTTTTCTACAACTGAGCAAGGCTCTGCATGTGAACGTGCATGTGTTCATGGTATTGCGCTTGTCTTCATTTAAAAACAAATTTGATGGTGGAGGAGTATTTCCTCCTAATAGTATAATGGCTCTCTTAGAAACTGTATCTAAACCACCATGCCAAAAATCCTCAGTAATCATACAAATGATGCCTAGCTGTAGCTACTGTACCTTCCTGTAATGTGTGTGCCTGAAAAAACTGGAATGATGGTTTTATTGTGTCAGACGTTGTAATCATACAACTGGATCTTAAAATAGCAACAAATCTAGCTCTAGAAGGAGACAGTAACAGTAACTGTAATCAGTGTACTGCTACATAAAATTGCGTATTTGAGTGATGAGAAGTTTGAAGTAATTCCTATGTGTTTAGGTATAGGTACAGCTGGTAGCCCACAATAATTTTGTTTACTGCCGGAACATGTTTCAGGATGTAGATTCCATAGTCTTTCACAGAGTAGCCACTTTCTCTTTAAGCTGATGGGGCTGGGGAAAGGGAAATGTGTGACAAGAAAAAACTAGCCTCTGCAAAAAATGCTAGATTCTACTAGACAGTGTAATTAATGAAAAGATTTAGAAGGAAGAACCTATGGAACTCTTTAAAGCACAAAAAAGGGACATTTATCTGCATTATGTCTTTTGCTGCAGTTCACATTTTCAGCTGGCTCTGTGTCAGTAGTAGTTTATGATTCTGTTAGCTTTACACAGAGAGAAATCATACCTGGATGATAGATGTCACTTGTGGATTTTTCTTTGTTGTTCTTTCCCCATGCACTCAGTCTACAGTGTATCAGCAGATTATTCTCCTGTAACATTGTGAGATACCTCACAAATGTATCAAAGGTAGTTGGTAAATAGGTGTATATTCAATTTACATACAGTTCTGAGTAGTTCATTATTCTTATGGCTTCTGCTTATGGCAAAAAATTTAGGTGAACAAGTGGATAGCATGAACTCTGAAAAAACCCAAACACCTGCCTGATTTTTATGACTGAGGCACAGTAAGACATGTAAGATGGGTAACTCCAAGAGTAGCAGATCATGCTCTTGTGTCATGGAATGATGGTAATTCAAGAAATGAATTTTGAAAGGAAGGTATTTGGTATTTTATGCTTCAATGAGTTGGTATTTCATAGAGATACCTGAACTTAGGAGATAAACTTCATAAATATTTGATACAAATGGACTTTTCTCTGTTCACCTTTCCACGTAATGCCCCTCTGCCATAGTTTTGTTGAACAGAGAAATCTGAAATTGAATTATTCCAAAGGACATGCTTGCTGTGTCAGTCTTGTTTCAGTAATGTAAATTCAGAGAGAACTTGTGAAAGATCAGATGAAGAGTTTGTGTACTGTAGGTGTTGTACCAAGCAACATGGTGGTGTTCACCTAATTTGGATCTGCTTGGCCTCTTCGATTGACTTATGGAATCTTCAGCTGCTGATTATCACTGCAAAGAGACTGCAGATTAGTGATATGAATGGAGAGTGTGCTGGTTTGTAAAGTGCTTGGAAAATACCTCCAAACTTAAGTCCCTAGCTCTGATTGCATGTTCTTGTTCAGCATGATTTTTGTAAGAGTCTCTGTTTTTATATATTTCAGCATAACTGTGAGAATATTGTAGTTGCAGAGACTTCTGCAAAGGCTTAAATAAAAATAGAAATCTTCACTGTGTCATAGGGGTTTGTTTCAAAGGACAAACCATTTTTTGTCCTTTTGTGAGTGTGTTTTATGTTCCTTGTCTGAATTCTGGGCACCTGAACTCATTCCTGTAAGTATTCATTTGTGCTGTTTTCTACTGATTTTTCTTCTCATGGAGTGAGCTGATCAGCTTAAGGAAGACCTTTGTATATAATTTTTGCATTGTCTGTATGTACACAACCTGTACAGAACACAACTAAGCAACTATTGTGTACTTTGACAGCATGCACTGCAAATATTGGAGTCTCTCGTTTCAGTTTTGTTGCTGTTTCTCAGATTTTAGCTTCTTGCAGCAACGATTGGCTTCATTGCTGATTCATATGGAGATGTGGTAGTCTGTTTTACAATGCTGACTTGAAACTTGTAATTGCAGTACAGACCACACACAGTTTCCTGTAAGTAAAATTAATAAAATACTTGTCTTCATTTCCAGGCACTATTTAAAAAAATAATAAATCAGTGTAACTCTCTGTAAAGTTAAAAGATTTATTAAAGGCAGCAGCTTTGTCCAAAATAGAAAAAGTGCCATTTTGCCATTAGTTTGCTATATGTTGTTCTCAGGTATGACTTTGTTTTCCCCCTAAGAGGAGTTCTAAACTTAAACATGTTTTTTATGGTGTGTTAGTATTGGAGGTGTGTGGGTTCATATCGCAGAACTCAAAACTGAATGTGAATTAACTGTAAAATTTGACATTGTCTAAAGTATAGAACAATGTACAAACTCTGAGGATAGAGGTGTATTAATCCTCTTAGAAGTGGTTGAAGCTCAGATGACTTCCCATTTAACTTGCTTAGGCCTTGAGAAAGATAAAATCCTTAAAATTTCTCAAGTTCTGGAATCACTCCAACCAGTCTGTCAGTACACATGACAGAAACTGATTTACCTATGTATTGAACTTTCCCTCAGCCCTTTCAACATGTGTCATAGGAAAGGAACTTAACTGTCACCTGGTGTGCATATATGCAGAATCTCAAAATCGCATAATATGCTGAGTTGGAAGGGACCCAGGATCATTGGATCCAACTCCTGGCTCTGCACAGAGCCATCCCCAAGAGTCACACCCTGTGCCTGAGAGTGTTGTCCAAAAGCTTCTTGAACTCTGTCAGGCTTGGTGCTGCGACAACTTCTCTGGGGAGCCTGTGCCAGTGCCCAGCTACCCTGTGGGTTAAAAACCTTTTCCTAATATCAAACCTAAACTGTCCCTGACACAACTGCAGGCCATTCCCTTTTATCCTGTTACTGGTCACTACAGAGAAGAGAGCAATGCCTGCCCCTCTTCTTCCCTTTGCGAGGAAGGTGTAACTGCAGTCAGGTCTGCCCTCAGTCTCCTCTCCTCCAGGCTGAACATGCCAAGTGATGTCAGTCTCCTCATACAGCTTCACCTCAAGGCCCCTCACCATCCTTATTGCCCTCCTGTGGACACTTTCTTAACAACCTAATGGGTTTTTATATTGTGGCACCCAGAACTGCCCCCAGCACCTGAGGTGAGGCTGCTCCAGTGCAGAGCAGAGCAGGACAATCCCCTCCCTTCCCTGGCTGTGCCTGATGCACCTCCAGACAGGGTTGGCCCTCCTGGCTGCCAGGACTCAGTGACTCACATTCAGTTTGCCATCAACCAGGACCTTTCTACAGTGCTGCACTCCAGCCTCTTGTTCTCCAGTATGTATGTATGTACATTCAGGGTTGCCTCATTCCAGTTCAGTATGAGGGAGCTTTAACATTTTCCATTTGTATCTTCTTACTAATATTGTTCATCCCATTTTTCACTGATAATCCTTAGTTTCTAATTCACCCACTGCATAGAGCTGCAGGTAAGTTTGTGGATTTACTTAAGTTACCATGCTGAATCAGATTAAATCTTCTGGATTGTAGCCAAAAGACACCTGCAAACATTTTTACTATCTGATCTTCTTAGTCCCTCTGTTGTTGTGACAGTTTGTCTCCTATAGTATCCAGATTTTTTCACTTGTGATGATAAAGAGCTTCAGCTCCAGCTCAGTTTCCAGCTGGTTCCTCTTGTCAGGTTCATAACATAGGCAATGCACTTAACCCAGTTATTCAACTATTACATTTGAAAACAGTTTTGCTAAATGAAATAACAGCAGTGCTTCAAGCCTCTATTAGGCTGCTGTGCTGTACTGTTTCTGCTAATCAAGCTGGTTCCTAGCAGGCTCTCTTGGACAAGCCTCACTGGTCCTTTATCTTTTATGTTAAATCTAGGACATGTTGTGGTGTCAAGGACAGTCATAACTGGACTTTACTGGGTTTAAGATGCCTTGGTGGTTATAGAGAAATGTGACCAGGGAGGTCACATGTGGATTTTTGTAGCAATCCCCATTGTTAAATAAGGCAGACAGCAGCTGCTGGTCTAGGGTTTTGTGACATGGCTGATGGGTTTTTTCAGCATCAGCTATCAAGTCTGGCTTAATCATTGGACCAGGTCATTTGTTTGAAATGGTAAACTATAGCTTTCAGCAACTTGATCCATGTAAACGATAAAGTTCGTGCCTGGGTTTTGTTGTGAAACTTGCCCCTTCATTGTCTGGCTTTCTTCTTGGATACTGCAAACTGGAAAAACTGTTTCTTTCAGGTATTACCTTGGGATTTATGAGATGTAAGGATAGGGCCTCAGTGAAATGGGAAAAGCTATTTATTATTCTACCAAGTCTGATATTCTTCTAAATTCCTCTTGAACTGTCTAATTGTATCCATGTTCATTTTCTCAAAGGGATGAGAATTATAAATGGGATTAGAAGGATTCAGGGAAATTTTCCAAAGTCAGCCCTTGTCAGTTGAGGCGGTACAGGGAGAAACACTGTATATTCTTGTAAAATGTTATATTGTTGAAGTAACTGGGGTTTGTTTAATCTTCTGGATTGCCAATGTAAATATTTTGGTATTTCATAAGTTCTTATGATTTCTGGGGTTTGAAAAAAGCTGTCTGGTGGATCCTATTTTGGCTATCAGCAGGAACCAAAAGCTAATTACTGGCCCATTCATCTTTACTGCTCTAAAATTTCTACT
Organism: Cisticola juncidis; assembly: GCA_013400215.1. NCBI lineage: Eukaryota > Metazoa > Chordata > Aves > Passeriformes > Cisticolidae > Cisticola > Cisticola juncidis. Next base: position 256,992 of record VXBR01010508.1, read on the forward strand.
GGAAGGTTCTAGAAGATTGATACTGTAATAAGGCTTCCTTTTCTTCATTCTACCTGAGACCTTCTCTCTGCTCACAACAGGTTTAGAATTTTGTCCCTGGCAATTATATCAGTGGCTTCTGCACTCTTTTGACTGAAAAGGTTTTTTTCTCAAGTATTATAAAGTATCCACAGGATTAACGTCAGATAGAATTGGAGAAAATACTGTATTGCAAGGGACCTTTGAAAGTGTCTAATCATGGGAACACTCTGCAAATAATTATACTAAACACAGAAGCTTGATAAGAACGTGTGGGTACACCTTATGATAACAGTAAATGTTAAAAGGCAAAGTAAAATAACCCCTGTGTGTATACATACCCATCTGCATGTGTAATAATCTAAATTCCTCCTCTCCAAAGGGAGCAATTTTGATGATCAAACAGGTTTTCCCTTACCCACATCTTTGCTGCTTGAACAGCCCTGATTATAATTACTCCCTTATGCAAATGGCTTTGGGAGGAGAAGCGTCTTGGAAACGGGAAGGAAGTTCCATACGCAAATACCAAGAGATGAAGAGAAGTGTCCAGATTCTTGGACATAACAGATATTTGCACTGCTGGCACAGCTTACACACCTCCTCTGTCATGTGGATCCATTTGTTTATGCCTGTGCCTCCATCTGTCACACACAGGCACCTCTCATTCTGAGAAAAAAGGTTCACAGGTTGCCCTGTCAACCCTGCCCCCACATTTGCTCACCCTTTAAAGGCAACCAAACCAACCCATTGCAGACTCAAGGAGGAATGCAGATTGGTAGCACCCCTGAACGTCTCTGCTCAGCCCCCTGCTCAAAGCAGGGCTACCTCAAAATGGCACAGGACCTTTTGCCATGAAGTCTTGAGGGTCTCCAGAGATGGGTTTTCTGCAGCCTGGGCTGCAACAGCCTGACTCAGGGCTTATCCACCCTCTTTGGGAAACTTTGTTTTCCCCAATTCCCAGACAGCTCTGCCCTTGCTGCAGCTTGTTGGCTCCTGTCCTTTTCCTCTCTGCACCTCTGAGAAGAGTCTGTCTTCTCTGTGGCTCCTGGCAGGTATATGAAGGGAAAAATTCCATTCTCCCTGCCTGCTCTTTCCTGTGCTGCATCACCCTTGGGCCCTGCTCTGGATTTTCTCCAGGCTCTCAAGATTGGTCTTGTTCCAGGATGTCCCAGATGTGGACGTACAGAGTTCCGGATGAAGTCTCACCAGCTTTGTACTGAGCCAAGGGCCACCATCCTTTTTTTCCCTGTGCTTGGCAGCCACACTCATCTTCAGGACGTGGTTGGCCTCCAGCACAGCCAGGATCCACTCCTGACTCTGTTCTCCCTCCCTCGTGCTGGGCCCCAGCCCCGTCCCTGCAGGGCTGCCCCTGGCCTGCAGCCCCAGCTGTGCCTTGAGCGTCCTGTGCTCCCTGGCAGGTGACCCCTGCAGGGCCTTCTGAGTGACAGGGAGGGACCTGTGCCAGGAGTGCCTCTGCAGGGCTGGGGCCTTCCAGCAGCCACCAGCTCCCTCCAAGTCGGGGTGACCTGAGAAGCTCCTCCGGACAGGTCCTTTAGTGCTGTTTGTCAGGTTGTTGCTGCACATGTAAGGCAACAGCAGCCCCAGAAGTGACTCATTAGGAATGGCACTTCTATTGGCCACTCAGTTGGACTGAGGCCAACAGCCTTTGAGCCCAATGGTCCAGACAGCTTTTCAGACACCCTGGGCACTTCCTTGGCTCTCATCAGCAAAGATCACAGCTGTCATAGTCAAAATTCCTGGCAGTGTTTCCTCAGAGAACTTTAGTGGGTACCACCTTTTTCTCTCTAGTGTTTAGATTTAGTACTATGTTCACAGGGATTTCTGGGATATTAGAACTTTCTAATACACTGGGTTCTACTTAGACCAGAATCCTAATTATGGGTTCACCTTGCCAATAAGATGATTACAATCAGTTGCTGTCCTTTACTTTGCATTTCCGATGGTAGATGGAAGAAAAGAATAATGTTTATTTAGGAAACTCAGCACAACTGTAAAGCTTGGAGAGACAACTAAAGAGTCAAGAAACTAAAATTATGCCTCTATTTGTCTCATATTAGCACCTCAATTTCTTTTTATAGCACAGAGCTTTTCATATGAGCTATTTGGATTTACTGTTTCTTAGTCATAATCAAGGAGCAGTTTTTACCATTCTGCTAGGTTATGTTCCCTAGTTTTGGAAAACTATATGTCCTTTGACATGGCCAAATAGATACATAGATACAGCTATTACTTGTCTAAAAGTAAACAGGATTGGTTTACTGTTATACTAGCTTGAGGCTAACCCCTGATGCAGGACTGAGGTATAATGGATGAAGTACAATACCTTGCACTGATATAATACCTTGCACTGTGTTCCTAACCTCAGGTCCAATCATGAATTGGTGCAGGTCTCTAAGTATGAGTTTCTTTTTTGATAGCCTGATTGAGCAGGATGCAGTTGTTCCTGAGGAGCATCTGCCACTTTTTGCTTTGGATAATGCCTTGCTCCGTTCACAGGCCAGTGCCTATGAATATTTCAAGGGACCTTTAGTTTTCCTGTACAGATTCTGGGATGTCCCCTGCCTCAGTAGTCCTGTTGGTGTTTTGCAGTTTGAGAGGCTTTGAATGATACGTTTACTCAGTGACAATTCCCAGTACACTCCACTAGGTGTATACATCATTTTGTATAAAATATTTCAGCTGAGGAAAATAGTTTAATCTCTGGGACTGTTGCAGACTTCTACTTGCTGTTTTTTGTTTGTTTGTGTAGAGTTTGGGGAGGGGTAGTTTTGGGTTTTTTGTTAGTGTTTTTGGTTGTTTGACCTGTTTTGACAAGACAATCTGCAGGCATACTCTTGCTTGATGGCTAATTATTTGTTTGCTAATATTATTTTAATTTTGTTTCATCTGTTAATTCCCTCCTGGTTAAAATTTCAAAGCCTCTTTTACTAGGATCTTCTAGAAACCCTACTATCTCCTAATTACAGTTTATCTTCAAATCCCTGCAAAACAGATGTAATCAAACTTCTTTTGAACGTCCTGGTGTTTGGGGACTTTTTTTTGAGTTAAGGTAGATATATTGATAGTTATTCCTAGATCTACCCGTGATTTGAAAAGCTGGCTTCAAAACTTAAGTGAAATTTACCCTCACAGTTAACTGCAGAGACAAAATAACTTACTGTACCTTCACTAGGATATAATTTAAGGTCTTTTGAGGCCAGTGTAACAATTTCACTTGCACTCTTTTTCAAGTCACCAATAAAGTAATTTATTTCTGATAGATATGATGTTTTATTGGGAGTAGAACCTTTTATACTGGTGTGACTTTGCTAACCTTATGGTGTTCTCTCTGTTCTTTTCTCATTTATATCTTTATTAAATAGCATATGAATTTACTTAACTGCATTCCATGAGTTCCAATAGTTGCATATCATGCATGGTCATCACTTGTAGGCAGATCCTTTCTCTAGGGAAGTGCTTTTAAAGAAACCCAGTCAAAAATGTGTCTTTTTTCATGTGCTAGGTTAGTTTCGGCTGATGTTGCTGATGTCTCAAGCTGCCATACCCATACACATATTCAGGTTGTGGAAAGCTTCCTCGGTTCCAAATAGTTTCTTGCTCTATATGGACTTCATTTTCTGCAAACAATTATTGTCTCATCATTCCTATAGAGCTCTGAAAAGATTTGAGAGTAAAGCATCTCTTTCAGGAGCTTAGGGATTAATACAAGCAATTCTATCAGAAATTGCTCTTTATTGAAGAGTGACGTGACTAGGTCCAGGAGAATCAGAAAAAAAAACCATCATTCCTTCATAGAAAATACTGTTGTCATTTAAATCTGATTTGGTTTTATCATTTTTTGCTTCTGTTCTGAAATAAACCTTTCTGGAAATAAACCACAAGAAAGCTTCCTTGAAGCAAAGTTTATGTAGGCTTTTATACCTTAGTCATCACCATAGTTTCTCTGAATGCTTTCCAGAGAATGCCAAGTGATGTGCATAATATCTGACATATGTGGTTTATTATCTTTCTGCTTGTTTTCCCAGAAGGAAAATTCTAAATGCAGTAGTGTGTTTACTTTTGAATGATGTTTGATAGTTTGAAGGAGATAGTTCATCTAGTCTTTGACTGAAATTCCTGTTACCTTTCTGACCCTTCAGCAAATCTTCCTGAAGCACTGAGCAGTCAGTGGCTGCTACCTTTTGCTGTTAATTCTAGGAGCAGGCAGAAGGCAATTACATTTCAATATTCATTCATATTTCTTTAAGGAGTCTTAAATGACAACTGACTTCTCAGTTAATGGAGGAACAATAAAGGAAACAGTAAGAATACAAAAATCCATCTTTCTGCTATTAAATAGTTCACCTTAAGATACTTACTGTTTCTATGAACTCCTAGTTTCAACTAACAACTGTTAGTTGTTACATACATAATATTGTATGACTGATGCAAGACCTGACTTGTTTCCATTGTATGTGGAGGGTATATAGTTGCAAGGGAGGAGAGCCATGGCTCAGGTGAGCCACTGGCAGGACAAATTCCACATGCAGACATGTTTCACTTGCATTGCTTACATTTTTTGGTAGCAAGACAATTTACTTATCAGTATTGAACCCATGCATTCAAAATGTTTTCTTGCCATTTTAATCTTAAGTCACTGTTTTCAGTAATGGTCTGTCTAGATACAGGCAGCTGTATCTTTTAGCATGATTAATATTCAGCTATACCTGTTCTGGCATGACGATGGCATTTTGGATGATGATAATCTTTCTCTTCCTTCCCACGAAAAAACTGTCACTAGGAGCATGGACTTCACCTTTCAGAAAGGTAAGAACAGAAGACCCAGACAGAGCAAAGGTTAGCAAGTAATTTCTTATTCTCATTTTAGATTTTCTGTGGTGTTCATATACATGCTAAGTTTAAAACCTGTTAATATTCTTACACAGAGCTTGAATCCTTTTGCCTTCCTGAGTTTCACTTTTTTTACTTTAAGCCTCTGGTATTTGTTACACTATGGTTTGATGCAGAGCCAGGCTTTGGAGTCCAAGAAAGTCATTTTGCAAACTGTTAAACAAAGAATTAATCTAGTTTTTTGTAAAATCACATGAATTTCCCCACTTTTCGTTTTGTTTCCAAAATCAGCCTTGCAAATGGAGCACTGGGACTGTAGCTGCTGAGATCTCTTTCTCTGCAGCTCTAAAGGTTGAAGATGAATCCTTGTCTTTTGGGGAGGAGCTTGGGGCCTGGTAAGCCTAGTGATTCAAAGTGAAGCCTTCACAGACCGTACCAGTATTTTTTAAGCCCTGCTCTCTGACACAGCTCTGAGTTATTTTCTAGAAGGTTAAGCTGCTTAATTGGTCTCTGAATTGTAACAGCTGACCAGGAGCTGTGGCCTAACTAGAAGTACCAATCATGGCCTTGGGAGTCTGGTAGTGAAAAGGAGAGAGAAGATGAACCAACTAAACAAGAAGAGGCTGCACTTCCCATAAGTGGAGATGCTGCATGGGAATCAGGGATTAGAGAGCACAAAGGAGATATCCTGTTCTAAAGTCAGGTGAAAGAAGGCATTTATGGCGAGTAAGGGGGTGGTCATGGGATGGCAGTATTGGTCAGAAAAGGGAAGGAGAAATAGTTTGCACAATAAGGAGGGGGAAAATAGAGGTGACAGTCTCTGGTAGAGGTAGCATGTCATGCTGAAATGTGGAAATAAGTCAAAGGCCAAATCTATCTTCCAATTATTAATTTATTAGAGAAAAACAATTGTGATGAATTCCTGCTATAAGCATGAAAGTGTTTTGTAATTGTAGCAGTGTATATACGGATCTGGATTTTTTTTATTGGTGGTTTTTCTGTTTAATCTCATTAATATTCTAGAAAGGTCATTCTGGTGATGTACTGCTCCTGTATGAAATTTCCTTCAGTCTTTACAGTGTCTTGTATTCTGAGATTCTCTGGAAGGACCTGAGGTTTTGAGTAGATAATCTGTTAATTCAGATAATTTTTTTATGTTATTCTTTTCAAGAATGAGAGAGTAGTTTTGGCCCCAACACATCCTCACTGCATTTATCTCACACATACTATTGTGAAAGGTCCTAATTTATTCATCTCATGATTGAATTTTATGTCCTTTCTATTAAAGGTATTCTGCAAGTGATGCAGTCCTCTGAATTAAGGGATTGAGAGTGCTGATTAGGATTTGTTACAACATACTGTCAGAAAGGAAGAATTTCTTGATTTAAAGCTGATAATCAGAAAATCCAAAAAAATACTCCTAGGTACCTCTTTTTAGTGCTGTATGCTTTTCACTTACCTGGCTGTGTGCATGGAGAGCTCTTCTCAAAACAGGCACTTTCTTCTTTAAGGTTTTCATCTGACACTGATTTGTACCACGTAGTACCCTACTGACAACTGATATCATACAGAAGGTTGACAGACTGGGTTTTAAATTGAGATGAGAACAAGAAGGGATCACAGAAAAGAAAGAAGAACTGTTTAAAAAAGGCAAGAACTAGAAGTTGAGATCATGCAGTCATTTGGGATTTCAGTCACCTTGAGTTACAAAATGTTCTTTTATTCATACTGTTTTAATTGGAGTGTTAAACAGTTTAACAAGAACAGTTCATGCGTAAGTCTTTCTAAAGAAATTAATTATGAAAGGACATGTATTGAAAGGGCTTGTAGTGAGATTGCAAAAGAAACTTTATGAATATGGGACTATGGGAAGCATTGTGAGACATGTAATTTACCACCACACTGTCTAGGCAGTGGATTTTCTTTTTTTTTTAGTTCCCCTCTTTTTGTATTATGTGTCCTTCTTAGATGTCACCTTTCAGCTTTCTATGTGCAGTTTCAGGCTTTGGTTCCTATATCTAACTGTGCTTGTTCACTACCACCAAAAACTGTTTTCAGATCAGTTAATTAATTTCTGTTATTTGTATCCTAATGGATATGAGTATGCAACTTATGTATATTACTGTCACTAAGCATTGAAAGAACTTAACACATCAGCCCTTAGGCTTGGAATTCTTCTATGTGCCTGCCCTTGTGGGAATCATTGCTCATTTCTTTACTGTGCTGTATGCCAGCAATACTAACATAATTCACCTGGGTGGGTTTTTTTTAATAGGAATGCTGTTTCTTGCATGTCAATACAATTTGCAAGTTAAAATCTGTGTTTCAAACTAACAGAACTAAATCTTGTGCATATTAAATCACTTTTTATTACTTTATCCTTTCTTTCAAGATTCTGGTTCTATGTTTATGAATTCCAGGTCTTCCTAATCTTTCTATAGATGGATCTCCGCTTGAAAAACTCTGATCTCCATCTGTCTCTTGTATTTTCACAGTTGGCATACTTGGATCATTGCTTGCTTCCTGTTTGCTTAATTATTTGAGGTTCTGAAATATTTCTGATTGTTTATCTCCGGGGAGTTGATGCCAACTCATGATATAATGTCACTGCGGAAGAGCTTTTGCGAAGGGAAGGTCTGGTATTTCCCTTGGTGAATGAGCTCTGATTTCTGTAACCAAGGGAGTTCTGCATTTGAAGACTACGAGTGTCCTACCCCTAAACCAATTAGCTGTACCTTACATTTAGATGGTTCCAGCTGCCTATGGACCTTGACACCTAAATGCACATGCTGTTTCACCTAAAAAACCCAAACACAAAGCAAGTCTGCAAAAGTTAATCTGAGCAGACCGGAGATCCATGTTCAGAGTATGGTTTGACACAGGCATATTAATCCCTGGTATAACTTGACTGACTCAGCTGCAGTTGGAACAGAGGTTAATTTAAGTATCTTTTGCTTCCTTTAAAAAGCATTATGAGGAGAGAAAAGAGCCTCACAAATAGTTAGGTTCAAAAATGGCCAAGATCTACACAACTGAAGAAGCAGGGAGATGTGGGAATGGTGCATTAGGTAAGAATATTAACTGCATTTCCTTTGCACTGGGATCATTTTACAAGTATGACCTTAAAAAATCTCTTATTAACATTTGTATAATTTTCCTTCCTTCTGGCCAAAACACAGGATCTTTGACCATTTGTAATTTTATGCTACCATATACAGTTAACATTTAAAAGTACCTAGTTGGTTAGTGCTCACTAGTGTGTATTCTCAGTTACTGTGCTTTTAGCAGGAATGAGATGTGCAAGTGCAAAACATATGGAATGTTTAACAAAAGATTGGATTAATGGAAATGATTTCCTAGAGGATTTTTTTTTGTTTTCTTAAATACTTTACTATAATAATCTGAAAATAAGGCTAAGTGCAGCCTCTACTACCCTGAGCGATGAATGTAGCCTTTTTTCTTAAGATACTGACCCTGATACTAATGAAGAAAGGAACTTAATGCAAAACCTTGCTGTTAATATAGCTTTTTCTTCTACTTTGTATAAGTTTCATCAAACATGTTAGATATTCTTGGCTGGATAAATTGGTCGGGCACTTGGGTTCCGTAACAGTGTTATAAATTATCCAGCTTATACGAATAAAGATTTTCATTCCACACACCAGAGTAAGCATGACTTCTATGATTTGTTTAAGGTGTTCCAGGTTCACACAGGTGCTGAGATTTGGTGATCTTTTGCTCCCCTACCTGTCCTGGTAATAGCACCTAGGGAGAGGGAGCTCATTTCATCAAAACCTAATGGATTTGTTATTGATTTGGGTTGGATTTATTTTATTTTCCCCCCTTCAGAACTGCTGGGTTTTTTGTCAGTTCAGTTTTTGAATCTAGATGATAACACGCCCCAATAAACAGTTGACAGTGATAAGGAGGTGGTGAGATCAAGCAGGCAGGGAAAGTAAAGGCTCATCTTTTCAGCAGCAGCATTACTGTGGTTAATTTTTCAAATTTTGATGCTGTACATTTAATTATACCAAAACAGATATTCTACATATCCGCCTAATGCAACATATAAAGGCAGGAGTTCCATTATTTTAATATTTGTCACAAACTTTACTGCACACAGATCAGATCTTAGCGGACATTTCATTCATTTGTACAGCTGTTATGTATCTTGCATGTCTGTGATGTATAGTTAGAAAAAATCCATTTACTGTGCATATTTCAAGACATTAAAATCAATACAACATATTCTGTGCTAAAATGACTATAGGAAGTGACATTTTTACTTTTTGTTCTGTCTGCAAGTACGTAACCAATTTTTAGAAACTTGGGTTTTTCTCACAGAGATTATTTTATGCATGTAGGGAGCTGTAATGACAGTTTCATCAGAAGATTTGGAAATCTCAGTGTTATTTTATCACCAAAGCCCTTGAAAGGAATTAATTTTGTTTAATTCTCAGTTGTCCATTTTGTTGTTTCTCTGCACCTTTGTAAATGGATTTGAGACATATTTCAAGTTCCAAGACATTTGATAAAATATTTGCTAGTACATAATAAAAATTATTTTAATGATTCTGGACAAAATCCTGCAAACTACTGAAAAAGCAAGACTTGGAGACCTCTGAAACTTGGCCACCTGAATAATAGAATCTTTCAGTTTGGAAAAGACCTATAAGATCATCAAGTCCAATCATAAACCTGGCACCACTGTGTTCACCAACAAACTGTGACGCCAAGGGCCATATCCATGCATCTTTTATAACACTTACTGGCATGGTGATTCCATCACTCCCTGGGCAGCCTGTTTTAAAGCCTGAACACCCTCTAATTGAAGGAATTTTTCCTAACATCCAGCATTCTTCCTCGTGCAGCTTGAGGCCATTTCCTCTTATCCTGTCCCTGGTTACCTGGGAGAAGAGGCTGACCCTGACTTGGCTATGGCCTCCTTTCAGGTGGTTGTAGAGACCAGTAAGGTCACTGCTGAGCCTTTTCTCCAGGCTGAACACCCCCAGACACTTCAGATGCTCCTCTCTAGACCCTTCACCAGCTCTGTTGCCCTTCTCTGGACATGTTCCAGCCCCTCAATGTCTTTCTTGCTGTGGGGGGTCCAGAACTGGACACAGGATTTGAGATGCAGCTCACCAGTGCCAAGTACAGAGAGATAATCATTGCCCTGTCCTATTGGCCACACTGTTCCTGATAAAAGCCAGGGCGTTTTGACCCAGGGCAGGACCTGGTGCTTTACCTTGTTGGACTTCATACAATTGGCCTTGGCACATTGATCCAGTCTTTCCAGATCCATTTCCAAAGCCTACCTACCCTCCAGCAAATCCACACTTCCACCAGTACTGTGAAGGCAAATATTTTAAATGAGTCTTGATCATCTTATGGAAATATAATAGTATAACCAGAAGAGAACATTTTTGACACAAGGAATTTGTTGTGAGTTCCAGCTTATCTGACTTTTTTTGCCCTTGGAAAAGAGAAGTTATCTTACTGGATCGAAGGGTTATCTTCCTTGAAAGGAATCTGAATAACTGGAATAGTTTTGAGGATTTATGTTTTATTGTCCTTGTTCATCAGGGGACCAGGGATTCTTGGTGTTCTTCTTTGGGTCAGGAGGGATTTCGCCTGCCCCTTTCCCAATGAGGCACAGGGCTGTTGCAGTGAGTGCCTGTCTTGAGGCTTGTTTGTCTTTTGTTGTACCCCAAGTCAACTAGAATGGTTTCAGCTAGAGAGGAGCTGAAATCAGGATATATGGCTGCTCCTTGTTACACTGAATTATTACCTCACTGGTGTGGTTTTGTTTAGACTGTCATTGTCTTATTTAGGCTCAGCGGGAAATCTGCTCTGAAAATGGTACAGCTGTTAGTTATTTGATTTTTGTGGATTTTTTTTGTGTTTGGGTTTTTTAGCTGTATGGTTTGGTTTTTGCAGTGCTGTGTAATACAAGTCATGAGCCTTTTCAGATTTATTCAAAGTGTTATCTAAATAATCTGGTGCCATTTCATGGACCTTAGTCTCTTCTACTGTGTTCTTTTGCACATTAAATTTCTGTGGGGGTGTTTTTGTGTGTATGAAATACATGATTTATGGTGTTGTCTGGACCAGATGCTGTGAATAAGATACCTATAGTACTCTTGTCCATGATTGTAGGAACCTGGTCTCAGCAGGCTAAGCAATTATTTCCACCTTTATGGGAGATTTGTTTGCCTAAAATTTACCTGTCATGGAACTCTACCACATCTCCTTATATAAGCAAAAAAGATGAGCTTCTTCTGCATGGAGTATGGAGATAAAAAGGTATTTCCTTCCATCACCTGCCCTCCTCCCCATCCTTAGTCCCTGCAGCAGGTGTACTGTGTTTCTAGAATCCGTGGCAGAGCAAAGGGTAGTAATTTAGAGGCAAATATAGGATCCCACTTAACCTGCTTTACATCTTTGATTTGTACTTGCAGAGAATTCTTGCAGAAACAAGTACAAAGTTATGGTGTATGAATTGTTGAGGGGGTTTCCATCATAGCCAGAAGAATTGGAGGTGGTGGGGCAGACTTGGCCTGAGCTCCCTTCTGGGTTACCAGAAGGGAGTTACCTTGGCATCCTTCAGCATTTTGAAGAAGGCACAGGGAATGAAAGCTGCATGAGGATTTTTCCAAACAGCTTCCAGCAGTTTTATCTATGATAGGCGATAATCAGTGGCTGTTAAAGTCTGAATGCAAAAAACACTCTGGCTGGGATTTGACATCATCTTTTTGAATGGGGGATAAATAGAGAAATATTAGCTTTGATCTTATAAAAATATGGAGGCTGGAGGCAGGCTTTTAACTGAAGGCATTGAAACTGTATAATTCCCCAAATATTGTGTAGCAGACACTTGTCACTTCATAAAAGCGGTAAATAATCCTATTATGTGCTATAGTTAAGTTTATAAAGGCTGAGTTGTGGACCTAATTCAAACCTGTTTATTCAGAAAAGCACAAACTGTATTTTGAAATGAAGTCTGCACACACTGGAATCTGAATCCATAGAAACAGATACTGTGTCTTGCAGAGAGAAAAGCTTCTGTTGGCTCATACTGCATCACGTACTGAACATAATGCATTGGATAAGGAGGTGTGTATCCAGTGGCCAGTACTCAGTTTATGGCCCCACCAGGGGCTTCCTAGTGTAAATGAACTTTATTTGAGGTGCTTGTCTTTTTCTAGATACAAACTACAGCAAGAATCTTAGAATAAATTGTGGCATAAAATACATTAAAGGTTGGAAAATATTGTAGTCACTTTTAAAATGTCTAAACCATTCCTGGTCTGTAAACTGTTTTCTGGTGACTGATGGCAGGTGCTGTGGGGCTGTTAGCTGATGGAGTCCTTAAATAGAACACCAGACAACTTCAGATATACCTGACATTGGAAGGCAGGGCTTATCAGCAGCTCTCTGTCTTGTTTTCTGAGGAAAGGGCATAAGTAGTATAGTACAGGAAGTATAGATATTAGCAACTTTCATTTTTTCCTCTGTAACAGTCAGATCTGAACAAACTTTGAACACAAATGGAAATCCAATCCTAACTGCTTAAACAGAGGCAAATGATAGTCTAAAATTTTGTGTCTAGTAAAAAATGTCCTGATAATCAAAATTACTTCTGATTTAGGAATTCAAATATGAAATCAAACCACTTTCATTTTGCTAGAATTTATTTTGGGCCATTCTTAGTATCTTTTTGATTTGTCAAATTGACAAATTTGGGGTTTTTTCCCTCTTTCATTAAGTTTTTATGCTTTGGGGTGGTTTTTTTCCTTTTTTTTTCTTTTTTTTTTAAATTTGGGTGGTCCTTCATGTCTTGTGGCATTTAATGTCTTGGTAAGGTAACATAGCACTGTTCTTTTCTCTTAGTTGTCACCTGCTGACAGCCTTCACAGCCACCATTATCTGTCTCTCCTCTCTTCTGATTCTTTGTCATGCCAAGAGCAGCAGTTTTGATGTAATGTGGACTAAAATGGCAATGATGGGCAAAATATAATTTATTTTTATATCCAGAACAAGCAGCAGGCACTGCAAGTTATCCATAGTACTTGAGATCAGCAGTTGGCTGAAGATGTACTAAGTGCAAAATGCTGTGCACTTTTTCTATTGTGCAAACTTTAAAAAATCCAGTCTGGATTAGTTTATTCCTTAATGCCCCATCTATTTAGTTATAGGTTGAATTCAAGTTTTTGGACCTGCATTTAATTTAAAATTAAATGGATTCATAAGCAATGACTTTGAACATTGTCATGATGTCAATGGTATTCCACCTGGAACAATTTAACTGGTAAGCATTGAAGTGGAAATTGTGTTTGTGGGAGATGGATGAAGTCCTCTGGGCTGCGATCAGAGTACTTACAAACCTTTGTGTTTAAAACTGTATCTCTGCCTTTCCTGTCATAGAGACATTGGCAACAATGCTTCACTTACTCTTGGCTTTGTCCATGCCAGTCCAGTGTCTGACCATAATCAGTTCTTTTTACACATTATAGCTATCCATGGAGGGTCATTCTATTAATAAGCACATTTCCAGTTGGGTTAGATTTTGAGTAAAAACTACTGTGAAGTCTTCTGCTGTGCTTTATAAAGGTGAACAGGTTTCAGTGGTGGAACAACCTCTAAGGTAGAACCAATTTCTGCATTGTTGTAGCAGAACAGAGCAGTTATTCCAGGGGAGGATACTTTTTGTCTGCTTTCTGCAGTGGGTTGAACAGAGGTCAGATTTGTTGGAAGCTGCTTAATTGTACAAGCAGCACTGCTCAGACCATGGAGCACAGCTTCATGCTGTTCTCTCAGCTGTCTGCTCCTTCTGCAGTGATTGGCTCTGCTTCTTTTCAACTGCGAACATCTCACTACAGGCCTTCCTTGATCGTGCTGACTTATGGCTCAAGACCAACGTGTGGGCAGTAATCACCATCTGGAGGGAGAGTGAGATTCAGGGCCAGCTGAACTTGGCTGTAAGTAGCATTTGAAATGGGCCACGGTTCTTCCATCCTGAAAAGCTTCATTCTACCCCTGTCCCCTGGCAGGCAGTGGCTCTGCAAGTACCTATGGGAGCTCTGGGAGCCTCTGCTACTGGGGCAGGAGCAGCTTGTACTGATCAGCCACTCCAAGGGCATGCCTTCCTGCTTCAGCCAGTTTCTGAGGGTGCTGGAAGCAAGCTGGTATGGAGTAAGAACAGCCCTGCACAGAGCAGCCAGATAACTTTAAGGGGGAAGCTTTTGCCTTAGCGGGGGCCCTGGTAGGCTATATTTTGTCCCTGCAAGAGACAATGCCCCAGCAGAGTTTGGGATTGTGTCCGCATATAAAATACCCATATCTGCAGACTACAGGTTTCAGAGAACACAGTATTGCATGGCAGAATATCTCAGCGCCTTTGAGTGGAATGGGTAATTTTCCCATTGCTGTTAGTTGGGATTAGGGCTAATATCACATTCTTGTGATTTTTTTTTGTAATCCTACTTAGGATGCCTCCGTAATTTAGAAAGGAAAGTAAAGTTGTCTCAAGTATCATACCACTAGTTTCCATTTGTTAAAGACATACTTCTACATCAGAAATAACTTACCGCCCCATGGCTTGTCTTACAATCTGCCTGTTTTCCTTTGCTTGTCTGGGTCCAAGAGTATTTGCAGGGGAGAGGCAGGAAAGGAATGCAACTGCTAAGCTCCTTATAGCCCACATCACTGCCTGGCAGCATTCTCCAGCTGTTAAGATGGATGTTTTATGTATCTGGAAGTAGAGGTAGATTGTTTTCTGTGTGAGATGTATGGCTTTTTTAGAAAGCACATTCTTCTCATTGTGTGAAGTTCTATGCTTTTCTGAACAGAAGCATTTGAATTATGTTCTAACAATCCATCATATATCCTGTTTGTTCTGATTTCTGTTAAGTTGAGATAATCTAATATTTTTTCCTGTGTACCAGAGTTAAAATATGGCACCATCCATATTTTTCATTCAGCATAGACACGTACCTGAAAAATAATTTTTTCCAAGGGTTAAGAATGCCTATGCTCTTGATAAATCTATCCTGAACAGAAATGAATAAACTGCAGAAATTCTGAGTTAATTCCGATATGTTTTATCAGAGGTATGGACAAGCCTTGCTCCCTTTTGTTTTCTTTCTCCTGTTCTCTCTCTCTCTCTCAGGAATTCTTCTGTAAGATTCTTTGTTATTCCTGTCTAGGTTCTTCCAAGATCTAAGAATTAGTGCTACTTCAGAAACAGAATTAAATCACTTGAATGAAAAGCAAAGGTAATTCATGTCATCTCTGATGAAATCCCAAAGTAACCAAGTCTGGGTATACCAAAACATGCCTCTCTGTTTTCCTATATAGGATTTATTAATTTTTGTTGATTAAGTAGAATGTTTGATTCTTTACAAGTAGTACTGCTGGCAAAATCTGTGATTCTGTTTTTTTCTAGGAAGATCTAATATTTTTAATTTTGTGAAAGATGCACTACTCAAGCTCTAATTAGCATGAATTCAGTCTGCCCCAATGTCCCTGAATATGTGCAGTCCCAGGAATACACTGATTGATCAGAACTTCTCCTGCAATTTCCCCTTGCACATATCATGCATCATGCCAAGTGTGAAGGAAAGATTAAGAAGTACAGAAGGAAGCAATAAATTACAGCATATTCCTCTTGAAACCTGAGACATTTGAAAAATGCTGGAAAGTTTTTAATTTTAGCATCCTCTAATACTAGTAAATGATTATGAAATCTACTTTAAAGGTCTGTCTTCTAAACACACTTGGTCTCCTGAGAAATAATGACCTGCTGCCTCTGTGGCATCATTAATTCAAGTAGCAGAAGCTTGTACTAAACTATATGTAGAGCTCTCACTATTAAGTATTGTTCTGCATAAAGAAATTTATATTCATAGCCTAGGCACTTTTGCTGTAATTTCATACATTAAACCAATGGTAATGTTGTAAAACTTAGGAAGCCAAAAGTTTAGAAATACTGCAGTCGATATTCTCTGCAATCTTAAATTGGTATTCATGTGCATAAACACCATAATGCATTATTTTATTACATGCTTCTTTCCTCCAAAAGGCTCTAGCCTCTTTAATACATAGAATAAAAATTGTATCATTCACTGTTGCAAAATGAGGTATGTGGTAAAAGAATGAAGGTTTTATTATGAGAATGATGTCATGGAAAAAGCAAATAAATACCAATCTTAACTGTTGTAGTCTTTTCCTGCATATGCCACAAAATAATTTGAGGAAGTTTCTTACATTTTTATAAGTTGTCACTTATTATAGATCTTACTTTCTACAAACCTAACTCAGTCCTATAAAAATGCTGAGCTCTCACAACCACATCTGATGTCTAGTGGAGTTTTGCTTCAAAATACAAAGATCTTTAAAAGGCTATATAAGCAGATAAATAAAATTGTGTTACCAATTTAGGATATAAGTTCTTGCGGTTTTCACTTCTGCTATACCTTGATTGCTTTGTCTGCAAAATGGGGACAGTAACAAAATTGACTGGAATAGCTGAGGTGTTCAGGGGCAAATACTGTAGAAAAAAACCAGGAAAAAATTAGCACCTATACAGTCAGCATAGAAAACACTGTTGTGTAAGTAATAAGACCAAGGGCCAAAATTAGGGTAAAAGTAGCCAAGGGGTTATAACAGTTCACTCCCTGAGCTCTGTCTTGAGTGCAAATAAGACAGGATTCCAATTGAAAACTTCTATGCATATAATTGATAACAATATCAAAACCTCTATGTACAGCAGAATTGAATTAAGACTTCTGTTACTGCCTATTCTGAACCCTTGACTCTTCAACTTGATGGCCTTTTTCACCTTGCATACTTTTCTTTCCTATAATGAAAGCTTCCTACATATAAAATTTGAGAATATATGAGTAGGTATACATCTGGATATAAATTCTCCTAAATTTTTATGGATACCTCTTACATGCAAAGAATATGCAGTGTGGACATACAGATAGTCTTCCAAACGAATTCCCCATTTGTTAATGTTTATAACTAGCCTGCATCCATGATGAATGAGCAGCTGCAGAGAATCAGGATATTGGAGATGATGCTTCCCTCTAGGTTGCTACAATAAACTCTTGTTTTGGTGCTTTGATTTAAAGCACTGAAAACCTCCAATGGAATGTGTCAGGACACCAAAGGATTCTTTTCCATTAGCAGTACAATGGAGAAAATATTCTTAGGCTCTCCAGAGAGATAAATATGAGATTGCAATACATTAATTGTATTTAAAATGAAAGTGTGTTGAAAGCACTCTATTGAATATTAAGCAGATCCCATTATAATACACCTCAGATCAGAGTATAAGATTTTCCCTTAATACTTTGCAAGCTACTGCTTATCTTAACTACAGAAGACATTCTATACTAAGGCTTATTTTGGCTATAGATTCAAGGGTCCTGAGTCTAATATGGCCTGTAGGATGACTGAGCTGCAGTAGTACTTGCTGAATGATTGAACAGTGTTCACATCATCTTCAAAGAAAAATACTTTTCCTTTCTGCTCGATGAACAGAAGCAGCTGCTGTGAATATGGGTATTGACAAGAGGCTAACAGAACCAAATGAGTAATATGCAAAGGAAAGAGAAAGCACATCTATCATGTTCATGCAGGAGGTAATAAGTAATATTGCTGTAATACCTACTTTTCCAAACGAAAATGATTTACAATAATACATACCTCGTATCCAGAGCCCAAGGTATTTTTTTAGTTCCTAGACAGTAGAGGATCTATATGGGTAAGCAGGAAAACCATATACAGCCAAGTCAGGAAACCCAAATGCCAGAAGTGGACTCGGCAAATTTGTGTATCATGTAGCAATCAAATGAAACACATTTCAAATAATTAAGTACATACTATTTCAATAAACCATTTTGACATATAGAAGGCTATGTAGGGTTTGAATCCAAAGCTTCAGGGCTAGATTTACAACCTTTGTTATTTTGTGTTGATGCAGTTACTATCAGATTGCAACTAGTATTGCTTTTGCTGACAGTAGCAGCAGTAAATAAATTCTCTGGTTGAAAAATGATAATGTAGAGCTGCACAGCACCTCAGCAGAGACATCTATTCTGCAGGTAGTGTAGAGAAGCTTCTGGATTTGGGAACTGGAAAATGAAGCAATTGAGATTTGAACCTCCCATGTCATCATTGGTGGAGAGGGAGATGTACAATGTAAATGGAATGCAGGAAAACCTGAATTCCTTGCTAAGAACTTCAGCATCTCTGAAACAGGATGTTTCATGTGTTTGAATTGGGCCAAATTTGGGCATCTTTTAATGGGACCGGAAAATACACGTATTCTTTTCGGGATTGCTAAACATTAAGTTCTTCTTCTGCCTACATTCCCAGAAAGACCAAATCACTGACATATGACTGAATCTGCAAGCTTGAGCGTCTCCAGGGTAGATTCATTGGGCTAGGTGCTCCTGCCTGCCATACAGAAGTGAGCTGGTATCATTACATCTATTACAAATTATCTTAACCAATATCAATTTTCCGTAACTTTTGTGTTGAATTTTGAGTCACCTCTATAGTAGTTCTTTTTCTTCTGCTGAATGGAAATGGGAAAGCTGCAACTTGTGTGACCCCTAGCACTACCACTAGCACTCAGCTGTAAAAGTGTCAGGCCTTTATCCAGGAACTGGGACCGTTCAGTGTTTCAAGGCTCTGTAACATTTTTTTTCCTAGATTAGACTTTCACAGTATTGCTGGCTATTATTCATTAGTCTTCTCTCAGACACACTAATTTTCACCCTTTATATCAAGCTTTAGTGACCCACCTTCTAGAAGCTCATCCTCTTTATACAGTCTTCCAGTTATTATGCCTGAACCTAGCAAAGTCAAATGATGTATGTTTCAGACAGGCATCTAATCAGAGTGATTTGTAGGCACTCTGAGAGGAACCAAAGTCCAACCAGTGCCCCAGTGATAAAAGCCCACTGATTAATCCCAAGGTTACACTTTGCTGTGATTTTCCATTTGTGCAGAATAAATAAAACATGATCTTTCACGGTCAACTGCTGGAAAACAGTTGCTTGTTAAATTCTCTCACTCACAGAAATGAGAGAAAGAGAACTTGTCTGGGATTCTACCCCAGCCTTTTCCCCCCTCAACTAAGATTGTTAATGGGTGGGTTTGGTGTTCCAGGAATATTCCCTAATGAGTACATGATTTAATATAGTAGATGCTGGTGGATTGATTTAATTTTTGCTAATCGGTTTAGGCAGGATTATATATCCATCCATAAATAGTTTTAAATGCATGATAAGCATATCAAAGGCCTGGCTGGCAAAAAGAAGGCAATCTTTCTGAGAGGCCTGAAAACTAAGAAACTAAGAATGTGACCTGCTGCACAAGCTCCTGCTTTGTATCTGTGAATGTTCTTTTTTTTTCTTGAGAGACCTTTTGCCAGAGGAGAAGCAAAATATTTATTCAAATATAATTTAAATTCCTAGGTTTTTCCTGCTAGTTTATTTATAACCTCATTGTTTTATAAATAGGGCTAAAAAATTGTCTCTTGGGAGACAATTGGGAGCCTCTATTGGGAATAGAGGCTTTTTCTTACCTAGTCTCTCTTGCACTGTGCAATTGGTTATATTCTGTGGTTTCAGAATCAGAAGTGGTTTTCTCTACCATAACCAGTAAAGAAAGAAGATAATAGGTAATTAGAAAAAGAGACTAGTTTGTCTTACTTTTTCTATTTATTGTGCCTGAACTGTATGTATATTGTTATTATATTTGGGACTGCTGAAATAATGATATACTCCAATCTTCTTGGAGGACATACAGCAGTGTTTATTGAAAGACACATCCTTTTGATACAGTTTTCCAATACAATTAGATATGATTGGTCATTCAGACCAACGCCTCTTCGTAAACATCTTTGCAAGTAAACAAGCTGCAAAAACAGCAGGTGTAGAGATTAGAAATTGTTTGGAATGTCTTCCTCCAGAGCAATGCCTGGGAAAGTGTATTTGACTTGCTTTCCCACAGGTTCTGCTGCTGCCTGATGCCTAAAATTTTCTGTCAGCATCCACATATGAAAAAATTTTTATACAGATAGAAGGGAAGAACAGAACAGTGCTTACTGCATCCTAAGAGAGAAATACATTGTTGAGGAAAAGCAGTCCATTGATTTTTAGGGGGTTTTTATATGCAAACGGTATTCTGAAGAATCTAGTTTACTGTTAAGCTGCCTTCATGGTTCAGTGAGAGCTGACATCCTGAATCCAGGATACTGGTGAGAGATTAGAGATCTCTCTCAGGATACAGCCAAATATGAGATCTTTCACTGCAAAAATATTTGGCTTTTTGAGTCAAAAACAGTAGGAAAAGACAAAAGACTTAAAAAGGACTTCTGTGCTTGACAACCACATGACTGGATTATATAAAAGGCAATGTTATGTTTGGAGGAAAGGATGCAGAAATGGCATGTTATTTTATGGCTTCAAGCTAGAATGAGACTCTCTTGCAGAAATCATGTACTTATTTCCCCTAACAAGTAAAGCTGCTGTTGAGTACCACTGGCCAGTGGTACTTTTTGCTAATGACAGCAAGCCATGACTGGGTGTGTCACAAAGAAAGAAATGAGAAATAGAAAATTTTATTTTTCCACTAAGTGGTTTAGTAGAAAGGTAGGTGGAAAAAGAAATCAAAACACTATGATTCTAAGAACTGTAAGAAAATGGCTTGGCTTTACTTTTATGTGTACTCTGAATTTCCCATTACTTTTATCCCGAGTAGTGCTGTGTTTGAGAATTAGAGGTCTGTAACAATCAGTTCAGTTTGACACTCCAACTTAGTGTTGTAACATGAGAGAATCATTTATTTAAGTGCTCAGAGCAGATGAGTTTTTTCCTCTTGGATTTCCAGTATTTAAGTTAATTTTATTTTGTAACTTTCTTAAGGGGCCCTAGGTTTTGAATCAGTCCTTTGCTCCTGCCAACAGCTCTCTCTGGCAAGACACACAGCTTGAACTGGAGGGAGTCATTCTTAATTCTGAGGAGACACTTACTAATGCTACCTTTTTCAGCAGAATGAGCACCTCAGCCTCTAAATCAGCCCAAGGGACTTCCAGATGCTGTGGCTGAAGCAGAAGACTGATAGGCCTGAACTAATTTTCATGTCTGAAAATGTTTCCCTTCTGTGTGCCAGAGCAGACTGTAGGATCAATTCAGAACTATAGGGAACCTTTTCTCTCTCCCATTATTCTCTCTGTTCAGTAGCTAGAACAGTGGATAACATATCATTCAGAACTACCAGCATGGATGCTAATGATGGCATGTCATTTTAGAGGAAAAGAATGCTTTGTTGACAATATAACTTTTTGCTTTATGATTTTGTTATGTTACCTGCAGCAAGATATATTTAGTGATGAAGGCAATATGAGGGCTTTATCCAGGTTTGTGACAGCTGCCAAAATTTGTTGTCAGACTCATACACACATTTTATTTTTCTTCAAGGTAGTTCAGTCTGTTAGAGTTCTTTACATGCTTTTGTAACACCATGTTACACTTCTCTAGCTAGGAATTTGGGAAAAATAACCCCCTTTCCCCTCTTCACACATTTACACGTTTAGCAGTTCTGTGTTCCATACAAATGAAATATGAGAAAATTCATTTTTCAGGGTTTTTAATTTGGTCATTAAAAAGATTAATCTGATTTTTCAGTTGATTCTTGGAGTTATTGGGGCACCTGTACACCAAATTGTTGTTCCAACAAATTTTATTGAAGATAAACTCTTTTCTGTGTCCTGCAACACCTGCTAGTAATACATAGCCTCACTGGAAAAAAGCCTACCAGTATGGGTTTGGCAAGCATTAGGATCTTCTTTCTGCTTTTTCAGTTGACTACCAGTGTGTATTTCTTGTGATGGAAGCTGTTCCTCCTCTAATGAGCCCAATTGTTGCAGCCATTCCAGGATTTCCTTCTAGTGAGCTTAATGCCACTGTCCAAGAGTAACAAGGCACAGCAGCACCCATCTCCCATTGCAGAAGTAGCAAACAACATTCAGTCAGAAAGAAGAAAGCATTTTAGTTTTTCCTAAGGTCCTTTCTATTGACACAGACAAATTAAACTCCGTAGAGAGGCCAGAGAGAATGTGTGTCTTAGCAATGGTATAGAATGTGATATTAATGTTGTTAGTGGAAAGAATCTTTGAATCTTTAGAAATATTTTCCCTTTTTAGTTTGGCCTCATGGGTTTTTGATTTCCCTGTGTAAATGTTTGTTGACTCACACGTTAGAATATGTTAGGGGTTTTTAAGGTTTAGTGAACTGTTAGCAGCAGTTAACAAATGAGTAGAAAGACTAAACAATGGGGCTAATCAACTGGTCTTTACAGAAGGGTACTTTTAATCCATGGTAATTCTGAAATGCTAATTTAATTTGCAAAAATTAGGTGTCTGTGGAAGTTTAGTAACTGCTTGGCAACTATTTGTGTCCAGCATCTCCAAATACATTTAAAAACAAAATTATTTCTGCCTAGTGTCAGAATTTTGAATGCTAAACTTTCCACTTCCCCTCATCTCACATGCTTCTGAACTAATAGTAAACATAGCATTGATGCTGTTAGTGGGAAGAATCTATGGAGCTGTAGAAACATTTTCCTTTTCTGTTGGCCTGTGAAAACCTCTTTCTGGATAGGTACTAGCAGGAAAGTGAACCTTATTGAGGCACCAATCACATGTTCTCTTAAATCTCTTGTAAGGACAAAGTAAGACCCAGAAATAATTCTGATTTCTTACTAAACTTATTTTTTCCTAAGAAAACTACTGATTTGGCTGTGTTTTGATTTGTTTTCTGAGTTGCACATCTCCATCCATGTCTGCTCTGCATGCTTGAAACATGAAATTTATGTTGTCTGGTTCATACTAGCGATGCAAGATGCTTAGGAAGACTTGTATTTTTGAGTTTGTTTCCAACTGATGAAGGAACCATGTGCTCCAATAGGGAGGGCTTCTCCCTGGATGACCAATTGTGTGAGAAGACATTGTGAGGTAGCTGGGAAGGAGCATCCTGCGTACTCAGCTGGAACTGAAACATCACTGATGACATCCTTGAAGCACCCATAGCGGCCATGTGAGGTCTACTCATACTTCTGCTGCATGCAGTCCTCTTGCTGAAACATGAAGTGATGCTGCTTCTGGGAGGTCAGATTATCACACCTTCAGTCTTTTTTCTTCCCAGGAACTCTGCCATCTGGTAGGTAAATGCTGGGGTACTGCTTGAAATCAGACACAGTATAAATCTACATGTTACAAAAACACTTGGATGTTAGTTAACATGTTAGAAAGAAAACAGGAAAAGGATGTGTACTGAAGGGCTTTTTCATGGTGATGTATTTAATTATATGCTCACTTTTTAACTGCTACTTCCTTTCATAGGATCACAAACTCCAGGCTTAATGAACCATGACTTCAGATAAGCTATCATTACTAGGAGCCAATCCCTGACTTCCAGGATTTGCATCGTGTTGCAGCCATAATGTGGATACACATGTAGACAGTACACATCAAAGAAGAATACAGGCAGGCAAACACTACATACTTTAATAACTAGATTTATTCTGAAAGTGAAGAAACTGCATTTTTCATTTTGTAAGGATTTTCATGTCTTTAAAGTCTGTCTTGTCTCAAAGCAAAAATAAGAATGGTGACTTTGGGGGGAAAGTCTGTAAAATACCTTCCTAAAACAGTGTTATTATAGAGAAACCAGGATTCTTTTAATTCAAATGTAAAGTAAATTTTAAATTTTATTTTATTTTGAGCCGCTGTTTTGAAAACAGAATGGTTTGCAGCATAATCTGTATATTTTTCCAATTTGACTACTACTGTAAAAAGATGAAATATCTATGAGCAGGCATTATCTAGTGGGAAAAAAGCAACAAACCCATAGAAAACCTCATCTGAGAATTTTTGAAAAGCTCTAGTTTTATCCAAGAGATACTCTCTCTTGTAACTTCTTCTTGGGCTCCAAAAAGGGCTGATTGCAAAATGTCAGCATGGTACATGAGAAGGTCTGGAATCCCCAGAGCAGCCAGTGGTAAGAACACAGAAAATCACATGGCTCCCCTAGGCTGGAGTGGAGGAGAACTGGTATTCCAGGAATTACAGATGAGAAATATTAGCTAGGTTAAGTAAATGACATCCTAGTTTCTTCCTGTCAGTATAATGAAGCAGTTGGGGACAAAAAGAAAGGTTACTTACGGGAAGTGAACAGTAAGGTAGAATTTTCTGAAGATTTGTATTAATTCATTGCTACATTTAAGACTTCCAGCTTGGACTTTTTTTAAGAGACACCTTTTATCTTTTCAAGATCCTTGAGTCTGTGTGATAATTCATTTTTAACACAAGTTGTTGGCCTTTAACCCTTGAGAAAAATCAGATGGATTTGGTGAGCTGATTTAGAACTTCTGCTCTTGGATGCTTCATTTGCTACTCAGAATTGTAAGCAGAAGCTTTTTTTCATTTTCCCAAACTCTACCTGTGCGTGTTGTAATGTCTCCTCTTACCCGCTTGAATGATTCTCTCTAGTGCTGCTTTATGCAAGCCACAGCACAACCAAACTCTTCTCAGAGATTGAATGAGTGACAGCATGTATTTTCAAGGTACACTAAATGAGAAATGTGCAATTTAAGCAAAGCATTCACACATTTGAATGAAAGACTGAAACTGTTGAAACTGCAGCTGCCGGCAGGAAATTGATGTACCAGTTGCTATTTACCTAGCAGAAATTAGTTCTCTGTGATCAGTTTTATTAAATGGGATGGAAAAAGTAAGCATTCCCTCAAGAAGGTTAAAAAAATGTTCTCTTCAAAGTTGAGAGAGTTCAACGTGCTTCTTCCCTGTATCATTGCTGCATTCTCTTCATGTCCCTTGGTTTTTTTTCGTGAAAAAACAGTACTATAAAACAGACTACTAAGCTTTCCTAATTGGCATTTGACCCCATCCCCTTGCCCTTTGGGATCAGTGAGTCAGTGACAGAAGCTCCACAAGAGGAGATTCTTCAGTCAGAACATTCTCCTGTGGAGCACAGGTAAATGCACCGGGGCTCCACCTTTCATTTCCTGAGCACACAAGTCAGACACCCTGCAGTACAGAGTAAAGTTATATCTGAATAAAAAGGTGGATTTCTATTTCAAACAGGTAACTTTTTCATAAATCAGACAAGTCTCTAGAGAATCTTGCTGTCATGGAGAGATTCAGTTGGTTTCACACTCAAATGCTTCAGGGTTGCTTGATCTGTCAGTTTGCCCTGTTGAAGGGCTGTAAATTGTTATTGGTTATTAATATAACACAGCAGTATGCAAGATGCACTATACTTACTAACTTTGTCAAGTTAATCTGCATCTCAAAGCACTTGAAGCTTGTTTCTAGAAGGGAGAATGTCTGCATGTGTCAGATACAACTAGAGAACATAAAGCACCTCTTAAATCTAAGGCTGAAATAAAGTTTCTAGGAGAGTTGTCTAGTAGCACAGATCTGGTGTATAGTCCAAAGCAAGGGCAACCATTCCCCTTCCTGTTAAGCAATCAAAGACAGAAGGCTGGAGCTACAGTTTTGTTTAATGGGAAGCCAGAATTAGAAAGGGTCACAGCCCTTTCTAATTCTGCCTATGCTCAAATACACATGTGAGAGTAGATGTGTGATACTAAAAGGATAAAAAGTGCCTTGTATTACTCTGTAAGGCCAGAGTAGTACTATGTTATTTAAGCCAAGATATCTGTTACCTGGGAGATGTTCCAGAGTCTGGTGATTTTGCAGGGTGAAGTTCACTAAACCAGCTTTATCTTACCTGTCTACTTTTCTACTAAAATGTTAAGCAGATGGATTGTGGATTTTTGTCTAGCTATACTAAATCTATCTTGGAACTAACCCTGGAACTAATCACTTGTATTTTTCAAGCCTGTGTGCCTAAAATTAAACACCTGCATTGGCATCAGTCACTTCAGGCACTGGAAAGAAAAAATAGGTCTTGTTTTCCAGAGCAGTTAATTCAATGACAGGACTTGCAAGTACCAAGGTAACAGTTACTGGCAGATGAAAGTACTCAGTGCTTAGAAAATCCAGGATTCCAGGAAATTTTTCAACAGGCATGTTTAAATGTTTGGGCCGCTGTGTTTCTTTATAATAAATATTTTCTTCCTTTTCCTCTTTTGAATTTGCAATTATTTTAGAGGTTTTTCCATCCATTTGGTCTTTTCCTTAGTTTTTCTGAATCTAGATTATTGTTAGTAAATCACAGAAGAAAAGAATAATGGAAATATTCTTTGGAAATGGAAATCTAATGGAAATGAGATATTAAGAGATTGCCTAGCCCATCAGTTTTTCCTGCTGAGGAACACCAATTAAAGCCAAGATATGCAACAGGGCAAACTAAAAGGTCATTTCTCCAATTTTAGCTTGGGCTGAGTATCCATGACTCTACTGTCAGAGGAAGGCAGTGCTACCAGTAGGCCACAAAGGGACACAGTCTGAAAGAAAACCAAGTTGAAGCAGCAATCAGTATCTCCTCCACACCTCAAAGGTAGGAGACCTCAGCATCAACTCCAACTTTTTTTTGTCCCCCCTTATTGTCCTATCCCAGTTTTAAAGCACCGCTGCGAGCAGGTACCTTCAGGGCTTCAGAAGGACACAGAGAGGTGTGTCCTGCAGGTTGGGCATGAGACTGAGGATCCATGAACACCAGAAGAAGGTACACATACTGGAGACTGGTGGAGCAGGGGAATAAGGAGTGACAAGGCGGGCAGAGTAAACTGGCAAGGAGCTGATGTTGGTTACACTGGGACTTTTCCCACGAAAGGCTGGGGATGGTCAGATTTTTTTTTCTCTTCTCCATAACAGGTTCAGCTTTAACAGAATATTCTTGAAAAGAATTTGCCTAGGGAAGTAGCATGATAGTGTAGGCATTTGAGAGCAGTTTAAGCAACATATTCCTTACTTTACTATCCTTATTATTCATAAAGTTTTCTCAGATATGCCTCTCCACAGCCTCTTTACTGTTAGTGCCATTGCCTTCTGAAATAAGTGTTTTATTTCTGTAATGGTAGTCAGAGCATAGGATTCTCTCACTTTGTTTTCAATGTTTCAGCATCTCACTCGAGTCATTCTAGTCTTGACAGTGTCTTTGATGTGTATGGGAATGATTTTAATGGCCCAAATTGTTTCTGGCATTATGACAAATGAACCTATGAACCTAATTTTTCAAACTATTACATTTTCTAAAGCTAGATTACAGGTTTCTATCTAGAATCTTGGGGAGAATATATATATATATGCATTTGCCAAAAAGCATCACTAAATAGATATGCACACAACTGATACTTTTAAGACTTCTAGCATTTCTTCAAGTGCTATGAAATTAATAGAAATTTAAGGCACCACTTCTACCACAGTTAAGGTAGAAACTGACAGTGCTGGTTACTTGCTAGTGTTACCTGTTTACCAACAAAAGTGGTAGGCACTGTCATGAATGTTTTGATGGTGAATAACATGCTGGTCAGGTAGCTGAATTACTTATGCTCAACTGCACTGCTAAGCAATGGGTCAGGGTTGGTGGTGTGAATTAGCAAGTGCAAGCTGGTTTCTGAACAGATGTGTAAACAAGTAGTGTCTTGTCTGTTTCCTAAATGGCATTTTTTATTTTCTACCCAGACCAATTACTTCAAAACCACTTCATTGCATCACTTCAGATAATTGTGAGTGTTTTCATTTCAAACAGCAAAACACGGTCAAAGCTAATGTGGTAAACACTGTTCTGGAGAATGTCTGTAAGGTCCACTGTGTGCTTGTATTACTGTTTGGGAAGTGCTGCTCTCTTAGTTCTGTTACTGTAGAAAGAAGCAGGTGTTCTGTTCTGTTTTGTTTCATTAAAAAAAAAAAAAAGGCAGTGAAATATGACCAAAAAATGTTGAGATGTGCATTTTAGGAACATCTTAGTGTGTGATAGTCAGCTACCTGCAAGTGAAAGTGAGGATAAGGCCAATTAGATTAGGGCTGATAAAAAGCATTGCAAGCTTGCTTTCATTCCTTCCAGGACACAAAGAATGTGAAACCAAGAACATCTTTTAGTGCACAGCAGCAGAACAAAAGCATCTAGAGACTACATGAAGCAGATATCCTCCCTAAGAGTTTCCTCTACTTTTTAAAGGATCAGAGATTCAGCCTGAAGAAATTCTGCTTAAAGGTAGCTTTCTCACCTGTTTCATTTTTCCTGGCTACTATTGTGGACAACTGTCTAGATTGAGTCCATTGGCAAGGTGGGACTGTATGAGAACAGAAAAAAATGCATCTGCTTTTGAACAGCAGCTACAGCCTACCAGACTCCAGGCAAATATGGCCTAGGTGAAAAGCAGCAAACATTGGAGAACAGAATTGTGCCATCAGCATGCTTTCAGTTCTTTATATTTAGGAGGAGTTGTCAATTCATATCTTTGATGGACTGTGGAAAACAACACTGAATGTAGTCTGGTACCTCAGGATGCTGTGGTTGATAAACAGACCTGAGGCTTAGTGCAGGATTAAAGGAGGAAGTGGATAATACAGATATATGTGCCTATCATACAAGGTTTGAAAGCAAATCTGATGAATGTTGTATTTGTAATTCAAAGTGTGATAAGGAAGGTCCCAGGGCAGACAGCTGTTGAGAAGCTCCCAGGAACCCGGCAACAATACTGAGCAGGAATACTGCACAGGATTCTCTATAAAGTGAAAAGGGAGTTATAGCTCAGAGGGTAACAGACTGCATAAACGATTTCATGTGCTTACTAACGCCATGAATCAGGAGCATGGAGACCCTTTAGCAAAGGGTGTTTGTAGGCTCCATATGCATAGTTGTTACTTTTGAGGTATTAGTTCTGTTCTTTGTTTTGCTCCAAGAACATTGGGAGGCTCAATTATTTTTGTGTTGGCTTCCCTATCCATAATCCAAAGACTAATAGCGTTCTATGCTTTAGAGAAATTTGCAAATACTAGTGAATTAAATTGCTTAGCTGTCTGTAGAGTTAGAAGTAGAGTGTAGAAGTAGAAGTAGAATGTGAGTTAGAAGTAGAACATTTTGTTCTACAAAGCTTGAGAAATTTCTTTCTTGGGAACAAGCTTCTCATCCTGCTATAATATGTAAAGAGTATGAAAAAGGACGTTGTTTTCTTAATAATACTTCTCTAAAAGTTGTCAGTTGGTTGAGACTGTGAGACTGTGAAAGAATTGGATTTGAGCGATTTTTAAAGAAGTATTTGGGTGATATGAATTAGATTTGCAAAATTATGAATTCTCATCTAAATTAAATAAATCTCCTAATTTTTCCAGGACCCAGATTATATGTGATACTCCTCCATCCTATCAAAAGGAGAAAAAAATGCTTAAGTTCCATTTTCATAAATAACAATGGAAGATTATATCTTCTCCAGTTTTATTCTTTTGGGCTATAGAGGATACAGGTATATCCATGCTGCCTGTGTGTCTGAATTGGCAGACAACACATTAGAGCCTGGTTTCCTTGCCAGCCTGTGCTTAAATGTAACATTTCCTACAACAAAACAGCAGTAAGGCTGTATGTTAAAAAAACAAACCAAAACAAAAACAATGCAAAAACCTCAAAACCCCTATTTGTACTGAATGATTTGAGCCTCCCCTTGTATTCTTAATTCTTTGAAAACAAGCTGAAAGTAAGGGCACAGCTCTTCCCTACAGCAAAGGCTCTTAGACCATTTCCTCTGTATTTTGCTTTGATAACTTTGCAAGACTAAAGTGGCAATAGGTAGACTTGTAGATCGACATGAACTCAAGTTCAGGCTGTTGAGATTTTCAATTGAAGAGCAAGGAGGAGCATAAGAACAAATACATTAATGTTGTAAAACACTTCTAAGAAGCATTCATTTGACAGATGCTGTAGCAACACATTGGAATAAGGATTTTTTTTTCTGTTGTTTGCCATTTTAATAAATACTTGGGTTTCGATCTGCATCAGTCCGGTCACAGAAGAAAGCCAAACAAAATGTGTGCACTAACTCAGAGTGGTTGGTTCATGGCTGCTGTTTGAGGTCAGGGTTCTTTCCTTGTTCCCATATTTCTGTGCTCTGGTTGAGCTCCCTGTTCCCACCCTGACCTAACAGATACCTCGGTTCACTCAGCTTTCTTGTCATTTAGCATTTTCACTAAACTGAAGCACAAAGAACATTTTTGCCCCTGTGAATAAATAAATGCTAAGGCAATGTCTGGTGATTCCTCTGAAACCTCAAGATGTCTCAGAGCATAACTGATAAATTTGATTAAATGGTACCCGTAAGACTGTTGTTGCAGAAGAGTGATTAAGCCTAAATTATCTGAAAGACTCTGACTCAGGATATAAACAGTGCAAGAGCAATTGAGAGACCCTGAATCATGAACTGTGACATGATATATCCTGGAGTTCAATAAGCTAATGGTGCTATTAATGACTAAGCAGAAGCAAGCAGAGGTTTTGTTTGCTTCTGATTTCATGTCTTCCACCCTCGATCTCTGCAGGTGGCTAAACATACAAAGTACTTATGAAGTGGGGGGAGGGGAAACAGAGAAGAGAATAAAGTAGGAAAAGACAAGCAAAGGGATTTATGCTTTTGTTTACATCTGAAAAATTTCCTGATGTCCCTAGGGTAATGGTATTCACAGGGAGGGAGGGAGGAAAGACCCGAGCTCCTGTGGGGGAGGGGGGACAAAGAATAAGGAGCAGATACGAAAACAAAAAGCAGAATGTAAAATACAGCCAAGGGAAAGAGGATACTTTTTTTAGATAGGGAAAGGCAAAAACAGATGTGGGGTGGGGGGAGGAAAGAAGACAGGTCCAAAAGGTTGTCAAGATCCTTTATTATCTCTTCTCAAAATTCTCTGAGCAGCAGTGGCAGTAGCACACAGAAGTTCTTAAAGGGGAAAAGTAAGCCTGTCAGTAGGTTGTTCACAAATTGTTTTCCTGAAGTTTTCATATTTATTGGCATAAAAGAATTTATTGATCAAAATCAGATAATCCTCCCTCCCTCTTAGTATATACGATGACAGGAAAATCTGAATAGCATGGTTCCTTGGAAAAAACAATGTTATTCCATAATAAATAAACTGAAATTTCAGTGACAGACCTGACAGGTGTTTTATCTTATTTTCATAGTATGTGAAAGAGAGAGAAAGAAGTGGAGTTAAGTCTCTCTTATTGTTTTCCTTAAATTAAATAAAAGGAGTAGGAAGGGGATGGGAGATGACTACTGAACAATGACGTTATCTTTCCAGTCATTTGTATGGCAAATGAAAATGATTCTCAAGGATAAGTATCGTAATGAAACCTTATGCAGTGGTCATAGGGAATTGCTGCCAGAACCAAGAGAAGTGAGAACAAAGGACTCAGTATTAATGAAAATTGCCATTAGGTATTTCTATGTAACAAGCAGGTTTTTCTCCTGTAGTGGCACAGTAGTGACAAATGGTTCATCTTAGCTCAGTGTCCTTTAAATCATGCCAAAACTTAATGGTAAGGGGAGAAGGATGCTTATTCATCTATTAATGAAAAATGTTAGTAGCCAGGTCCTTATGTTTGCCTTCAAGTTGGCTATGAATATGTAAAAATGTTGGCTGTGCGTGAAGAATGAGGAGATATTCATAATGTGGAACTGTCTCTTTTTATTAGCTTTTAAGTAAAGATAAAATTACCCTGCATGACCACATGCAGACAAAATGAACAGTGAGCGAGAACAACTTTTTAAATTTTTCCTCACATTAGATTTACATGATTAGAAGCTGACCAGGTATCAAAATCATAAAACATTCTCTAAAAGGAAAATCCCTAATGGTTTCATTAATACTGTGCACTGATAAGAAGTTTCAGGCATCGGACTTGAGTGTACCTTGGCATCTAAAGAGGGGCTCTCTGGAGAGCAGAGAAGCAGTGAGAGTGGCTTCAGAAATGCTGTTACCACTGCTATACTTGGTGCTGAGCTAGAGCAGGATATTACTGTCTTTACACTTTGGAGGTGTGGGAGTCTGTCCCCCTTGGTGGTAGAAAACAGGGCTTTACTTTGCACACCCACATCAGAGCTGCTGCATGTAAGGGATATCAACAGCCTAAGCTCATCAACTGCTTTTCTCAGGAGATATTTGACTGCCAAAGAGTTTGTTTGCAGTATTGCTGCTGGAAACCACATCTTCAAAAGAGTCATCGCTCCTGCAGTGAGTGGTGGTTGTTTGCTTTTTGGCTAAGATGTATAAAAACTCGGAATCTTTTAATCTTTCTGCATATGCAATGCCTTAATCCAAAGTAGCTTGTGAGGAACTAGAACAAAAGCCAGATAAAGTCTGAGCACGAATTGTGTTTTCAGTTGCGGGTCAGAATCACCAACATGCAGTAATGCTACTCTGGCCATCTCTGCAGGGGAGGATCAAAAGGAAGTGGAGTGTTGGAGGTAGATTGGACTAAACTGCAGGAATCAAAAAAAAAGGGCTGCTTTCAAAGTTCAGAGTGCTTCTTAGGAAATTACATTTGTAATTATGATGTTGATGTTGTGATAGCTGCTGGAAAATCAAATTAGTATGCAGGATATTAGCAAATGCCCATGGTTTTTAGAGAAGAAATACAAAATAAAGGAACTCTGTTGGAATGAAGCAATGCTGGATCCAAATCCAGCCAAAATCCAGCAGACTTGAGAGCTAACCATATCGCCTGCCCTGTGGTTTTCCTTTCAAGTGCTTTCAAATTGGGCATCCAGGAACTGATCTGGGGTGCCAGCTGCATCAAGACAGAGAGTGTCAACATGCTTCAAACATAGCACACATGCAGGGTAACAGAGTCTGGAAAACAAGAAAAAGGCACAGAATCCAAACTGAAATTTGTACTGGTGGATGCTCAGATCTGGTTTCATTTCCTCAGTGTGAGATGCACAGACTGGACAATAAATTCATTGCAAGTATTCACTATTAGCAGTGCCCCTATGAAATACCATGTTGCGTTTATTGGTAGCTGAGTACAAAATCATTTGATATCAGATGGGTTGTAGGCATATCTTTATGTTTTCAGATGCACAGTGCTCCTTAGGCCAGTATCCTTGTACTGGCAAAGTCCCCTCATGTACTGTAAGCAATTTTAATTAAGTCTCTTGCTGTATTTAATTGTCTAGTATACTACCACTGACAGGTAGGCAGGTTATATATAAATACAGTTGTCATTTGATTGAGTACTCTGCATGTACTCTCTGTTTATTTACAGCAGTTCAGTATGTATAGGCCTCCCAGATCTCTAGATTGCACCTAGCAATGGATACTTTTGGGGAGAGAAGGACCAAGTTAAGGACTATGTTAAGTACACTGGATGGATGTAATGCATCAGATAATACAGATTGCATCTAAGGATGCTGATGAAGTTGGCACATGACATCGTAAAGCTAATTTCTTTTGTTGATAGAATATGGCAATCTAAGGGGGTTTCTGTTGACTGGAAAGAATGAAATGGTGCACTCTTTTTCAGAAAAATACATCAGGAAAACTACAGGCTGGACAGGCGTACATTCCCTAAGCCATGAAATTTTTGACATAGACACTATTTCCAGCTATGTGGGGGATAAGAAGGGGTCTGGAAACAATTCAGAATTTGAAGGACAAACTGAAGGTGATCAATATGAATGCCTTCTATGTTGAAAAGACTGCTCTGTTAATGAGGCAAGGAAGGTGGATTTATTTTAGCAAGGCTTTCAGCACTGTCTCTTGTAGTGTCCCTGTAGTCAAATTTAGGAAATATGAATTATAGAATTACAAGATGGGCTTTTAAAAATGGCTGAAGTATTAGGCTTAAAATTCCAGCAGTACCATCGTATTTTAGCTGCAGGCTCACTGTGACTGGCATTACTGGCATGAGTCACTTCTGGGGCTGCCTCACATGTGCAGCAACAACCTGACAAACAGCACTAAAGGACCTGTCCGGAGGAGCTTCTCAGGTGACCCCGACTTGGAGGGAGCTGGTGGCTGCTGGAAGGCCCCAGCCCTGCAGAAGCACTCCTGGCACAGGTCCCTCCCTGTCACTCAGAAGGCCCTGCAGGGGTCACCTGCCAGGGAGCACAGGACACTC
This sequence comes from Cisticola juncidis, assembly GCA_013400215.1. NCBI lineage: Eukaryota > Metazoa > Chordata > Aves > Passeriformes > Cisticolidae > Cisticola > Cisticola juncidis. The sequence goes on from VXBR01010508.1 coordinate 290,972, forward strand.
AAGGCACAGCTGGGGCTGCAGGCCAGGGGCAGCCCTGCAGGGACGGGGCTGGGGCCCAGCACGAGGGAGGGAGAACAGAGTCAGGAGTGGATCCTGGCTGTGCTGGAGGCCAACCATGTCCTGAAGATGAGTGTGGCTGCCAAGCACAGGGAAAAAAAAGATGGTGGCCCTTGGCTCAGTACAAAGCTGGTGAGACTTCATCTGGAACTCTGTACGTCCACATCTGGGACATCCTGGAACAAGACCAATCTTGAGAGCCTGGAGAAAATCCAGAGCAGGGCCCAAGGGTGGTGCAGCACAGGAAAGAGCAGGCAGGGAGAATGGAATTTTTCCCTTCATATACCTGCCAGGAGCCACAGAGAAGACAGACTCTTCTCAGAGGTGCAGAGAGGAAAAGGACAGGAGCCAACAAGCTGCAGCAAGGGCAGAGCTGTCTGGGAATTGGGGAAAACAAAGTTTCCCAAAGAGGGTGGATAAGCCCTGAGTCAGGCTGTTGCAGCCCAGGCTGCAGAAAACCCATCTCTGGAGACCCTCAAGACTTCATGGCAAAAGGTCCTGTGCCATTTTGAGGTAGCCCTGCTTTGAGCAGGGGGCTGAGCAGAGACGTTCAGGGGTGCTACCAATCTGCATTCCTCCTTGAGTCTGCAATGGGTTGGTTTGGTTGCCTTTAAAGGGTGAGCAAATGTGGGGGCAGGGTTGACAGGGCAACCTGTGAACCTTTTTTCTCAGAATGAGAGGTGCCTGTGTGTGACAGATGGAGGCACAGGCATAAACAAATGGATCCACATGACAGAGGAGGTGTGTAAGCTGTGCCAGCAGTGCAAATATCTGTTATGTCCAAGAATCTGGACACTTCTCTTCATCTCTTGGTATTTGCGTATGGAACTTCCTTCCCGTTTCCAAGACGCTTCTCCTCCCAAAGCCATTTGCATAAGGGAGTAATTATAATCAGGGCTGTTCAAGCAGCAAAGATGTGGGTAAGGGAAAACCTGTTTGATCATCAAAATTGCTCCCTTTGGAGAGGAGGAATTTAGATTATTACACATGCAGATGGGTATGTATACACACAGGGGTTATTTTACTTTGCCTTTTAACATTTACTGTTATCATAAGGTGTACCCACACGTTCTTATCAAGCTTTATATTTGATAAAGTAATTTTCAAATGGTCCTGTTTTCAAGCATTTGTTGATTTTAAAGCCTACTTAGCATACTTAGATGCTTAGATGTCTGATATTGCAGTATTTTCTATCTTCGTAATTCCTTGGGCATGAGTCTTTCCAAGCCTATGATCATGCTCACTCCCATTCTCCTGATTTGTTTTTGAAAACTTTGCTAAAAGCATGGTTTATTTCTATCTGTCATAAAGAAGTTTGCCAGTTTGGTTGTGGTTTAGTGAGAATAAAAAAAAATAAAGAGGTTGTATAAATGTTACTCCATCTAGAAAAGAAAAGCTAATGCACCAATATGTTGTAATGAGAGCTATTAAAATAATTAGTCCCTATCTTAGGATGATTGCAAAAGGAAATAAGTAAAGAGAATGAAACATATAACAATTGGATTATAAAATGAACAACCAGCATAAAACTTAAGTAAGTCAAAAGTTTAAACCAAAATGTGACTGAGTTGCAGGGTAATGTAGGATGAGAAAATGTAATTGTGCTTATTTCATGGCAGTTTACTTGAACTAAATGTGCCTGAAAATTGTCTGAGACATGTGGATAGAGGTTGTACTTTTCAAAAATATACAACCGTATTTGATTTCAGGACAGTCAGTGGGTCAAACTTTGCCTAAGGCAATCACAGCAGCTTTAACAATCAAGTGCTTAGGGGAATGGCATAAAATGTCTGCATTCTTTGATTTGATCTCACTCCTTATTTTATTATTGCCTGCTGGATGGGTCTGTGTTTGTTCATTCGTGTCCAGTGCTGCCTCACACCAGAAGAAAAATGGGTACTGCAGGTCTGCCCCCAGTGCCCACAGCTCCTGGGCCTCATGGGTCTTGTCAGCCACTGTCTCACTCTGGTGCCTGCACTGTTGCTGTGTGCTTCTCCTTGTATAATTGTCATTCTCTTGCCTCAAAACAGTGTCAAACAAGAAGGATATCCTTCTGTTGATGCTGATGGCTCAATATTACTGGTATCAGAGATGTCAAGCCCTGGTAGTGTGTTATCTGATGACTGTCACAGCTTCAACATGCATATTGCAATGTGAAGTTCTAATCGTGGTGTACATGTACTCAGAAAACATCCCTTGTGTTACTGTGTGGAGTTACAAAGTATATACACTGATCAGATGGATATCTTGTAATTTGGAACCTTAGCTATGTAAATATAAATATTATTACTATTTATAATATATAAACCAATTACTTTAGAAATAATCACAACTCTTATTTCATCTGATGCTGTAGAAGCCTCTGTTTAAAGGCCATCTTTGCACTGTCAACTTGTGAAAGGGACTGAAGTGTGCCTGGTCTGTCATCAGTGGGCCAAAGCAAGATAGACCAATGCATGGCCCAGAATGCCCATCTGTAACCCCATCTCCCCTCAAAAAAACTGTATTTTGGACAGTATTGTGTTCAGTATATAACAATAGAATTAAACCAGTCTAATTGAAAAACTCTCCTAGTATACATTTCCCAGAAAAGATTCTAGGAGAAAGGATAAGGCTGAAAGATATTTCAAGAACCACAAATATAAATTCCTAAAGAGCTGAGACTCTATCCTAAAAGGAGGTTTTTACAGGCTATTTTTAGTTCAGATTTTTAAAGGAAAAGAGTGCTTATGCTAATTTCAGGGAAAACATGCTATTAAGAACAAGGTTTTCTGTGATTTAAAAACATCTAGCACCCCCACATACTCTAAATAATGGTTCTTATATATTTTGTTCCTGAAGATAGAAAGATTATATTAATGCAATAATACTTACAGCTATGTAAACTTGTCCTTCTTGTTCAAGGTTGTCTTTGAAGTTTTAGAAAACAACAATGAGTGCTTCAATAAATTTTTTTGTCTTGTTTAGTGAAGCAAACCAGCTGTGACAGGTTTAATCAGAACTAAACCTTGTCTGAGTCAAATGTAGGCTACAAAACCAAGCATGCTGGACAAGTTACAGCAGAGTTAAGGCCTGTTCTTTCAGCTGTTCCAGGGTGTGGTGTCTGGGGAGGGGGAGAGTGTCTATGTACATGCTTACAGAGAGACTGGATTAAGTATCCCTGGAGTGTAGGAGGCTGGCAGTCATCCTGTATCTACTTATCTATGCTCCCAGGGAGATCTGCTTCTGGGGATGCTCTGTTTAGCAAGGTAAACCAGACACCAAAGGAACAGGCAACAAGAGCTCAGCAGTGGGCTGTTGTTGAGTTGGGTTGCAAACAGTGGGCTGAGAATTTGTCCAAAGATTTTCAAGTGTCACAAAAGGCAAATACTCATTGCTCTTCAGGGCTTGTTTCCCAGAAAACCAGATAATCTTAGTTGGATCATGATTTGTGAGATAAAATAAGTAGCCTTATTTCATTTAAATTCATATGTTTCCTTCAAAGTGCTGTACTTTTCCTCTTATTTACATTTACATAGCCTAATCCTGTGGCAAAATCAACTCTAGGACTACAACCACATTGACGTTTACATTACATTTGTTTATACCAAATCTGAGTTTGTGTCTATGCATTTTACCAGTGGCTGCAGAAGATGAGAATAGCTTTAGGAAAGAGTCTGCATGTTGATGAAAGAGTGAGTTATGTGCTTTTCATAACTGTATTCCTGACTCATTATTCACAGCACAAAGAATTCTCTTGTGACATTCTACTTCTTATGTGGTTAGTGTACCACTCCCACCATCCAAAAGTCTCAGCCACTCAAAGGCATAATCTTCTAAAGTATAGGCTGTAAAATTAAAGGTTACATTTCAGTTTCACCAGTGAACCAAGTTACCTGGCAGTTTTAGAAGAATATACATTTGTGTAATAGTTCAGAAATTAGACACAGAAAAACCCACCTTAAAACCACCTAACAATAAAGTTCACTTTTAAGCCCACTTAACAATAGAGAATTCAGAAGCTGATACTCTAATCTGTAATTCCACTTACTGTCCTGTAGCGTATGCTTTACTGTATGTAAGATAACTGACATCCTAAATGGGCTCCCCAGCTAGGGGAGTAAAAGCTTGAAGTAAATACAATTAGATCTGTTAAAACTTTGGGGTCCTTGGCCTTCCATTTTACACTTTTTTCCTTGAATATTTGTGAGTAGCCAGGGAGTGCTAAACCAAAATCTTTTGTCAAAATTATTTTTTCATGCAACCCGCTATAGAATGTTTATTATCCCTTTTACGATGTAAATCAGGTGCCTTCCAGTTTTGATTTTCACCTTCCCATGAATTAGGGAAATAGCTTTATTCTCATTTTATGGCTGGAGGTTCTGAGGTTCAAGATGCTAAGCACATGTGGACACAGCACCTCTGCAGCGTGCTTCCCAAGCACCCTGCTGTGGTGAAGCTCTTGTTGCAAGAAGCAGGGTGGAGAGGGCAGCTTTGTCCACAGGGAAAGCTGCATGTCTTGGAAGCTACAAAACGGAGAGCTAATCTGATGATCTGCAGGAAACAGTTAATTTGGTCTGATCCCATGTGTAGTTTGAGGGATTTGTGGAGTGTCTGGATACTGTTAGGATTTTTTGAATGGTAGCTTAAGTGCAAAACTGCTGGTTCACTACTGATGAAATGCTGGAGTTTATTCATGGACTTTAAGATTGAATCTGATGTGTCATTTCAATGGAACTGCTGTATGTTTTCTCTGGTATTTTAATAGTTTATCTAAATGCATACATGAAATAATTCAGTAAATGCAACAGAAGTACTTTGAAGAGAACCTTACTAAATGGAGGAACTTTGAGATCTGAGTCCAACCAATAAATTAACAGTGCTACTTTAAAGGTCTCTTCAAAGTGGTGTTCCACTTTGAAACTGATCCTGCTTTGCTGCAGAGGTGAGGGGACCTTACCAGTGAGGAGTTTGGAAAAGGGCAAGCACTTGTTTAAGTTCTTGAAGGCCATTTGCACATCAGGATTCTTCCAGTGGTTTGTTAACTGGACCATATTGAATATAAAGTAGAAGTACATAGGATCAAACCAAATAGTCTTTAACCTGTCTTCTGCCATGATCACTGTTCTGTTTCCATTTTTATTACAAACTGAAAGTGCCCAAGATGATGTTCTTTCACAGCTGTGTTGTGGGCCTTCCCCTTGTGAACATGAGTTATGGTGATTGTGAGGACATGGACCCCTCTCCCAGGGAGAGAGGACCTGGGTGTTTGTGAATAGACCACAAGTCAGGTCCACGTTTTGATGGCAGCATAAAAAGACAGTGGTGTCAGAAGTGCTGTGCTGACATCCCTTTGAGAGTGAAGACAAGAGAGGTGCCCCTGCCAAGGACAGGTACCAGTTCCATGGCAGACTGAAATGCTGTTAATGGGGATCAAGACACATGTGCATTGCAGAGAACCTGTGGTCCACAGACTGTGAGCTGAAGCTGAGGATTCCCCCTGGCTGTTTGTGTGCTAATGTTTGCTGGAAGTCTAAAGATGCCTGAACAATGTAGGCTGAAGGGAAACTGTGCTTGTTAGCTTGTTATTTAAATCAAATAGCCATCAGATGTTACTGGCAGTTCCAGTGAATTCAGGGAGTCTGCTTCAAACTTGAGTTTCATGAAGACCATGTGATCACAATGTAGCCCATAGTCTTTCCTTGTTTACCAGTGATTCTCTGACTGTCACTGCACTGCAGCTGACAAGACTAAATTCCAATGATTTCCTTTACTTTTGCACATTTTTTAAGGAAAAGTTGTTAAGTATTTTTTGAAGGATAAAAATGCTGTATCAATGAAGAAATAGTAAATGTATATACAGATGGAAACTATGTAAACAAAAATCTTGATATAGCTGTATTTTTTTTTTTGCCTATAAGGTTTGCTAGAATCTATTTATTTCAATATTAGGGTGAAATAGGAAAATAAGTGATGGCAGAAGTAAAATGTGAATCCACACATTTTTTTAAAGAGATTGATTTCTGGGTAGTGAATAAACATTTCCAATTCAAGGTGGATAAAATTACATTATGAATTATAATTGTCTTCCAAATTATATTTAATATAGAAGCATCCATTGATCTTCTATGCACAGAACATGATATAATGCATCTTATATATACACAATGTAATAAGTGTATTTAATTTATCAAGTTGTAGGATGTTTAATCTCTGAAAGCAGTTATATTTAACATTAATGGGTACTAGGACAGTTGCCCAGACTTATCTATAATATAGAAGGCAAATAAACTGTTGTATATACATACAGTCTTGTGTCTTAAATTAACTTTATATTCTTGAAATTATGTATTGATTCTTACAATTTCATTGCCAATAACAAGAAAACAGATTTAGAATGCTTATTTAACACACACAGGCACACACAAAAAAGGACAACACAAAACCCCTGAGCTCTTATGGTTCTGGGTCCTTGCATTTGGAAGAGCTTGATACAGACAAAGAAGGGAGGTACTGTAACGTGGTCTTCTCTAAGATGCCATATATGTTGCATTGTTTTCTGATGATGATAATGAACTGGTGCAATTCTGTGGGTAGCCTTCAGTATTAAGAGAGAAATTATGTATATTATTAATCTGAGAAAATATGTATATTATGTTCAAGTTGCACAAAAAGAGATGGTTCTCTGAAGGCTTCTAAATGAACCTCACTGATTCAATCATTCATTCATTCACTTGCTTCCTCCTTTTGATTTCCCCTGATTATTTAGGGAAAAAAAACCCTGTAGTTTTGGATACTCTAGCCTGGTAATACTCAGCTGTTTTGGCTTCTACTTTGGAAGTCAGTTAACAGAAGTTTTAGCTGGATTTCTAATTTGGCCATTATAATTTGGTTTGGATGAAGCTGTAAATGTGGGATTACACAGGATGTGCATAGCAACTGTTGACTAATGTGAATAATCAAAGTCAACAACTCTACACCACCTTGAACTAGCTAAAGTATTGCCCCCTGAAGTCTGAAATATTAAAAAGTGCTTTACCTGGTCTTGTACTAATATCTATAAAAACCTATCAAAATGTGGAAAATGTTGCAGGTTTTTACTCACATTCCTTTCTATCTGTTTGTCTCTCATAGCCTTTGAGTATTAAATTGCAGAATGAATGTCACAGTAGCCCAATTTAACTTCAGAACAAGGAAATATTTGGAATTCTGGAACTGCTCTTGGTCATGTGAGACAGTTGCAACAAGCAGTATCTCTTTAACATTTCAGTCAGTATCCTCCTCACAGCTGTTGCAAGGTACAAAATACATTGCATCTAGGCTCTGCCACCTGTTATACACAATTTGGAATAGAGTAAGTCAATGGAGGTCCAAGAACACATTTTGCCTTCTTTCAGTGATACTATCTGCATTTCATTTAGCAGTCACTTAAACTTAGGCTACTGAAGTCTTTCCTTCATGCCCCTGTTTTGCAGGGTAGACCTGTGTTTTTGTAGGAGTGGGACTAGGTTAGTAAGTTGAAAACTGTAGGTGTTTTTTCTACAGTCCCTTGCCCCATTTTCTTTCTCAATTGCATTAGGCCCAGCCCCAGATGAGCCTCTTTGTTTCTAAAGGAAAACTGAGCTTTGGCAGCATTCAAGCACCATCCCAAGTTTCACCTCTGCAAGCACTCTCCTCTGGGAAATGGAGGAAAAAGGGCACTGGTGATGACTGTTTCCTATTCAGCTCTGCTCAGAGAGGTGCTAGACAAATAGATTTGTGTCACACAGAGAAAGCATGAGTGAATTGCTGACATATGAGTAGTAGTACGCATTTGGAAAAAACATCTTTCCTTGATATTCTTTGCTATCTAAGTCTTCTAAGTTCTGGACAGTGTTTTCAGAGGGTCCAGAATGTCACAGATCACAGAATATTTGGAGTTGGAGGGGACCCGCAAGGATTATCAAGTCCAGCTCTTAAGGCCCGTAGAGGGATGGACCCACAGTCTTGGCATTTTTAGCACCAGGCTCTAACCTGCTGAGCTTGTGCTTCACTTCTTTGCTGAGTCTGTTGCACCTGCAAGTGTCAAGCCCTTTGTAGTAGACACTTTTGTTTAAACCAGTCTACGTATTTTTCTTACTTTTTCTGAAATGCTGTGAGTTCTGACTCTTCAGAGTGCTGCCAGATGGTCACAAGAGGTCAGTGACTTAAACTGTGGTCTGTTAGAGTCCAACCATTTCAGCTGATGGCCCAACTTTGCCCTCTCCACCATGGTCAAGTTTTCCCTCACAAAGAAGTTCTAATCCATACTGATTTGCTGAGTATCAAAGAACAAAAGATATTCAGAACATTAAATAGAAGCTCTACATTGATGGGCAGGTTAGTAGACTGTCCCAGTACCCCTAACCTTTTGTCACTGGAGCTTTTGTAGCCTGCAAATTGCCTCCAGCTCTTCCTTTTTCCTTTCCTTGCCATCTAGCTTGGTTCTGAATTTTAATGTCTCCAGACCACTACCAGGAGAATCAGCCTTTTTTCATGTTGTTCAGAGAACTGCAACTTTTGTTCAAGTCCTCCTCTTTATTCACCTTGATTAATGAAATACTGTCTTCTCTGACTTCCTTGACTTCTTGGTCATAGTTATTGATGTTACAGAAAACAAAACGACTACAATCATTCGTCCCTCACAGTTGGCTGTGACAATGGTGGCAGTTAGACAAAGTTGCTGTTCTCTTACCTATCTGATAGAAATCTTGTATGTATTGTTTGTCACTTCATCCCTTACGTATTGCAGGAGATAGGGTGAGAAGATCAAAGACACTGAACTGTTTCCCCTCTTCATCCTCTCCAGCTCCCCTTTCATTCTCATTCTATGTTACTCACCTGTGAGTCTCAGGTACAGCTGTGACTCTAAGTTCCAGAGTCAGTCTGGACTTACAAATTGCTTATAATTTATGTCAGTGGGTTACCTTTGTGGATTACAAGTGCTTGAGCAAGAGCCTGGACTAACTGTGTGGTGGAGACATGCAACTCCCAGAAAGGAGCAGTCCTTCCTTCCTACTAACAGGAAGTTAGTAAGTAGTGTGGACTTTCAGGAACCATGTGGGTTTTTTGTTGCCTGTACATCCTGTCATTTACTGCAAGGAATTGCAGTGAGCTTGAGGTGAAATTTACTGAACTAATTTAGGGAGACACCAGGTATCCATGAGATGACAACAATTTTAGTGTCTACCCAGATAGTCTGGATTTGAGCTTGAAACCAACAGATGAAAAGCTTGCTTGGTTGTATTTTCTCTTTTAAGAGCTAATATTATAATATCAGGAGTGACGGGCCTTTTTTTTAATTTGAAAGATAAATTTACCAATTTAAGATTTGACCTTTGTGCAGTCTGTGCCATCAAAATCTTTTACATGATTTTACATGAGCTTAAACAATTTCTAGTTGTTTGGTTTGGTGATTTTTTTCCTCAAAGTTATCATCAGTGTCCTAGCTGATTCTTAAAGGAACAACCTGAATGAAGCAAAATGCTATAGCTCTACATGCTAAAAAGACTAAAAATCAATCTTTAATGCCAAATCTAAGTCAAAGAATAAATAGCTCTACTTTTTAAGAATGCTTCCATAATCATTCATCATTTTCACACTGCTTTGAGCTCCAGTTGACGTTGAGCTGCATTCAAATTTTTAATCAGAAAAAATCGGTACAGAAAAAGTGATATGGACTGAAAAACCATCTCTGCACTGGATTGTGCACCCTTTGTCCCCTGCAAAGAGAACAATCTGTCTGTGCTCATGCTTTTATATCTACTATTCAATAGTGTTACTGTTGACATGTACATAGCCTTATAATTTATGAGGTGTATGTGTGGGAAGCTTTCCGGTAGGATCTGATTTGTAAAGGTGGCTTGATATTGCTTCCTGTACCTTGGACATCTCTGGCATAGCAGGGGGTTTATTTGAGCACACTGAATTCGACGTGCGTATGCGTAGGTGAGGAGGAATGCAGGATCAGCAGGCAGCATCTGGGCAACTGAACCCTTCTGTCTTGTTATGGCAGACAAACGTACCATAGATACTAGCTCAGAAACATCCATAAATCATCCTGTAACACCAGATATCATAATTCTCAACTCTTAAGAGAAATTTAGAATGGTAGTAAAAATCTAAAAGCTGCACCTGTACCCTGTCATGTGCAGAAAGCAGGAGTGGAGTATATATCTAGTCTTCCAGGTCTTTGCACTAGCAAAATATTTATAAAATTAACTTCTGTGTGATCCCAAGAAGCTGATCATGCTCTAAATTACTGTTAGGACAAATAAAACCCCTCTGATCCCTGCTAATCTGACTTGGAGAACAGATGTCCTCCTGATCCTAAATCGGATGAATAGTTTAATCCTTTGTGTGTGAGCAGGACACCATTCATCTGAGAATTTTGCATCACTAGAAACACAGCTGTAGTCTGTTTACATCCTGGTTTGTGTTGTCCAATTTCCAGAAGCAAATGATAGACTAAAGAAAGAAAAGAAAATTCACCTCTGGTCCACACAAGGACCAGAAACCATGCCCTCAGTGTGGTGCACACCCCAGAAGTCCTGTTTGCTCTCAGAACTCTGTGCATGTTATTGAGGACTGGATTCCATAGAGAACACACTGCAGAATTAATTTTGTGGGTTTAGGAGTTCTCTTAGTTTAATTTACATTCCTTTCTGTAACTTGGTCTTGCTTCCCACATTTCCTACTCCCATGATCACATTTACAAGGCTTTTCCAGAATTTATTCTTGAATAAATAAAATTTCCACTTTCGAGTCCAGATTTGTTTATGACCAATTTATTGTAACAGATGAATCTGGCAGAACAAATGCTGGAGAGCTTTTGAGCTGAGATGCTAGGAGGCCATTTTCCATAAGTGCTTCCATCCAACCTAAATGATTAGTTCAAATATGTAAAATGTTACAAATATTAAGGTCACTGTGGTATCAAAACACCTGAAATTTTGAGTGGGAAGATTTGGACTGCAAAGCAGAAGAGAGAGCTTGCAAATGTAGCACATCTGTTCTTCCAGCTCTCACTGAGTGTGAGTTTCACTAGTCCCCTTCACCTTGCTGTATTTTACTCATTGTCATGTCACGACTATTTTATATAATGTCCTTAGACAATATCTGCTGGTAAATGCACTTATATTCTCTTCAACTGTTTTAAACAATTTTTAGTGTATTCATTAGTATTTCTCACTGTTCTAATAGCTCCTTTTGACCCTGAAATTGTCCACTCATTTTGATTAAACCCATGAGTCTAGAGGATTTGAAAATTGAATTATTTTAAATGCAGCCTTATTGCCAAACAGGGTTTCCCTGCAGCCCTCACAGCTGTTGTTTTTAGAGGAAACAGTTTTGGGTCTCCTACAGTAAACTGCATTCAGGTACTTTTCTTTAATGGGCAAGGCATTTAACAGTAATTGAAATGAACTAATTTAAATGACCCGCTAGTGAAAAACAAACATGAACTAAACCAGATCTAAATAAAAACACATCCTTTGTTGTAATTGCTCTTTCAAAAAAACCCCAATAATTGATCAAAGCGTGATGTATGAAAGCATATAAACTATACAGATCTATACAATCTGTAATTGCCACACTGGAAAAGAGACTCTTGTATAATTTGGATTTTTTATTTTCTTTTTTCACACAGGATAAATATTATCGCTTATGATCCAAATCTTTTATGTTTTCTGTAGAATACTTGAAGTGAAACAATGCATCTTTTACCACTAAAAACAGAATAAATGGGTCCCTGAAGGATTTATTTTAAGTTAGATGCATTTGTCATTCTATACTGATAATCTTTGCACTTCATTATCATATTCAGCTCACCATTTATATGCAGATGACACAATCATTTATGGTAATACGTTATACTGGAAGAAAGCTTAATATTATCTTCAAGCTGATTTAAATGAGCTTTAAGATCATCTGGCACAATCTAAATTACTATTAAATATTAATGAAACAAAGATCATATTATTTGGCTCAAAAGAGAAGTTGGGTAAACTGAACAACTGACAATCAATGCGACCTTGGAGACAGTTAGCAAATGTCAATGGTGAAGAATATGGATACATCATTTTTCATCGTATGACTAAACTATTGATTAGAGGCTGTGAAGGTTTGAAAGAAAGCCAAGAATTTTATTCAGACTCAGAAAATTTGTTGACTTAGGGGAAAAGAAAAGATTTGTTTCCTTGAGTTTTCAGTTTCTATTATGTACTTTGGGTTTTACTGATTGCTGCATGATGTTGTTAGGAAAGACAAAGCATTTTTAACTTGATTATCTAGGCAATTTTGCTGTGAATTATACATTTCATAAAAATCACTGTCTGTCATTTTAGCAACAATTGGCAAAAAATAGAAAACTGTCAACACTTCATTGGTATGTTATCTTTCTACTTTCTCCTCCATCCTGTCCTGTACCTTCAGATAAGTTACAATCTTCAGTCTTCCACATTTTCTGAAATAGAAAAATTAATAGGAAAACTAGTATCTCTACTTCTTCATCTGGAACCATACAGCTGTGGATTTGATAGAGCAAGTCAGGAGGCTCAGGTAGATGCTTTATTTGTATTTGTTTGTTTTTATGTAGGTAAAATCCTGATCGTGTGATGACTTGAGCATGCTCTAGTAGACACAGATTAATTCACTGGCAGTTTATGTCAATTCCCAAGATGACAGATAAGGTCTTCTTTCCAGAAGATGTTCTCATTCTTAGAGATTCAAGTAGATAATCCCACAGTAAAAAGTGAAAAATCATGATCCCTGTTTTGTTCAGTGTATTAAAAATGCAGGGGATCTCCTGCATTTTAGCGTCAGCAATCCAGCTCCTTTTCTGTGTAGCAAGATGTGTCACACGAATACATCCATTGTCCCAGAAATGCCAGCTCTTTTGATGTTATAATGAATCCCATGGTAAGAGATATTGTTAGTTGTTAACCTCTTTCTGTGTTAGACATAATCAAGATCAATGTGGATATGTCTTCTGTTCAGGTCATCAAGTGTTTCCCCTTAGTATTTTGCTGGGCTGTGCTGAATCAAGCTGGGCACAGTTTCCTTTGAGCATTTGCATTTAGGATAGGGGTCACACATTTTTTTGACTCTCATCTGAATCTTCACTACTCTCTTGGTAAAGACCTTTCACATGATGCCTGGAGATGGAAACCTACTCTGACATCAATAAAATACTGAGGGAAAGAGGAGAATGCAGACATTTGGTTTATATACTTGGGAATGAGGCAGCTTTAGAGGGGCAGAGCAGCTGGTGAACTGTAGGCCAGATCATAAAGCTGAGTTAAAAATGAGAGTGGGACCTCTGATGGTTTGATAGGTCTGGGAAAGACATTGTGGGAAAAGTTGTGTAAGTAGGAGGTGGAAGAGTCTAGATGAGTGGAAAGATAGGTGCCCTCATGAACCACAGGAATAACAGGTAAGGAGGAAAAACAGAGGAAGAGAAAGCAGTGATATAAAAATCTGTGGGAGAAAATGAGGCATGTGTTTCTTGACAAGATAACCAGAATCAGGTCTAAAGAAAGGATTTTTTTCAGCAATGAGTTGGAACAGTGAATGCCAAATAGGACAATCAAATGTCCAGTTCATTATCTTACCTGGTCTAGACAGGAGCTACTGAAATTACAGATGAAAGAAAGAGAAGGGGAGAGGGAAGAGTTTGTATCTTCCCTGCTGCAGATATTTGAGAGAAGCTGCTGGGATCTCTGTCACAGTAATTGCAGGGATGAAATTTATGATTTATTTAAATATTTAAAGATATTTTCTAATTCAAAGTTTGTATGTCACATGGTTCAAGTACAGATACCTTCCCTAGAAGGTAATCAGGCAGATTTCTCTCAAAATAGCCAGTAAATTGTTTTTACAATTAGCCTTACAATGAATTTTAAAAGCTAATTCATTAAGTTCATTATTTGAATTTTGATTAGGCACCACTATTTTCCTAGTCCATCCAGGTGTCTTCTGGCAAGACACTTAAATCAATTGCCTTGTCTCTTTGTACTGCCAGCACTCTTTGAAAGAATGGGAGAATCTCAAGAAGGAGTCATGCTCTGAAAGTCACTAAAAATCTTGTTCCACTCTAATCACATGAGGAGAAGGCTCTTTTAAGTTTGTACATGTTACCTAGTGATAATACAAGGTTCCTAGTGAATACAGATATTCTTCAGTGTGATTAATGTTTCCATTAACCCCTTGCTCTGTAGGCAAGAACCAGGCCCATGCTGCAGTCATAGGAGCTTGGGAGTGCTACTGTGAGTTTGGTAACAAATCAGCTCTGCCATTTATTGCTTGGGTTTGTCTTCACCATTGCTGCCAGATGGATGTAGTTCTTTCCACTGGAGAGTGATGACACTGCATTGCAACCCTGGGCTTGTTCTGCATTCCCAGAGATACCTTTTCCTTTTGCATTTGAAGCAAAGCCCCTTCTGTGGACAGGGTTTCTGTCTTGCCCCTGTCTGAGGACAGAAGAACATTTCTTTTCACTGAGAGGACTCTTCCCCTCCTGAACCTGTTTTTAAAGGGATGTGTTGAAGACACCGCCTTTCCTCCAGTGTCACCTCTGCTGGCCTTTCCATTATCTGAAGTTTCCTACATCCATGTATCACTATCTGTATTCCCATCTTTCCTACTTTTAATAATACATCTATATATTTGGCTTCTCACTTTCGTAACTCTTCCCCAAATGTTGCACTTGATTTCCTCACAGAAAGTACTATGTCCAAGACTTATTAAAGTATCTACTTGCTATTTGCCCTCAGGGCTCTGGTCTTAACCACTCCTTGGACCAAAAAAGAGCACCCCTCCCTGTGTAGCCCAGCTCCTCACAGAGCAGCTGTATATCCTCCTTGCTTGTGTAACTGGAAAGCCTCAGCTTGACCAGAAGGGGCAGCCTGTTTCTGACCAGAGAGGGAACAAAACCAGCAGTCTGCACCTTGGAACTCAGTCTGGCTCAACACTGTGTATGAGAAGGAGGTGGTCCATCCACTGCCAGCCTCTTAACCTTTCTATTATGGGCTCCTAGAGTAAATGTTGAATGCTTCACACAAGTCTGAAAATCAAAGGAACTCTGGAGGGAGAGGGGAAGATAGAAAGAGAGTGAGTGGGCATCTGGATAGAGTTTTACTGGGGCTCACTACTACTCAAGCTATACATTTTGACAGTGCCCTAATGCTGCTTTCAGTCCTTTCTTACAGAGAAAATGGAAACCTCTTCAGACTGAGATGCTTAAAATAGGTTCCTAAATCAATGTTTGGGCATATAAATAGATGCAGTTCGATATTCAGCAATGCTGAGTGCTCTGGTGATGCTAGTAAGGAAGAAAGTGCTTTGCCTACAGGATTGCATTATTAGAAAATGTGGAGGTCCAAGAATTGCTATTTAGAGACAACAAGCTACAATTGGAGGAATCTTTTTTTCAGTCAGTTGGGCTTGACTCATCTCTGGCCTCCATGTTTTTTGTTCATTATATGATTTAAAAGTAGTGTCTGTTGCTATTGGATATTTATGTCCATTAATTGAATCTAATTTTATCATTGGATTGGAATGAGAAAGTGAAGGTCTTTGCAAATTTCTTAGTATCATACTCTCTGTTGTGTGCTTTGTAGAGATGAAATATCTGCTGCTGTACCCTGTGGTTGTCTCCAGCTCTCACAGAAGCTGGAATGCACAGGGTTCCTAGTTCTTCTTCCAACAGAAGAACCTGCAATCCTTTCTAAGGGAATGCAAGAGTGCAACAGAAATATAGATACAGTTTCTTCAACTTTAGCATGCACACACCAATATCTGCATCCAGAAGGACCATTTGTTTGTTTGATTTTGCTTTTCTTACATGGATTCTGAGCAAACTTCACAGTAGAGCAGTTGTCTTCTTGGATTTTCTTCTATCTCCTCCCTGTCATCCCTATGAGGACTTTCTGTAGAAGTTTTATGAAGTGTTCAAGGTGCTGTGAGGAACCCTGTATTTTTACAAGTACACTCCATGCAATACCATGGATGGTGAATCGACCACTTCAAAGCACTGATGAATCCAGTGAATGCATGAATCCACCCTTGCGAGTACCTGGTGTTATTGACATAACTCAAGTATAGCTCTGAGTACAGTACAAAGCTTAGTCCCTGAAATGAATTTCTGAGGTGTCTGGGAATGCTATAAAATGACCTTTTTTTTTTTTTTTTAATGTCAATTACACTGGAATTGTATCTATGAAATCCAGTAGAAAAAATCAAACCACTCAACAGAGGACTCTTTGTCCTGTCTGTGTTAAAGATAACATAGTAAAATGGGTGTATTCCATAACAGCAATTAAAATTATGGTGGGGTTTTTTTGTTTCCTTTGGAAAATGAAAGCAACCTGAGGCTGGTATTGGCAAGGATAAATCCTAAGTTGGCTTCCCTCTGAAATTCTTATTTGGCTCTTATTAATTTCCCTTGTAGGATTATGAAGACTGCTTCCACTTGGTTTTCATTTCTTTGTGAAACAGATAATTTCATACTAAAACCTTCACACTCATATGCAGTTGAATCCATGAGATTATTTGTATTACTGTGTCCTGCAGATTAGAGTCTTTAACTAGAATAGAATCAAATTAATCATAGTTTAAAGAAATGTGGTTTTCATATGCTTAGCATATTCTTTAATAGAAAAATATTTTATACTTTTTCTATTAGTACAAAACTTCAGTTAGATATCAATCAGCTAGCTCATACTCAGGACCTGAGGTTATTCTGTAAGATTCACATAAAATACAATGTCACAAGAACCTAATTTCTTGATCACATATTGTAAGCTGTAAATATATCCAAGTCCATGTAACATTAGAAATCACAGATAGCAGTTCTCTCATATTTCCTTCATGGGTTTAAAAATGTTCTTACGTGGTAGAATTCGGGCAGAATTTTGTGTTTGGAGAGGTATGGGTTGTTTATTTCTTAAATGTTTAATGGTAGGTTGGAGATAACTTTTCAGTGTTATAGAATTTGAAAAAAATGACAAGGAAATAACCTTGAAAGTTCACAGGAGGCTATAAAGAAGATATAAAGAATGTAAAATGTCACAGTAAGATTTATAGTCATTTGCTGAAAGCATTTAAATATATTGACCCATGTGTTAGTGTAGGCCTTTTATTAAGTGAATACATTCTTAATTTTAATTGCTTCTTTTCTGCAAAAGGAATTTTATAAACTTGAGCTAATAATTATAAACTTTCAAATCTAACATATCATGGGTGGTTGTGATTAACTTAAATTTAGGTGAAAGAAAGGTAAAGCATCTGTGTTTCAAACAGGGGCATTAAACAGATGATACTGATTATATCAGTGTGTGTAGGACTAAGCTGTTTTTTGTGAGTGACACCACAGAGATTGCAGGGCAGGATCATGAGGAACCCAAACCAAATATTTACATGACCAACCTCAGCAAGAATTGGCCAGCAGACCAATGGCCTCTATAAATAGATTATTTGAAAAACATAAAGGGGACCATTGTGGTAGCAGTCAGATAGACCTGCTCTTGGCTCCTTACATATTATTGAATGTCTCAGTGCTTCTCATTTCCATTTATGAAATGAGACTAATATTTATTTACTTTTTCAAACACTTTGAGATCCAAAAATTGCTCGATATTAATAAATTGTTTGCCAACCAAGCTCTGGCAAATCCCCTTTGTACTTCTGGCATAGAAGTCCCTCTGGCAAGGACATGAGGTTGGGGTGACCTGGTGTACTGTAGTAGTACTGAGGGAGCTCAGGGCTGCTGTACAGCTGAAATGTGTTCACCAGCGTAGAGCCTTCAGTGCAGAGCATCCCTGAGACAGCCGTGGGCAGCAGTGAGGACCTTCAACAGTCCAGGGCTGAGTCCTGGCTCACGGCTGTGGGCACCCTGCCCTCCTGCTCTGCTCAGGAGAAGGCGCCTCCCCAGGCTGAGGGCTTGGAGAAGAGGAAAGGTGAGAAAGGTGGCCATTAAATGAAGGTGAAATGCCAGCGACTGCCCAGGCAGACTCTTTTGGAAAAGGCCATGCTGCATGCAGAGTTTGTTCAGAACAGACTGGGCTGCAGCCGCACTGTGAAAGTAAATGTCAGTCACCCCACTAGAGCTTCCTGCTCCTTTTGAGAAGCTTTGAATAACACCACTGGCCAGAGATGCTGAATAGCTCCCCAAAGTTGGGATTTGCATTTTAAATCTCATGGTTCCTAGGTGATATGTTAAGCTCTTTCTTGTCTGACAGTTTCTTAACATTTTTTGGGGCCCTGTCTAGGCTTCTTCATGCATATCACCCCTTAAAACCCACTGAGACTCTCAGGGGCCTTACATTCCCTTGTATCTTGAGAAGAATTGTGCAGAGATCATGACAGCAGGTAGTATTTCTCTTCAGGTGGTACTCCCCCCATCCCCTACTTTTTCATGGTTCTGTGCCTCTTGAACTATGGCTGCTGTTTGAGCTCTTCTTTCCATTTTAGTGTTGTTCAGTGGAAGCAGGGCAACTCAAGGAGGCACAATTGCAGAACCTCTGATAAAAGGCATTATAGAAACGCAAAATCTGGTGCTGTTAATGTACTTAATAGTAGTACTGTTCAAAGTCTCATATTGATAAATTAGTTGATTTCAATTTTTCTTTCTGTTTTCCACAAAACTAAGACCACTCTGTATAGTAGAAATATTGATTAAATTGAAAGTTAAATTGCTTTTACATAGCCCCATTTTCTAATTCAAAACCTTAAATAGTGATATTAGGATCGTTCTAGAGTAACAGGCCATTATGATGTCAAAGGGAACATTACTTTTCCTGGCTGTTTTTTAGTAGTGAAGAAAACCAGCAAGAACTTGTTTACATGCAAATGTCATCTGTATAAAAAGCAGGGAGATGCTCTAAAGAGAAGATCCTGTTACAAAGGCATAATTTTCCGGAGGCAGAAAAAACAGAGGAAGCATTTCATAGTCATCAGGAGTCTCTCCATAAATCCGTACCATCAGGCATGCTGTGTAGTTGGCATGTATACTGGTCTAAAAAAAGCCTGAGACCCTCAGCCTGGAGACTAAGAAGAGGGGGAAATGCAACCAATGTGTCAAAGAATTTGCTGTGTGTGCTGAGCAGAAAACAGATGTTTTTGTTAGTAATTATTATTATGATAATTCATTTAAGTAGGAATAAAATAGGGCATGATTGTTTACTGCAGCATGTTTTCCCCAGACAGTCTGGGAAATGAGAAAAAAAATCTCAGAGTTTTACTCCTGGTTAAATGAATAATTTTTTCATTTAAGCAGGAATAAATATGACAACAAAAATAGTTTTCATACATATTGCCCAGTAACTGTGAATAGACATCAGACACTTTTTTATTTGATGAAGTCACTAGAGGCTGTTGAGGAATGTTAGGAAAGGTCACTTTGAAATTTTCTTTTTTTTTTTTTTATACACATTTTAGCTCCTGCTGAAATGGCAGCTGAACAGTGGAATAACTGAAATACTAGCGAAAGATTAGGTAGGTCTAGGTGGTTATTTGAGATGAACATCATCTGTTGGGAAGGGATAGTGGAGTGTGAGGCAGGCTTCTATAGGTTTCTGCAGGATATCCAACGGATTTTGTCCTAGCATCTCTTACAGAAGTTGATTTCATATGTGTACAAAAGTTCAAAATTATTAAATCCTTCTCAGTTCCTGGTGTTTGATCAGGAGCTCATAGTAAGCAGAGAGTAACTTTTATTCCTGCTGATCACTCCCACAGCATATGAATAGCTATCAGTGGTTTTTTTAATATAGATAGAGAATAGTGTCAATCAAGCAAGTGCTCAGCAAATATAAATCGTGTTGATCTATTTAGGATCTCTGAGAAGAGAAAGAATGGTTTTTAGCTACTATCCTTTCTGCAAAACATTAAGTTGGAAGCTTTGAGTTAGTTAAATAAGTCCTATAGAAAAATTAAAATCTAAACAGTCTGGAGAAGTTTAATTGAGCAAGTGCATTATTGGGAGTCTCTCTGATGGTGAGGGTTAATTTATCACAGCAAATCCAATCACTTTATAAAAAAACAGCGTGGGTTTCATTTACTTTGATGAGGTTTATTGCAAGATTCCAGAAAATCAATTTTACTGTGAGCCATATTAAACCCAGGGGAATAGAAACACTATATGTACTACACATAACTTCTTGTTATTGCTTACTGGATCACTGGGGAAATTATGTGTTTACCATGAAGAAGGGCTATGGCTACATTCATTGTCTTGGGTGACTCCCAGCCTGGCCATCACAGTGAAATAAAACAAAATGGTAGAGTTCGGAATCAGCAACCCTTAACTTGTCTTCCTATAGCCTGAGGTATGGAAACACTCAGCAATGGTGACATGATTTTCCAAAGGACTTTAAATAACTGTTATGTTATGCGCTGTCGTTCTCTGCTTGCCCAAATGGGCACTAAATGGAGGCAGGGCAGAGGCTGCTGCTGCTGGACCAACCCCAACTAATTCCTGCTCCCAGAGATTCTTGAGGTACAAAGGCAGCACTGACAAGCAGTTACTTGGAAGTGGTCAAGTCTCATCTGCTGTTCAGACACTATGAAGAAAATGTTAAGGAATTTCTATTGGGTGTTTACTCTTTCTGTCTTTCCTCCCTATCTGATTTACATACTTGTTGAATTTCACATGAATTAAAATGGTAGCAAAGTAATTTTGCATTGAAAGATTATGTTCCCTCTGGCAATAGCAGGGCAGAAACTCATTTGGGGTTGCACTCAATAGATGGTTTCCTGTCTCACATTTTTTTTACACACCAGTAAAGTCAAAACATGTTTCAGTTATTGGTAGATTTTTTTCTCCTCATCTGGCCTTACAGATTATGACATACTAGTTACATTGAAACTGGCATAGTGGACAGAAATTGTGTTTTTTACATAAGGAAACTTAGATTGCAAATAAATATAGAGAAGTCATTTTCTGTAGAAAAAGGCATCAGAATTCAGTGAAGTACCTTTCAAAATCAAATGCATGTAGCCTGTTTCATGAGGTTTTGTAATGCTTTCGTTTCCCCAGTGTTGGGCTCTGTTGTGCTGTGACAGGGAAGAGCAGCTCTTTGTGGCCTCTGTGGCTAATCAGTGGCTAAAGTGAAAGAGCAGTGGAATACATCCATCAGTTTGTGTTTCATCTGTCTTTTTCCATGTGAGTGTCATAAGACCTAAGACGGGATAGCTGGGAAGGTCTACATGTAGTTAAATGTTCTGTTTGATCTATTGTTTTAGAGAGATGGAGAGTCTAGCTCTTCGATCAACTTTTGACACTTTTTCCTTAAGATGTAATTCGTGTTATTGTTTGTAGTTTTATTTCCAATTATATTTGGTAGTGTCCTGATCCAAAAGCTCTTGATTAGGCCAAGCTCCCAGTGAAATGTTTGCAGTAAGAGAGGAAAAAAGAGAAATGTAACTGTTATTTAAAAGTGTAAAGTGTGTTACAATTTATAGATGGTTGTAAAAGTATTGTAACAATGGAAATTCAATCTCCCAAAATATTTATCTTAATAGTCCTTCTAATAACTTTCTATCCAGGTGTGTTTACTTAGGTCTTCTCAGGGGAGTACATATGTCTATGTTGAAATAGCAATTAACAGACTGATTCACAGCGGTGTATCAGTAATCTTTTAACTCTATGTAGTTATAGTATATGGAAAAAAAGTTACACTTTTTAATTAACTGCTTCAAGAAATTAATTTTTCAACTTATTTGAGCACACAAACTCAGTAAAAGAAAATTTAATATGGACTCTCACTACCATATTGCCATCTTTGCCTTCCCTGTCTGTTCTTTGTTGTATTTTTAATGTGAGCTCTGGGGGTGTAGGCCAGTTGGTTTTATTATGCAGCTGAGTAAAAATCTGCAAACAAACAAGGGTGGTTAAGGACAAAGGAGCACCTGGTCTTACACTGTGATGTCCTTTTGAATCTAGTCACTGAGACTTTGGTGCAGAGACACTGTCAGAAAGAGGGTGTGCGTTTATCATGGGCACCCCTGCATTTGTCCTTGATTTCACAAATCCACAGTAAAGTGTATGGCTGGTGTTCTGAATGGCAGAGTTCATTTTGTATTTGATTTAGCTCAAAGAGAAATCAGGCTGAAATACCAATACCTTTGAATACCCCATCCACGACATCACTTGGGTTCTTCATAGCTGTGTTTGTTCTTTGTATACAGAGCATTTGGGCAAGTAGGAAGTAGCTTAGAGCTGGTGAATACAGAAGATAATTTCTGAATCTGAAGTTTGTCTATGTTCAGCTCAGATATATTTCTGAGAGTACAATGTGTGGCTCGTGTAAGTCAGTGTCTTCAGTAAATGAACAAAAGCTTGAGAATCTAACACCAAACACAGTTTGGTATTGATATCCATACACACTTGTTTATTTGTACTATCTGAAGACTGCTTTGTATGCGTGTGGATGCTTTCATACACCACACGAAAGAATACTAACAAATCTTTAGTTTTAGTCAAATATTTTGTTATTTCCTTCATTCTTTTCTTTGTATCTGTGCACCAAGGAACTAAATCATGCTTTAGTAGCTAAACAAATTATGCAAAATTATACACCATGAATATTTTATACTCCAGAACCCTGAAGCAAGGACTTTCAATGGCTTTATGTCTGCAGCAGCCTGTGTCATACCCAGATGAATTCCACAACTGATAAATCCTCTTCTTCCAAAAACTTTACACAGGTCTTTATTTTATTATTGTTCTCTGCATTTGTCAGTGGTTATCAATAGGAATGTCTGAAGAGTTTTATAGTGTGTAAGAAAAAGTTACTGGCATCAGCCTTCCTTCTACTACTACATGAGGCTGAGAAGTCTTTCCCCTTATAATTCTGCATTTATTTGAAATTTCACACAGAGCAAATAATGTGACAAAACCAAGACTAAGTATAAAAAACTAGCTAAACCATACTTCATCTGATGCTTGACCACACTTACTCTGAGATCTCTTTTTTAAAAAAAAATTTTGTACATGAAAGTGTATTTCTTTAGAAATATATTTCCTCCTTTTCATTGAAACTTTAATTGCAAAACCATGTAGATGTCTTTTTAGGGCAGACAGCAGGTATTGTGTACTGGAAAATGAGAGCAGTTCATAGAAAATATTTTAAATTTTTCATTATTTAACTAGTTTTAATTAGCGATCCCATCCTGTTTCCATCTAATACTAAAGAGCTGGCATGTTGAGATCACACATGTCTGCCCCTGAAGTGGATGGCAAAACAGAAATCTTGTAATTATAACTTAACAATGATTCTTTGCTACTGCTTGCTGGTTCCTGGGATGCAGAGCCTGTGACTTAATGCCATAATTTTGACAATAAGTGGCATTGAACAGGCTGGGTAGGTACATTTTAGTGTGCTCATTAATCTTCAGTGTGTTCCAGTAACTAAATATCATGGGCAGATGCTGAGTGGATTTGTAATTTAGGGGGGGTAAACAGTGCTATTTAATACCACTAACTTTTTAGGACCTTTGACTCATATAAAGTCTCAATTAACTCATCCAAAAAATGTCCTCTCAGTCTTGGAAATAGGTTTGGGGATAGGCTACCTGTTTTCTATTAATTTCGTCCATTCCATGCATTTTGTTTATGCTGACATTGTTCAATATAAAGTGAAAATTTTCAGTTAAAATAAAAACATTCACTGCCACAGGTAATGCTAACAACATATTAAAACGTATTTGGGTTTATGTCATGCCTACTGCTGAAATATTTTAGTATTGATCTGTTTGTCCTCTTTATAGTTAAAATTGAATGTACCAATACAGACAAGACAGTTGATGAGAAAGGTGCCTCTTTTGAAATATATTTGAGAGTTTATTTGATTTTTTTATCTACAGAACGCTTTCTTGATCTGGAGCTGTAGAGAGCAGCTGTGTGCTGCAATGTCCATGGCCTATACCTGTTTATAGGGGTGTTCACTGCAGGGATGGTGCCAGTCAATTAGAGAACACTTTGTGACTGCACTAGTCCTAGATTTGCTCTCCTTATTTTTGCAGAATTTTCAGGGATTTTTGCTCAAGTGAAATGTCTATTGTTGTTACCATGTGCTGGCCATGATGGATAGCAGTATTCCAAAATTAGTTATTCAGTGTTACTAGGTGAACAGTAAACAATGTATATAAGTGTATCTTAGCTCCTGACAGATTGTGTATCTGTATCAGTACAGACTGGGTAGAAAGGAGGAAGAACACACTTTGTTTTCATTTTACAAAACTAATCTAAGTTTATAACAAAATATGTAGCTCAACAGTAGTCCCTAAAAACGATCTTATCATACATCTTTCTTTTTGCATTCATTGTACAGATGTTTTGGCTTAAGACTGACTATTCAGTGCTTCAGTGAAACAAAAATTAGAATTTATATTGTTCATTATTTTTAGAGCTTGGTGGAAAGTGCAAATAACACTCATAAAATGTTGATGGCCAGATAAAATTGTAAAATATTATTGATTAATTAATCTGAGATACAGATCAGATGACTGCAATGTTTCCATTTTATCACAGAATGTGAGTGTAGGCTGAGAAAGCACAATGCTAATATTACAATTTCCTGATGATTTTAGAGTATTTTACCTTTCAAAATGGTTTTAAAACTGAAATATGAATGGTCACTAATGTTGTAACTGGTCTTATATACAGGATATGAGATTAGAGAAATATTACCTCTAGATTAATATAGAATAAAAATCCTGATAAAGAAAAGTACTATTTTAACTATTCCAGAGAGGAGACCTTTTTGGAGACAGGAATGAACCACAATGTTTTTAAGAGAGAATCTCTGACTTAGCCTGGATTTAAAAGTGTATAAGTATAGTATATGTTTTTATTTAAGTGAAAAATACTGAATATTTATTTGCTTCCTCAGAAAATTGCAATGCTCTGTCCACGCATAGTTCTAAATACATTACTTCCTTTTTATATTAAAAAAATCTTTCAGAGGAAGGAAAAATGTACACAACTTTATTCAAAGAATTTCGCTACAGAAAAGTGAGATTTTAACATCTTTTAATAAAATAGTACACATATTGTTTGATTTTCTGATAGCTTTTTTAGTAACATTTAAGCATGAGCCAGCTGGAATAGCACACACAGCTGCAGGAAAATAATGCAAATTTTGACATTTGAGGTTCAATAAATTGAAGCTTTGTTAACTTTAAACCAAGACTCTAGTATTTTGTTGTGAGCAAGCAGTGAAATTAAGACTATGCACTGAGTTCTAAAGTGAACCAAGTCAGGAGGTGTTTGGTTTTGCTGAAGCCTGAGCATTTAAATTAACTGACAATTGTCTTAATCTTTCTCTGAGGAGAACCACTCTCCTGCATTTTTCAAATCTTTTGCTTCCTTCTGTTTTTCCCACACTATATATTTGTTATGTTTGACCTGAAATATTCAGAGGCATATAAAATAAATGGAAGTCCAACTCTCATTAGGATAGAGTGGAAGTTCAGTATCTTCCTCCTTTGAAAACTAAAGCCTTACAGCCAGACCACAGTATTTTTTTCCTTTCTTTCTCTCTTTCTCTCTCTATTTTCTTTTTTAACTTTGGCAGTATAATTGATTGTAACATAAAAACTTTAAGAAATAATCAGGGAGTGTAACTGAGATGAGGAGGAGTTTGGATATTTGAAGGAGGATGATTAAATTATCTGAATACACTGTGAAATACATTCAGGCCGTGGGAGGACAAAATTTGGCAATAACATCTTGGCAGAACAGAGTTGACTGAAGCTTGATTCTGACTTCTCTGATTGAGCTTCATACCAGTGGGGGAAAAAAAAACTTGAAAAATGCCTGTGAAGATGAGGGAGGAATGAATACATGCTCAAGGAAGACAATTTCAGTTTGTCACTGTCACTCACCTTTTTGACCTCACATGAGAACAGGTGGGAAGATAGAAAGAAAGATTATAAACTAGATGGATTTATTCACAGCTGTAATATAGAGGTTCTTAAGAGAGAAACTTGCTAAGATATGCTTATGCTACAATTCTTCTATGTATTTTAAGGGAAGTGAACATCTAATAAAGTCCTTTTGGATGTAGACCATTGGAACTTGGGGTCACTGATAAGTTAGTAAGTTCAAACCAAAATAGATGTATTAGCTGATATTTGTGCATTAATTATGTGTTTCAGAGTACTCAAGTGCTCAAGTAGTTATTCCAAGCCTCTTTCTTACTGTTCTTGTGATAGCAGGATGGGTTTCTTTTTAGACTACATTCATTGTGTCAATTGAAATTTAAATGGCTTCAGACCAGCCTTTCATCAAAATAAAAATTTTTGTATATGAATATCTGAAATGTTAGATATTTTCTTGTCTATTGAGGTGCTAACATTTGGTTCTTGAAAACATTTTCTAGCTCCAGGGACAGCACTTATGTAAGGAATTTGTTTGAGATTTACTACTGGTACCACTTAACACTCATTCAGCATTTAAAACTGTCCAGCTTCAACACCTCAATTTTAATATTCTTTTTATATGAGATTTTGACTTCTAGTAAGAAATGAAAAAAAAATTAATTACAGATGTGGAATGCTGAGAAAGGTTTCCTCTTTTACCTTTTTCTTCAGAAGCTCAAATAAGAGATTGTTGAAGAGAGTATGAGGAAGCACAGCTGACCTGCAGGCTCCTCTTGGTCAGGCAGATCTCCTGTTAGGAAGTTGGTAACCTATATGGTACATTTGCATGGCTAAGTTCCACCATCTAAATGTGTGAAGTTGGAGGAAGTAGCTGATTTCCTGTCTTTAAAATGGGGCACCTCATAGAAATCTCTAAAACTGTCACTCCCCTTAGGTCATCTGTTCCCTGTATAAGCTTGCTATAGGAGGAAAGCTCTGATCTAAAATTTCTAGCAAAGAGACCATAGGATAAAGTGCCTTCAGGTCATCTTAGAAGGTTTTCTGACTCTCCAGCATCCACACAAATTCTGCTCTGCTACCAGGTTGAATATGTACTAGTTTTCAGTGCAGCAGGCTTGGCAGGATTGCGGGTGGCTGATAAAGGATGTTTCAGTGGGATGAAGTAGTTGTACTCTGGGAATTCTTTTAAATTTGAAATTCAGTAATAAACTTACTATAGTGAGACTTTGCTGTCCCTTACATGACATGTTGAAGGACAAGGTGTGTCCAGAAAGCACTTAGTTTCATTTCCTAATGCATACGTCTATTTGTAAATGGCAAAAGAAATTTGCCTTTGAGACACAAAGATTGTACAGAATGTAAATTAACTTCAAATTGAAATAATTCAAGGTTTTGAGCAAAAATAACATAATGGTTGTTATAACCATGTTTATGAAATGCTAAACTTTAGCACACAGCAATCAGCCGAAGTGATAAGGCAGTGTAAAAGACTGCACACTTAATAATTGTAAATGTTACATGAGTGCAAGTTGCTTGATTAAATTTATTAGAAATGTGTTACAAGCATTTTAAGAAATAAAGCATTTATCACAAAATGATGATTTCTTCACTTAAGCTCATTAGAAAATCACACATCAATTCATGCATAATTACAGGGAAATTTCTGCCACTCACTACAAATCATTACCACATTAACTAAAGTTGACTTAATTTATTTGTGATTCAGAAAAGGTGGTATCTAAATAGGAAAATTAGCTTATGCAGGGGATGAAACTATCAACATCACCACAAAGGACTTAACCTCCTCTTCCTTGTTAGAAAAATACCCACCTTTTAAGTCTTTTGTATGTAAACCTCGTACTTCTGAATGAGCTCTAAAGCTTTTCTTTCCATGTTAGAATCCCATATTATGGATCCAGTGCCAGGTACTTAATGAATCGTTGATAGTCAAGGCACGTTTGCTTGCGCCAGACGTACTCATTGTTTTTAATGATCATTGCAGTTTGAGATTGAATTGAAAGGGTTTGGGAGAGGCTGGGAGATGGGAAAGGAACAAGTTTTGCAGTGCTGGCAAGCTGGTCCCCCAGCAGCAGAGCTGCATTCTGCCAACACCCACAGCATTTAAGCTGCACTGTGTTTACATTCCCGCGGTGCTTACGGTGCACAGCTCTCCTGTGGCCTGTTGTACTTTCTTTCTTTCCCAAACTTTGCATAACTTTGAGGACACAACTGACAGTGTCAGCTCATCATATGGCTGGTCACTGGGTGATCCTTTTACACCTAGTTTGTGTGCTTTCTGTTTGTTGGTGCAAAAGAACCCTTGTGAAAGAGTAACTTAGGCTAAGAATAATTACACTGGGTGCTTGTCTGTCCAGGAAGCATTTGGAAACAAAGTTTTTGAAATTCAGGACTGTACATTTAGAGGGAAATTGCTCTCTAATTTTGCAGCCTTTCATTATATGATACATAACTTAGATTGAGCATTTTCCTATTCTGTATTTAAGTGCTGTGTCATTCTTACTATTGGAAAGTATTTATGTCACAGTTATTGAAGTTAATTAGAAGGGGGTTTTGTCTGTTTTAATCTGGGACATTTCAGTCGCACTGGCATCTTGCAGGGAACAAGGGGCTGTATATGGAGCCATAAAGGAAACGGATGAAGAGCTGTTTGGGGAACTCAGATATTTTGATATTGACTTTGCTGTCAGAAATAATGTACCTAGAAATACATGCTCAGTTTCGTAGTGAAGCACTTATACTTTGTTTTCCACAGCCCTCCTGAGGTGTTCTTGTGTGTCCTTGGTTTGGGGTTTTTTGTATTATCTCAGGATCTGCAAGTTGAAAGTTATGCTCCTCCTTCCACATTAGTACCTCACATTTATAGACTGAAGCATTGTTTCCTGTTTCTCTCTGAATTTATCTCCCTGGCAACATATAAGCCACTCGGGATTCTTTAGCTACTAACTTTTTACTTCTTTTGTGGGCTCCAAGTGAGTTCTGAGGGCTGTTATTTTCTGAGTGAGATGTAATGTTGCATCGTGCATTTTAAGTACACTATGTTTAGTGGCTTTAGTGTATTTTCATGTCGTTTTTCACAGCCTTTAGTAGGGTAGGATGTGAAGGTTGCATGAGTTGACTGTGCCAAATGAAATGGTTAGCAATTGCCAAAAAGGGTAGTCCTGCTCCCTCCTCCTTTCTAGTTCCTGTCTGACCCTATGTTGAGCTGACTTGGCATACTAAACTGACAGAGACAGGTTCACTTTTTTCAAAAAAGAAAGAATTTCTTACCAATGTTGCAAGTTGAAAAATACCTTGAGAAATCCACCTACAGTGTCTTTGAATTGGTTCTGGTATCTTAAGAAAACCTAATGTATATAGTCACAATGTCTCTTGAGTCTGTTTTTTTTTTTTTTACTATTGTTCCATTTTCTATTATTATAAATAATATTTTCATGTAAGAATGATGTTTGCCATTGAAATGGATGATTGCTACAAAAATTTGATAGTCAGAGACAACTAATGCCATTTCAGTTTTAAGAATTGTAAGATATTCATTTATATCCTAAATTTATAGGAAAGTAATTATATCTCAATATCTTGTTAATAGTTTAAGAACAGAAGTTAGAGAAGGTCCTAATTTTTGCAGGTCTTACACTTTTAGAGAATTTTCTTTCTTTAATCTTGGAATAGTAATTTGTAACTAAGTTAGTCATTTGATATACTGAATTGTGTTCTTAATCTTACTGTGCACAGAACTCATGCCATAGACAGAATTCATGTTTTAAGCTTTTACTGCTTCTGAATTTCACGTTGGTTCCGATTCATCTTGAAGTGGGCACTGCACTCTAGGTAGAAGGCAGTATGTTCAGTAAAGAATGCCAACTTTGCCCATGGTTGAAGACATTGTAATGATAAAAAAGAAAATGGGGGGGAAAATCCGGAACAACAATCTGAGCAGCCATTCTCCTGCAGTGACAGCAGCAGTTTAGTACATTGTATCAAAATGAATGGGCTTTGCATAATTGATTTCAACATACTAGCCTGAGGTCTAAGCTGCTCTAACCCAGAACTTATTAGCCCTGCTACAAAGAAGGGAGAAAACTGCAATCTGCTACAGGGGAGGTAGAGAATAGCATTGCTGTTAGAGTAAAAGCATTAAAAGTAGGACAGAGCTACCCCTTTTGTATATTTATGGGGGTTATTCTGTTCATCTCATTCAGGTATTGTAAAAAGCTATTTTAGAGTCTTTGTGCAATACCAAATACTGAGACTTAGAATCTTACTACTTAGTAGGTTTTATTACCTAATTTGAATGGCATGCCTCCACAAAGTGTAATAGCTGTGCTGTGAGATCCCTTGTAACTGGGAAGCATTTTTAATAAACTCAGCAAAACTAGAGATGCAAAATTAAGCAAGATGCTCTTCTGGGATCCACTTTACTTGCTTTTTTTTGCACATTCACACACAAATACTAGTTTTATTTAATAATGTTCTACTCTGGTGTGAATCAACAAGTGTGTTTCCTGGAGATTCCTAAGGGGAAGAGGATTATGGGCATTACAGAAGCACATATAACCGTACTACAGGATGTGAAAACACTAACAGTTGGATGTAAATTACTGTGCTGAGCAAATGAGAACATGTAATTTTAATGCCTGTTTCCTTGCTGCCTTGTGCAGGTTTGGTACTGCATGTTGTCTGTTTTGCTTTGCCTCCTTTGGATAGGTACTTGTGAATATATGAAGAGTCTGGATTCACGCAACAGACTCCTGAGAGTAGAACGATTATGTATTTGATAGAGGAAAAAACAGATTAGCTTTTCTGACTAGAATCAAAGGTGGATAGGTGAGGTGAAGGACTGGAAAACAAGATTTGAATGAACTAATGTGTTCGGTGTCAGGATTCTCAGCCTATTAGACTTCTTCTTTAGAAAACCATGACAAAGTTTTTCATTAGTGTTCGTTACGCTTCATCCAGCAATGTGAAATATTGACAGTGACTTCTTTAAACAGGAGTATTCTGCATAGATCAGCATCAAGCACCTTAGTTATGCTCTTGCTCATATAAGGAGCTAAATGATATTAAGAATAATATTGTACATTTATCAGTACTGTAGTGTTTATTCTGAGAGGATCCAGAGCTGTGACTGACTGAATGAGGTTCAGTACTCTATAATTGGGAGACTTTATAACCTATTTTTAAAAAGTTTGACTAAGGAAAGTTTGAGTAAAGAGAATTCTGTGTTACTGGAAATGTTTTATTCATTTATTTTTTATTTGCACTACTTTCACAGAAACTGTTTCTATTCTGTTGAACAGAAACACAGAAATTATCCTATACTGTTTGAATGGAAATCGCCTCAGAAAGATAATGAGATAAATCTTAGGTAATTTTTGTTTGCTCTTAGGCTATTTAATCTTGTGACATCCTTTACAACAGAAAGTTGTGAACAAGTTCTTGTGACCTATTCTAATGGATGTATGAATTCATATGACCCATTTTAAAGTATCTTTTCTGTTCTGGTAAAGACATCAATTTGTTTCAGAGGTTGAATCGTGATTTTTGAGATTTTTGCTGACATTATTGAAGGAGAAGAATACTGACCAGGTTGTAACATCTTTAAGAGTATTCCAGTGCTATTCTTGCGAATATCTGGCAGAGCTCATATGAAAAAACTTGTGTGGCAATTCAGCTTTGCCTTGCACCACAGGTTTTATTAATAGTCAGGGGAAATCACCCTTAATAATAACAAAAATGATAATATGAAGGTCCTGGAGGACTGGTTGGAACCAGCAGCCTGCTTGCTAATATTTTTTGCTTGTTTGCAAAGAAATATAAGATAGGCCTTTTCACATTCAAATAAACACTAATGGAAATTTTGGGTTACTGTAACATGTCTTTTCTGTCAAAGAAGCCTTTATGCTGGATAACCTCACAGTTCTACTAAGTCTTGGTGTGAGTTCTTGCTCTGTGGAGACCTAGATGACATGGATATGTACATGATGTACACAGATTGTTTCATAAATTGTTTTTACATCTTTTCTCTGAAGTTCATACCTCAGAACGAGGGTATGGGCAAAATAATCAAATTCAGCTTTGAAATGGAGAAGAAATTTGTGCACTGTTTTAAGGACCATCAAATCATACTACCATCAGTGGTGAGCCAAGAATCCTCAGACTGAACTGTCATGGGAACATTGGGTAAGAAGGAAACATACCCCTGTTTATTTCCTAATTCTTTCAAGTTGTTTGCTAAATTTGACCACATGCACATGTTTTTAAATGCTTTATCTTCTAAATAACCCTACCCTTTTCAGTATTTTGAAGAAACTTGGGAGAAGAAATACAGAGAATCTTTGATAGGAATCAAAGTCTGTGCCTTTGTGAAAAACTGGTCACTGGATCTGTTTAATACCTAGTGGGCTGGCCTGTGACCCCAGCAGGACAGGAGTGCTGACATAAACTGAATTTTCACGAGTGAGGTTTACAGTAAATGTAATAGCAAGAACATGGAAAAAGCAATTGTATGTTCTAATTATGAGTGAAGATAGTGTAATCTGGAGTTTTCTGTTATAGAGACCTGTCATGGATTAACCCCAGCCATCAGCAAAGCCCCATGCAGCCGCTTGGAGAAAATTAGGAGGGTAAAAGATAGAAAACTCATGGGTTGAGATAAAGACAATTTAATAATGAAAGCAAATGCCACTGTGCTGCTTTTCATCTGGGGTAGAGTTTATTTTCTTCACAGTACAGGGCTGTGTTTTGGATTTGTGCTGAAAATGGAATTGATAATATAGAGACGTTTTTGTTATTGCTGAGCAGATCTTGCACAGATTCAAGAACTTTTCTGCTTTCTATACAGAAACACCTCATGTTGGTGAAGAAGCTGGGAGTGCCTAGGAATTTGGGAGGGTATACAGCCAGGAATCCAAACTGACCAAGGGAATATTCCAGCCCGTGTGACATCATGCTCAGCATATAAAGTGGGGAAAAGAAGGAGGAAGTGGGCAACACATTTGGAGTGATGGGATTTGTCTGCCCAAGTCACCATTATGTGTGATGGGTCCCTGCTCTCCTGGAGGTGGCTGAACATCTGCCTGCCCATGGGAAGTAGTGAATTAATTTTTTCTTTTGATTTCCTTGTGTGCGTGGCCTCATTTTAAATTGTTTACAAATTTTCAAATTACAAGCATTTGCGATTAATTTCTTCAAGCCAAGCATCTGCCTCAGTTAGGTGACTTTGTGGGAGAGTTTCAAGTAAGTTTGTCCATTTATGAGAACAAGGTTAAGGAATAAAGATGTTTTGCCTATCTTGAAATTAGTGCATACCTGTTATGTTTTTGAAGCTCTAGCCAGTTTTCAAGCAGAGGCTTGAAATTTGTCAGGGCATCCATCCAAATGTACACACAGCTATGTTAAGCTCTCCATTTTTGGTCAGTTTGCGAGCCTTTGAAAATCAAAGCTAGCCTGCACAGCAAGGCAGACTTGTCAGAACCTAATGGCTGAGTACAAGATTCACAGAAGTGTTCAGTTTTCTGACCAGCTTTAGGTTTGGGGGGCAGGGAAGAACATGGAGGAGCTGTAAACCTCGGTACATGAGTGCATATTGCTCTGGGACTGTAAAGGATCTGTGTCCACACAGCAAGCTTTGTCCCTTCAGGTGTTTTTGATATACCTGCTCAGCTGAATACACTTAGAACTTTGGGGTCTGCATGTTTGCTCTCTGTTTTTAATCCCTTCCCATTCTGGCACTGTGCAGTGCCAGGACTGATTTTCCCTTTGTCTTCTCAGAGCTTGTGCCTTTGCAGCCTGAAGGAAAGCTGGTGTGGCTGCATGCAGAGTTGGGGGGATTGGGTGCAGAAACCCCAGGAGAGGAGAGGCCTGAGGAACTGGGGAGAGCAAGGAGGGAGGGGTAGGAGCTGAAAAGTGGAGGGAAAGTTGGTGGAAGAGAAAGTAGGGGAGGGTCTTTGCAGGAAAAAGGGGGACCAATGACTAGTGCGTGGAAGAAGAGTTAGCAGGCAGGATGCGGGCAAGCAGAGCTGAGATTGAACCAAGGGTATTAGAGAGCAGGAACAAGCAAGATGAATGGGATAAAAAAGGGGCAGGCACTGACATGGATGGGCATGAATGGAAATAGAGGGGAACAACAGGAATTGTGCCCTAGGATACATTTGCTTCTTAGCAAGAGAAATTCCAGAATGGAAGAAAACCAAAGCTTACTTCAGTGACATTTCTCAAGTGCAGGTTAAATATTTGGTTAAATGATGTATTTGTAAATGCATGGTTCTGTTAGAATGTAGGGTCTTTGGGGCTCTGATTCTGCTTGATTGTGGTTGCTATAATATTGTGTATGCTTTTTGCACACTAGTGTTTTATTCCATGAAAATAAATACACTATCATTACCATTTCCTAGTTGCACCACAGTATTACTGAATTTCTGTCCTGTTCAGTTTTGACATTTAGGTGTGAGGCTCTTTGTGTAGGCCTGCAACAGTGGATTTTGATAGATGTTTTTTGTTTCTACTAACAAAGACATATATATCTATCCAGATGAAGTCTCTCTCTATTCCATGGTCAGCAACAAACTGTTCCATTAGTAATAAAGCGTTCCTCTGCCGTGGGGCAGAGCTGAACTCAGAGGCAGGCTCATTCTCAACACCAGAGCCAGCACTGTTAATTAGATACCTGCCATGGAGGGAGTTTGTGTGCATAGGAGGAAAAAATCTTCCTTCCTGCTGAATACAACAGTAGATTGGATACCCCTACCAGCTGGGTCACCAGAATTTTATATGTTTTGTTCTGTTATCCAAATTTTCCTCTTATCCATAGCTAATTCCCAGTAAATTCACCTTACCCTCAGCAAATAAAGCAAGAGAGAACAAATGTTGTGCTTTGAGAGTGATCTGATAAGGATTTGTTTAAAAGCTGTGCAGCTGGAATTTCCACTTCCCCTTCTTCGTTTTCCTGTGGTCACTCAAGATTTAACATTTCCTTAGTCAGCAAGTGGCCTGGGACCTGGAATACTGAATGTACATCTAAAGAGGCAAGAGGTGATGGTGCAAATACAGCTTATAGGCTGTATCCCCACTTGGGCAACTCTCTTTGGCTCTATAATTAATTTCTTATTGACTCATCTCATGCAGACGGGAAAGAACCGGCCTACTTGAGAAATACCTGGGGCCTTCCGTTGTCTTTGGCATGATACAAATGGAATTATTTTCCCAGAAAACAAAATTACATGCAACTGACATAAATTCATTTTCCTAAGAATATTGGGACTGATGTTTCCCTGGATGCTGAATGTCTTAGTCCTTTGGGATTGTTATGAATTAAAAAGATTCCTCATCATGGCTGCTCCCAGCATAACAATGAATTTATTAGATGCCATGGATGATTTTTAACTAGAAATTGTTGGTCTGTTTGTGTATTTGTCTATATTAATATAAAATAGAAAAATTAATACTTTCAGTATCCTTCCTTTGAGCTGTCTTGCTGTGAACCACATCTCAGCTTAAGACATCTCAGATGTGAAGGCAAAGTTGTGATTCTCTGCTCTGAGGATGAAGGCCAGGATAGGAATGCCATTGCTGCTGTAGGGAGAGGAGAAGCACTGATGTAAGCAATCCTTCCTTTCTCCTCCAGGTAACTGCTGCCTACATATTCCAGATCTTTTCTTGCTCAGTGGGGCAGGAGTAGTTGTCAGCATAGCTTTCCTTACCAGAGGTGAGGTGAAGTAGAAGCTGTGCCCATATTGCTACTCCCAACAATATGGTAACCTATACAGAACATCTTGCTTTCCTGTGGGTTGAAACAGCCATCCATTAGCAAAAGTGCAGTTATTAGAAAAAAAAAAAAAGTTGTAAATCAATAGTGAATCAGAATAAGTGACCTGTAATTATTAGTGCAGTGTTTTGGCATAGTTTTGCCTAACATCTCTGAAGAATCTATCTAATGGAGTCCTTTAAAGTCCTTGTAGAAATAGTTCAGAACAGCTAGTAATTGGTGAGTAGAAAATTGCTTTTTTCCACCCAAATATCCCTACTAAATGTTTGTTTCTGCTTGTTGCCTGAGTACTGTTCCAGCAAGTAGTAATTGTGGGCTGACTAAAGAGTCATAGTCTGCTAGGGAGGGTGGTTTCCTTAGAAGCTGAGAAAAACTCCACGTGGCTGAACTGATACTTAAGCTTTACTTCCAGATTCAAGATCCTGATTTTTCCAGGAATCTGAGCAGATGTTGGTCCCTAACAGTTTTGATACCCAGACCAGCTGTATGCATTCCTAAGTAAGACCTTACTGAACTTTCCTAGTTAATGGTATTACTGTTGTTTTCAGAGCCTACTTTACCTCCCTCTGTTCTTAGGTGTGCCTCTGTTGAGTTTGGGAACTGAAAAAGAAAGTGATTTTATAGTTGCCTGTGGATTATTCTCTTTAGGCATGGAGGCAGAAAAAGAACATGCAGTCCTGCTTACTTTGTGCCTTTTTTTTTTCAAATTAGAAGAAGAAAATCTCTGAAGAAGCTGAAGTGAGGTAGGATGAGCAATTTTCTGAACTTTGCATATTCAGTTACTGATAGTAAATTCCTCTGAGAATCTCTTGAATATATACCTACTTGTCAATCTTTAACTCCAGATGCTGTTTGAGATGAGTACTAATTAAACAATGACTAGCCTTCCAAACTGTCCCTCTAGAGAGATTTCAAATCCAAAGTTCCACAAAGAAAGCACCAATTTAATTTCCTTAAGAAAAATGCTCCATGAAACTACCCTAAATCTCCAGTTCCAACTTCTGTATAAAATGTGGTTTATTTTATAA
The DNA here is from genome assembly GCA_013400215.1 of Cisticola juncidis. Lineage (NCBI taxonomy): Eukaryota > Metazoa > Chordata > Aves > Passeriformes > Cisticolidae > Cisticola > Cisticola juncidis. The sequence goes on from VXBR01010508.1 coordinate 327,719, forward strand.
TAGGATAGGAGATGATACTGAGGATTACATAGTAGTCTGTTACTGATGCTACAGAATAATCTGTGTAACTTTCCCAGACAATGATTAACATCTTGAAATCAAGTTTATATAATCTAGTTTCCCATAGAATGGTTGTGGTTTTGGTAAGAGCACTGATTAAAGCTGTGCATTAATTGAAATGGAAATTCTAAACCACCTTCAACAAACGTTTAGATATAGGGTGTAAAATCACCTTGTCCCTATGGAACTCAGTAGAATGCAATCCACCCATTAAATGTTTTAGTTCATCTGTTTCCTCTACAGATTTTGTGACTATTAAAAAGATCATCTTTAGGGATAAGTGCTAAAGAGACTCTTACTCCAAATGCTATTCAATCCTGCCTTTTGAACAAGGAGATTGTAGGAGGGATGGAGATCATTTACGAAGTACTCTTCCCCTCCCTTTAGTAAAGTACTAAATTTACAGATAGTGATGGCTACCGCATTTGAAGAACTGGTTTTGTAAGAGCAGATAATACTAAAGGGTTGTACATCATTAGCTGCAATTAGCTACAAAAGCATCTTCTGCTGTGGCAGTTAACTAACTCTGAATTATCTAGTCTTTTACTAAACACTAATATTTTGGAAGGACTTTCTTCTGGCCTGGGCAGCCATGTTTCTGTAGTTGACAGTCTGCATTCAGCACGACCTGCTGCTGTCCAGGAGCAAGGATTCCAGAGAACAGCTAAGAGTTTCATGGGCCAGTCGTGGGAAAAACGGAGAGGTTTCTGCTGATGAAAATTGCAGTAGTGGTTTAAGAGTATTGTAATAACAAATTGGAGCCTATACAAATCATTCTCCTTTGATTTTCCTGAGGACATGTGGAAAAAGGTGAACCAGATATAAGCATGGGTGAATTAATTTCCCTCGCTCAGCAGGGATCCATGTTTTTGATGACCAGTTTTCTTTCCCACACCTGGATAAAAGCAGGAATTGGAGGGAACTGCTGTATCATCTCTTTCCCTAGCAAGATGAGCAGGCCAGTACAGAGAGCCCATGTTTTTGCTTCATTTACTCCTTTATTTTCCCTGGAAGAGAAAGGAAGCTGCCTCATCAAGAAACGCAGCTGAGGGAGTGCCGTGCTCCCTCATTTTCTTGTTCTAACAAGGTATGGTAGCTGGGAAGGCATGAGCCGAGCTATGGAAACAGAACATTCAGTGCAGCATCACATATTCCCCTATCTGCAGCAGCAGCAGCAGCAGCTGAATCTCTGGGGTGGCAACAGCAGTCCTGCCACTTCTTGGTGTGCTGAGCCAGGAGAAAACATTCTCATGGCAACACTGAACATGTCTGATCATTTCAGACATAGTCACAGTGAGTGTACCCGTGTTGTATCCAGTTGAATGGTCTTGTGAGCATTGGGCATTCCTGAGTTCTGTATTTGGCACCAACTTTGTCCCTTGAGAGGCAGCAGAAGTTTTGGCTTACTACAGGCAACCTACAAATCCAAGCACACAATAGGAATGCCAGAGAGTTCTTAAGAGAGCCCTGAAGACTGTAAGTACCTGTATGATAGTGTATACAGAATAAGTGGAGTAGTGCAGAGTGACAGTGCCATTTGCACAACATGGGGATGCACCTATGAAGTAGTCAAAGGACAGAATGCACCTCACACTGTTGAGGACACCAAAAGTGCTGTCCCAGATTTAAACCCCCCCAGACACTCTCACTGGCAAGTAGTCAAGAGCTAGGCAACTGTTCTGTCTGCAAGAATGCCCTCCAGGCTTTTCTACAAGCCCTGATTCCTTATCTGACTCAGCTGAATTAAAAAAAAAAAAAAAATTAACCTGTGTGCTAGCATTGGCTGCTGCTAAAATGGTCATAAAGGTGCTCAGCAGACAGTCTTGACATCAGCAGTATGTTGGGAAGGACTGGATATGCCTTTCAGTCAAACACCTTTTTTTGACATTTTAGCAAAGAGTTTTATTAATAATGCCCTGAAAAAAATTCCAGATTGGTGAAGGTATGTCCTATGTCAATAACATACAGAGAACTTTCTTCTGTGATTGGGATGGGAAGGTGACGTATCTCCAAGGGTTTTTTTCTGTATCCATTTGGCAAAGATCAAAATGACAAGAATGTAAGAGATAAACTTTCATGCTATGGAAAAACTTGCCTATAATTACAAGTTCAATTTTCCTTATCAATTAACAGTTTTTGTGTACTGTGAACATTTTTGGATTAATTCCTGTGGAAGATTTCTGTTGATAAATGTTGGTTGTTGATTTCTGTTGATAAATGTTGATAAAAAGGCTTACCAACTATGCACTGTAGCTATTTCAGGATTGGTTTTGATAACACATAGGCTTACTTAATGCCAGCATCGTGTCTTATGTGGAAAGCTCTGGCGAGGAAGCCCATAGGTAGTCTGGTAGATATTGTGTTAAAAGTAATGTTGCTAATGCAAAAATTGAAGATGTTTTTGTGTAGTTGCTATGGACCTACTGAGTCACTACATACAGAGATTGAACTTTTCCTGTCTTGAATCTTTTTTATACCCCATAAAGATTCTACCAAACCAGAGTGGAAGCATTTCACACTTGGGTTTGTTCAAGTGTGAAGCAAGGCTGGAGGGAGGAGACTCTGGAGGATATAGCCATCAAATTCAATCATTTTCTCTGAGAAGAACAGACGCTGCAGTCTAGAGGCAGGCAGGAGTGTGAACTGATGTGGTGCACGTTCATCACAGTATGATGCTGATACTACTCAAAATCGTGACTTGTAGAGACGCTGCTCCTCAGTGCTCCTAAACAGTGCACTGCTGCACAAGCTGCATGGTGGGGAAATGGCTTCAGGTGTAGGCAAGCATACTCATACACTCAGGTCTCACACCTGCAGGTTTTTTGAGTGTAGTTTCCTACAGAGAAAAAATTAGCCTGTTCACTAATTTCAGCACAAAATATCAAATATTTCATAGCTATTAAAATCTTTGTAAAGTGTAGCTTTCTGGCTGTGTTCCAGCCTTTACTGGCAAACACTTCCTTCAAATTAGCTGTCTTTTAATGCACTTTTGCAAGAACCTGCTGATGCAAAATTTCAGTTTAAAGGAATATATATTGTTGAGTTTTAAACTTCTTTGCTATGTATGTCAAAAACATGTGTAACAGCCTGATTTAATTGGAAAGAGTTGGGGGACTAATCAAACAAAATAAAATGTTTATTCTGATTGCTAAGTACTTTGGGCCAAAAAGAACTGAATACTCTTACATATTTTGTACAAAGCTAGATGCTGGTGCTATGTTACAGTGTGGGCAACCATTATGCACCCACCACAGTAGCTTCCACAAACAGCCTTGGGGATTGCCACGTCTTTATTTAGAAGAGGGGAGTTGCAATGTGTTTTATGTTTTTGTCTATCTTTGCAGAGATACTCTGGAAGGATTTGAATGTCTTGTGAGCAGAGTGGCACTTGTGATAGCAATCAGAGCTTATCTATAGTGCCCCCTTATTTAGTGAAATTAGGCTGAAGATGTGGCACAGGCTGCCTATGATACAACTAACTTGATGCTGTCTTTCTCACAGAGATCATTTAGTCATATAGCAAATTGAAATTGAATCATTAGAGCTGTACAAAATCATTGAACCATTGAATGTCCTGAGTCAGAACAACCTCACAAACATTGCCGAAGTCCAGCTCCTGGCCCTGCACAGGACAACTCCAATAATCACACCATTTTCCTGAGAGTGTTGTCCAAATGTTCTCTGGACATGTGCTGTGACCCTGGGGAGTCTGATCCAGTGTCCAGACACTCTCTGGGTGAAAAACCTTTTCCTAATATCCAGCCTAAACTTCCCTTGACACAACTTCAGGCCTTTCCCTTGGGTCCTGTCACTGGTCACCACAAAGGACAGATCAGTGCCTGCCCCTCTGCTTCCCCTCACACGTAAGTTGGAGTTTGCCATGAGATGTCCCCTCAAGCTTCTGCTTCTCCAGGGACTGATACAGGATATGAGCAAAATAAGCCTCATAGCAGAATGGGAACACAAGTTCATCTTCCTGATTTGTTATGTTTTTCAGGAGCTTTGTTAAATACTTGCTTACATTTTCAGATGATGTATGTCATCCTCTCTCAAAAATCAAGGCCTGGTAAATTTACCTCATCTTAGACTCCCCAAATGAGCACTTCCAGATACCAATGTTAGTCCTACTTTTCAAGGGTGGGAGGGATTGGATGTGATATTCCTTTACTGATAACACTATCACATCAGTCTCCTTGAGCCTTTGCATTGATAAGAGATTTCTCATATATGAGTCTGTCCAGGATAGGTCACTTGCTTTCCCTAGTCTAATGACTCCTTTTTTTTCTTCCTCTCACAAGACCCTTCCTTCCCAGAGACTTCTTTGCAGAGTATAAGTCTCAATCCTTTTAATTCTAAGTAAGCATATAGGGGAAAAAATGTCCTAAAGTAATATTGAATTATACAAGTTAGACAGAAGGTTTTCATTATACTTGTCTATTTTCCTGTTTGGCAAAAACATGTTCTTGAAGTGCACTGTTTCTCACAACAGGGAGTGGTTTGGGGATTGTAATTTGTACCTGGTATAACTAGACACATGCAAAACTGTGCCATGCTAGAACTGTTCTCTAGTTAGCCGAGACTAATGTTATTAAAAGAAATGGTGGATAAAATAGGAAGTGAACATCCTGTTGCCAGGTCAACCACATTCCTTATGTGTAAGTATTAGTGTGCGTATGAGGTGGATCATATGCAGTGAAGACAGACAAGAGCTGAAAGCCTTTCATAACACTGTGGGAGGAAAGGGTTGTAGAAAATGCCTCTAGCAACAATGACCTAAACCCTACATTCTCTTATCTCTCTGTGTACATGTCAGTGAGAAAGAGGGAGAATTATTAGAAGGATCAAAAGGCAAAATTCTGTTTCTTAATTAACTGTATTTCAGTTTCCTGAGGGGACACAAAACGTGTTTCTGTGTTTTCTCAGATTTCAATGGTGATGAGAGACAGTGGATCAAAGATGTTGCCTCAGTTAAATGGCCCTCAATTTCTTTGTGTTTACAGAGATGATTTGTTACTTTTCTAGGTTTTGACTTTATTCCTGTAAATGTTGTTTTTGAGGTTTGGTTACTAACCGTCTTGTGAAATCTACTTGCTATGCGAGGAAAAAAAAAAGAGAGAGAAAACAAAAGAAGGTTCAGGGGGGTTTTTTTCTATTTGTGTCATCAAGCAAAAATGTTTGTTGTTATGATGAAAAAATGTAGTGGTCAGAATCTTTTGACTTGCTAGGCTGATTGTATGGAAGTCTAAAGAATAGTGGTTCACTTGTGTAAGAAATAGTGATATTTTAAATAGGTTTAATATCTCTTGCACCATTAAACCTTTAAAACGATTATTTGGGGAATATGCCCTGCATCTCACTGTTACTGATTTCCAGAAAATTAGTGTGATTCTCTGGTCTCTTGTTCTCCATGTCTGCAAGGGCTAGGAATTCTGTGGTGGGAAAATTGCGCTCACATTTGAAACAGGCAGTGCCTGTCTCCATTCAGCAGGTGGCTTTGCAACCTCTTGAGAGTTGTACGCATGGAATGCAAACAGTGCAATCATACAAAGAAAGAGATAAGTACTTTTTCTTTTATTTTAAATTGTCTTTCTGGTTACCCAGCAATTCTTGTTCTAATCTGTAGAGGACTACTAGGTGCTCAGCATTTAAGAAAACTAGAGCATGTAAGTACCTACATGCAGATATAAGTCTGACAGACACCCAGTTTTGAAAGTCTCTCCTAGTCGGTGCAATGTAGGTGGTCAAGAAATACTAATTTGGTTCCTTGGAGGTGAGACATGGAAGTGTTGATATAAATCACTTTTTTTTTCTAGCTGGAAATAATTTTATAAGAAATGGCTAATAATTTCCTACTCTAGTCTGTTTCATTTTCCTTCCCTTGTTTCATAAGGCATTTTTCATTTGACTGTGGGGAAATCAAAGCTAAAGTGTTGTATCCTGTGTTGCAGCTGCTTCTATATAATTTTCTCTTCCATTTCATAAGTCAGAACAGAACTGAAGTACTCTTCTTTCCAGAGAAGATTTATGTTTTGGTGAGGAGGAAAAGAAAATCAACAACTTGTGTCATAGGCTTAGAAACTTGTAGTTTCATCTGTACAAAAACATGTTACAAAACAAAGGAAAACAGTGGCTTTTGCAGAGATTGGGCAAGAGAGAGCACCTGGGGTAACCCAAAGTATTTTATGATTTCTGAAATGCAAATTGCAGAGAAGGAGGAACATTTTTCTGGACACAGAACCTCTGTCTTTTTTCCATTCAGCCAGCTCTGAACATAGTAATGCCATATTTGTCTTCTGTTTAGGATAAACATGCGATTGGCAGTAAGTGTTTGAGTGTACATCTTTATTTTATTTCATACAAGTACTGTTTTCCCTGTTTCTGTTCAGTTAAGTCATGTTGCGTGTTTTATGCAACCTAGAAGAGTCTCAGTGTTCTTAATCTTGTTATCTTGTTATCTGCTCTCCCAGCATTTATTCATTTTTCAGTTGCCTATGGAAGTGGAAAGGTTAAGATACAGTAACTGGGCTCTCTTATGGCAAATCTTTCCTTGTAAAACTCCTGCTTGCATTTTGTCCTCTGTTTGCCTTTCTGTTCTGTACACTTCAGCTTTAGGATAATCACATATTATGTTACATACAAGACTTCTGTTCTTCCATAGGTGCTCACAGCATGTTCATGGAAACAAAGCACTGATGTATATAGGCAAACTACAGCAGATATGCTGACCCATAAAATAATGTTATTAGGTCATATGGTGTAAGTTATTCAGCAGAGGTGTCCTGAAATTATCCATATCCTCTTTACTGAGCTGGTTATAGCTGTGTGTATATACAACAGCATGTTACTGATGCATCAAATTCTTTGTTTTGATACCCAGAAGTGTTGTTTGGGCTTTGATTTGCTTCCATGTTCTGTCACGCTCAAATATAAAGCTTTGAGTAAAGAATGCTCCTGGTAAGGCAAATTAGGTCTACAGACTGCATGTTTTTACTAATTATTTTCTATACTCTCTGTTAGATGGATACTTTTCAGGTTGGTCTTGCTCTTATGCAAAACTGTCTTGATAGATGAGTAGCTCAGAGCAACATCTGTAATTTATGGATATAGAAAATGTGTGCAGTCTCTCACTGTCTTTACAGATGTGCTTTAGGGCAAGTGAAATGTTCAGATAATGGAAAGAGGACTGTTAATAAATCTCAGTCAGGAAGACAATACTTACTTCTTTTCTTTAAAATAAATTCAAAACTGAATTCCAAATTACATTTTAAAACATCATTGGTGCTTTTTTTGGTCATACTATTGCTATTTTTAAATTCATTGCAACATAATGTGCTTGATGTATAATTCAAAAATACAAGTAATTAGATTGTGATATTTGTTTTCCAAAACAGAACTGGTAAATCACTCAGACTCCATAAAGATGTAGACTAGTGCTTTTGATTAGTTGTTGGAGTCATTTAAGTTTCTATCGGTGTTGTTTCACAGAGTCTATTACCATATATTGGAAAATGACTGCTATGGCATTAATAACATTATTGAAGTCTGTAAGGACTGAGGAGAGAGTGAATGACACAGAAATTGCTGCTTTGGAGCAGACCAGTGATCCGTACAGTCTTGTATCTTGACAGTAACCAGTATGTGATGATTCAGAAGAAGAAATACACGCAGCCAATTGTGTTATAGTGTACCACAGAGGGAAATTTCTTTCTGGCCCCAGATGGTGCTCAGTTTATGCTTTAAAGCATGAGGATTGATAGCCGTTGTAAATTTTACCTTAGCTAGTGTAACCAAATTGGATTGCTCCTTGTTGTCCATAACCTGCCCTTCACCTGGACTTCAGAGAATTACAGTGATCTTCCTTACTACTTTTTGGAATCATAGCTTTTACCTTTGCTGTTTTAAGCAGATGCAGTAATGCAACTCAAAGATTTGTGCCACCAATTTACATGTCACACACATTGTATTTTTCATCAGTAACAGGCTGGTTCAATGCCTTTAGTTAAACCAAAAATATTACTTTTCAGTGGGGCAGAGCAGATATTAGACTCACTCTGTGTCAATTCTCTGCTGTTCTGAACATGGGAGCCTTAGTCATGGAAATAGTTGAACATTATGCGTAGAACTGATGCTGTAACACTTTTGTGTCATTGCAGTGGCCTTAAAAGATCAAAATTGGCTTTGGAGCATTACCACACCCTGAAAATCCTGACCTCAGCAGCCTCTGAAGGTTCTTCATAGTGTTCTTTCACTTCTTGCATTCCTACATTGGAGTGCAAGGTGCTGCTAGAGAAGTGAATATCGTTCTGTTACCGTGCATGTGTGACATTTAGACCAAAACTCACAAAAGTACCCTGGGTTCAGCTGTAACAGAAGCAGAGTTCTTTGTATTAAGCTTTGGTACGTTTCATTTGTTGTGCACCCATCTAGTAAAACCCTGTAGTCTGAGAGGAGCTATCTGTGATTGTGGTAAAATAGTTGTTGCAGACAAAAGCTGACCTCATTTTAGGCTGTCATTCATAATGCAAAACAGCAGAGGCCTTTGAAACTGCTTGCACTGATGCTGCTGCCCTCCAAGACCTTGGGTTGAAGTTAGTTTGATGGAGAACAGCACTTCATTTCTAACTGGTTTGTGCATTGCCTTTTAGCAAGTCTTCCCTGCATCCAGAGTAAGAAGAATCTGCAGCAGTACTTATGTAATTACTGTCCTTCTTGTCTTTGCCTCTGCGGGTGCAGATCAGTCTCTGACATCACAGATAATATTAAAAAAGCAGTAAGCAGTTATCACAGGAAGCAGATTTTGCTCAGCAACTTGCAAAATTTTCATTAGGTCCTTGCCTTCCAAATGCATGCTCCACTGTCATTTTGTTCCTTCTTGAGAAATAATTAAACAACTCAAGTCTCCTTGCCAGGAGACCAGTCAAAGCCAGGGAATCTGGGTGTCCTGAATGACAGTGGAGCATTATAACAATCTTGTGAGAAAAAAATTTGCTTTCTCAGTGAAGGAAAGAGGTTCAGATTTATGTTACACTCCTTTAGTACTACTGATTAGGAATCTTCTGGTGGGATCATCTAGGTTTTAAATCAGCATGAAAAAATAACCATTTTGTTGGTTGGTAAGTGGCAGTTGTCATGTGGCCAATCTCTGAACCTCAGCTGATTGAATCCAGCAGGAATTGTCCTTGAGTTGTCAGGCTTTATGAGCTGGCACATTGCCTCCTCCTTTACAGCAGACTCTAATTCTACCAGCACTGCAGCAGTTGAATACTCACTCAAAGTGATGACATTTTGTATATTAGTGAGGAAGTTCTTCTTTGTCCTGTGAAGGAAGGGGCTTGTGGTGGTGGTACGCTGCTGCCTAGACTTTGGAAAAGCCTTCTGTCAACCTGGACTTCCACTGGCAGGGCTGGTCCTCATGGGCTTGCCATGGTCATGTCCTCTCACCCCAACTTTCCATTCTGAGCTGAGAAACAGGACTGTAGCCACTCAAGTAAAATTCTTACTGAAGAAACCTTTAGATTTTCTTGCCTAATACTTCTCCTTTCTTCCAGCCCATATTGGTTGCACAATGGGGCATCTCCCTTGGAGCCATCTGGCTGTGCAGCTGCAAATCTGGATACAGCAGTCTCTGCACTCATCAACTGCAGAGGCACAGTGTTCATTTGCAGCCATGCTATCTGACAATGGGAAATTAGTGGGTTTTTTCAGAAGCTAAATGAAGTTTTTTATGCTAGCAGATAAAAAGGAAAATTTTGCTGGCCTTAATCTCAAATCCCATATTTCCTTACTCTTGATCTTCCATATAGGCCCACAAAAGAATTTTAAATAACACTTGCATTCCGAGACACTGCAGTCAGAGGACTGTGTACTTTGGGGTGAAAAAACCAATCAGTTTGGTGTGGTTTAAAGATGAGATGCAGAGACAAGATTTAAAGACTAGAAATAAGACGAAGCCAGTTCTGTGGTTATTGATGTAGTAGACTAACATTTCATACAAACAAGAAAAACACTTTTAAGCCTTCAGTGTGCAAATTGCTTTACTGAGTAAATCCAACATTTCTGCAAAGCTCTTGCTCATCCACTTGCTCTGTGATACACTTTACCTTACTCTTAACTGCCTCATATTCCTCCTAATGTTAATTACCTTCTCTATGTTTGCTTACAAGTTGCAAAATTCAGACATCCTCAAGTCATAGTTTTAGAAGAAAGCATGTTTTTATATTGAATAATGTAGATCTGTGTGGGGAGGTTAATGTGAATCCAGGACCTTCTTCAAATCTCTCAGTTCAGGTCTGTAGTAAATCCTGGTACATTCTAGCAGGGCTTTTGTAAAATGGGTGAATGACAAAGAAAGGATGTGTGAGGTGGTTGAACTCTGGGAGGGTCAAGTCCTGCAGTGGCATTTGCACAGCTGGAATAAGGCATCCTGTCCCTGCACCTGGACGTGCCATGTTTCTTTCACTTTGACAGAGCTGGGTTTTGGGAGCTTCCAGCAGTGTTCAGGTCCAGTTCAAGGGACTGGCTCCCCTCAGTAAATCCTGGCCTACTTCAGGCAAATGAGGATGAACAGAAATCTTCCTTGCTTGGTCCCATGCAGTATTTTAGACCCTTTGGCCTCAGCATGGTGGATTTGACTCAATAGCCCCTCCTTATCACAGAGGCCAATTCTTGTCTCTGGTGTTGGGAAGTCTCCCCATTCCCATTGACTTGAGGGTTCTGCTCTTCTGTGGAAGTGAGATGCTGCAAGTCAGCTGTGTGATTGCATCTTTCAGCTGCCCGGAACAGTGGCCTCTTTGCCCACCTGTTCAGCAGAGCTGCAGGAATCCCAGAGCAACAGCAGCTCCCACTGCATTTCAGAAAACTGTGACCAATACCTCACATGGCTCTGCTAGCTCCAGAATAAATGGTACCATGGCATAACGACACTATTCAGGCATGGCTTAGAAAGGGGGCCTAGTGCAGGGGTGATGAATGAGTTAACAAACGCTCATGGAATGGTTTTTCAGAACGAGGTGGGGAAATTCTCTAGGTAGGGTAAGAAAGCTGTTGTTTTGCATCATGTCCCTGGCAAAGCTGTGAGAAAGAAAAGAATATTCTTTCTCTCACTGATGAGTATTAACCTCCCTTTGCAGGGATGGGACTCATGCAGTGGCAATATCTGGTTGCTGCAGATTACTCAGGAGTGCGTGTATTGTGCAAGCATCAAGTTTCAGTGGTGCTGGATTTTGTTTGAGATTTTTTTTTTATGCAGCATAACAGCCATGTTAAATTGATTTGTGTGAGCCATGGAAGCTGTTCAATGAGAAGAAGGCCGATTGTTCATCAGTCAGTTCTTCTCCTGTCCCTGTGTGCATCCAGGGAATCTCAGACCTCCTGATAATCCCAGAAAAACATTCACACAGTGTGGTATGATTTGTGTTCGATGCACAAAATGGTGTGTATTGTAATCTTCCCCATATGTGTATTCAAGAGGCCAGGCCTCATTTTTGTTTGGCTTGTCCCTGAGCGCTGCTAAATGGATTTATTGTGCAAAATAAGCATGAGTGTCAGTCTCTGGTTTTTCACCTCAGAAATTAGTAGTACTTCCTTGACGCAAATTCCCTCAACTCTCAAGGCTGTAATACTGCTGAGTGGTTAGGCTGGAGTGGGTGTGGGGACCAAGCTGCTCTGCATAGGTGAGATCCTGATGTCAGGCCCAGACAAGCTGAACTAAACACACCTTGGAATTTGCTGTCAATGTTAAACATCCTTCCTGGAAAAAAAGCTGATTTATTTTCTTTTCCTTCAAATTTAATTCAGTATTTTCAGTCCTATGTAGCAAATCTACATCTGTGTGAGATGCCAGACTAGCATGTGTATTAGTTGGCCAGAAATTCCCCTCCAGTAGAAACAAAGCAAACCCACCTATGCCCAGCAAAGTCACTATGTTAGAGTCAGCCTAGATTTGATGCCAGTTGATAGCAAGAGGTGCTGTATGACTCCTAAGTGTTTCTTGACAACACTGAGTAGAGGAGGGACAGACATGTTACTGCTAATATTTAATATTGAAATATGGACAGCATAAAGCTACTTTCCTTAACAAAGTTTACTCACAAAAACATTTAATGATAATGAGCAAATACACATTAAGAAAGTGATAATTTAGGAGTTTGTCTGCTATAAACTTTATAAGCCAGACACTCTAGCTAGGCAGCACTTTGAGTGCTGTGCTTAGTTAGCTGCAGTTGTAGGGAAGGTCTGTTACATCTGTCCTCATTAGTGCCTTGGATATTTTTAGGAATAAGCACACTATGAAAAAAGCCACTTCAGACATTATACACAGAAGTAATTTGCTTCATTACCCTGGAATTCTTCTAGAGAAGAACTGCATGTCTTTTGATTCACTACTCTGTCTTTATTTATCAGTGTCATTCCCTAAGACACGCTGTCAGTATTCCTGTGAAAATGTCCTCTAATGCAGTGGAAAGCATTAGCATGCACTAATCTCTTCTAAATTGCTCTTTTCTGCTTTTGATTGCTGAAATGTGTTAAAGTAAATAAAATTGCAGGCTTTTCTTGCTTCTCTCGTATTTAATGGATATTGTTATTATTTACCTTATTTATGAGTAAATGCAGGCCAACATATTCACACACGTACAATTGAAAGCTTGATTCCCTTGCTGTTGCAAGCTGTAACATATCAAGCACCACCATTAATGTAGTGACTCTCTTTTCTAATGGATAAGACACTTAAAACTGTTTCTTCTTTTGCTCTGTGTCACTGCAGCAGTGACTGGCTCTTCTGCAACCGAATTGTCCTAGTATCTGAGAAACCATTGCTAATGTTTATGCCAATGGCCAGTTCATACAATTTTTTACTCTTTTGTTAGCTTTTTCCATTCCCCTCTTCAGATAACATCCCAGTTGTCTATCAGTCTAAACATCTCATCTTCTCTGTCCTTCTTTTTTAAGATATGCACTTCTGAATGGTTGTGGCAGCACTTCTCTGCCCTGTTCTGGTTTGTGAATCTGTGTCTTAAGTGTTGAAGACGTCATCACATGCACTTTTTGAAAGAAAGCCCTTGTACAATGGCATAAATACTTTTCTGTCTAAAGAAAATATCTTGATTGATACTTCCTAGCATTATGTTTCTCTCTTTCACAGCTGAATCTTATGGACCATTCATTCTCCACCTTAGTAATTTCTTACTGATGAGCTCTCAGCTTCTCACAGCAGTTTTTGCAGTTAGCTCCCAAGTGCAGAATCACAATATTTTTTTGTTCATGTGGGACTCATGTCAAATTTCTATTGTTCTTGTCACTAAAGAAATCCATTTCTTTTGGGGTAGGTATTGCAATCTTCTTACACTGGCAGTGACACCCGATATCACTGACTCTCATTAGCCCAGTTGTTCATGCCAAGGTTATTAAAGAAAATACTAAACTAGATTTATCCATGAAAAACTCCAGTAGCCAGGCTTCCTGCAGTCTGAAATGCTTCCCCTTGGTACTTCTTGTTGTTGTTGTTCCTTTGCATAGCTGCCTACCCACTAGCTCTCTAAATTGACATAAGGTTTCCACTTGAAATGCTTTTCTGAAATGTCCCTGTAAATGACTGACTGAATTTCTTTTGTCTTTGTCTAAAATATAGATTATCTTACCATATCAGTCTGGAGAACTCTTCAAATTTTAGCCCATTTTGCATTTAGGTCTATGTCACTCATTAACCATCCATTCAAAATTTGTTGTAAATTCGCCCATATTTCTGAGGTCAAATTTACAGGACTGTATTAATTACTATTTCCTATTCTTAATGCAGGCCTTACATATACTGTTCTCCAGTTAAATGACATGACTTCAACTGAATAGGCTATTATAAAAATACTTGCTACAAGGCTATAGCAGACAATTATTTCTATGATGTATCATTATAATGGAGATGTGAAAATGAAAGGTGTAGTTCTGTCTGACTTTATTTTCTGAAAGAAACTTCTAATCATGGTAAGGTGAGAAACGTGGTCGTGTGCAATATGGGTGAGAAATTCTTGTCTGTTTATTTTTACTTAGCCTTTAGTATTTTTTAATGTATGCATGGGTTTTCATTTTGCTGGCTGTTTACAAAAACAGATCTTCTTGGAATAAGAATAGAAACTAAATGAATAATACAGTGATTTCCATGAAAAAAGAAAAGAGTCAGCCATTGTCATTTTATATGAGAAAGGAAAATGGCTTTGGTATCTTGCTTCTCGGCTGAGTTGGTAATAGCAATTGAGAAGCATTGAAATAATGTTCTTAAGGGGCTGTTCTCATTTTGATAGGGCTGTCTTTTCCTTGCATTTTAACAGTTTCTGAGCATTTATCAACTATCTGGAATGTGACCTGACATGGCTATACATGTTATAACCATTTTATAGTATTTTATTAAAAAGGGAGTATGATAATAAATTATGGCAGCTGTGAATTCATTCACAAATTATGGTCAGCAGAATGTAGTCTTCATATCAATCTAATTTAATGACTTTGATGGGCATTTTTTTTAACTCTCTTCTTCACTTGATGATGAACTTAACCTTAGAAAAGCAGAATGTCATCTTCTGAATTGATATTAGGGACAAGACCTGTTCTCTTTTTAAGAAAGAGCTGTGAATTCTCTAATAAATCAAGGCAGTGTTGGGAAGGACTGCATTATGGTAATTTTTTTATAGTGCTGCTATGTTGGTTTCCCATGGTATTAGGTAGGGAATTGCAATTCAGGAACAAATAAGGAACAGAGGAAGCATAGTTCTGAGTCACTGAGAGACCATCCATGACAGTGTTCAGTAATATGCTGACATCAGGGAAGTTACTGCCAGAGGGTCCAGCTGTGGACCAAAGAATATTCTTTGATTTTACTCCATCTTCCATTTTAGTTTTCAGTTATCTGCATATGGATTTCTCAAAAGATGGTGTCTGCTTAAGAGGCAGTCAGACTTACTTCAGCTGAACTGTGCACATGGATATAGTAAACAAAATTTGGCCCATTTTGTTTCACCTTACTGGACCTTGTAGAAATGTCCTTGAGCCAGAAAATTTCCACATTTAAAAATGTCCAGATCAGCATTTGCATGTTTTTCCTTTTTCAGAGATATGAACAGGGTAGAAAAGAAAATCTAAGTATGGCAATCATCTAAATGCATTATGTGATTGACTCTGTAATAATAAACATTTTTAACAGAAACATATAAACTTTGTGTAGCAGTTCAGTGAAAAAATGTGATTTGTAATAACTTCTCAGACCCCAATTTTGCATTGATGGCAAATAAAAAATAGTAGAAAAAAGGTTTCTTGGCTTTGTTGCTAGATAATAATGCAGATTTCATGTACATATTTAATATATATTTTAAATAGAAGGGACAGTTTGATAAAAGTGTGGCCCAGTATTGCAATCACACACAAAATGGACAGCTGTACTATCATTTCCCTGTCAGTAATGCAGGGTTTACATTCATGTCAGACACTAATGTAAATGTCTTTACTTTTTCCCTTTGCTTAGATATAAAATGATTTAGGTAATGGATTCTTTATTGCACTATGCCTTGTGGCTGTGCAGCTCATTTAATTTGGTACCTTACCTACCATTTCCATTTGGTAGGTAAGAAGATCATATAGTGTAGAAAGCTATAATTGAATAAAATTTTTGAAGCCTTGACAAGGTGTTTTGTGTTTCAGAGATTTCCATTTCAGTTTAAATGTTTGCATGGCTTTGCAGCTAAGTGTTGACATGGACATGTAGCTTCTCATCTGTTGGGATCTTGTATCTGAGAAAGAAGAGAATTTAAAAACTATAGAAAACCTTTTAAAAGTTATTTTTGAAAGATTTCTAATTCTTTTAATGCAGCTCCCAAATATTCATTATTTTATTGCCCCTCAGAGATGACCAGCCATTATCTGTTTCTTGGCTGGATCTCATGCTTCATTTATGGATACTCACAAATTATTATCTAATAATAAGCAAAATGGAGAATGGTTGTCTGTAGACCTTTTAGCCTTTGTACAAACCTTTGAAAATATTTTAATGTACAAGGAAGGGTTAGCACAGAGCACCCCAAAAATTTACAGTGCTGTTGCAGTCTGGCAAGTGTCTAGCAGTCCAGAAAAGCTTCATAATGTGATGTTGAATTTTCCTTGCTTGCCTTGGGACCAAAAAGCCCACAATGGGTAGTAATTCCTTTTGGTACTGTAATATACTGCTATAGAAGTCTGCTAAGTATAACTGAGCTTTGTTGAATGCAGAGATGAACTTAACCCTCCTATGTTAATCTTTCTCTGTGGGTGTTCCTTCATATTAGTTACAGGACAGTCAGATTTTCTAAATGGCCTACGTGACATAAGGTCATAGATTTCATTCAGAATCCATTTTCAAATCTCAATTTTTCTTAAAAGTGAACAAACAAAAAAAAACCCCTTGACCCGCGGGGCGGCGCTGAGCTGATGTTACAGCTCAGGATCTTTGGTGGTTTTCTTGCCCCACGTTGGGCGCCAGAATGTCGCGGTGCGTGTTTCTGTCCCAGGGCACGAGGCGGCACAGGGGTGCGACACAATCCCCCTGGGGAGCTCTCACCTTCCCACCGAGGGACTCCGAGATTCTCGGCAACGTCTGTATCGGGTGCAGAGAATGGAGTGGAGACGAGACGGGTCTTGGGGGAGCCAAAGAGATTTATTGATGGAAAGATCCCAAGACCCCGGGCAGGGCTCGCGCGGTGGGTTTTGTAGAAGGGGGGGCACAAGGCAAGCAACCAATGAGGATACACGCAGGGAGGAATCCAAGGCGGGGTATACAGAACTCAATCCAATGGGGATAACCAAAGGCAGGGAACAATGTAGGACAGCAAATCATACATCAAGCAAGCGGAGATTAGCAAGGAAAGCTCTAGAAACAGGGCAGGAATACAGGGTTATTGACAGCTGGGGAAGGAGGGGATTGGGGAAGGGATAAATGCTTAAAACACACCACCACATCAACCAACCAAAAAAAACTCCAAAAAAATGGTGTACTTTTAAAAAACTAATGAGAGTTGGTTTTGTGTCTTCTTAGCCTTTTAAAGGCAGTGTGGCAAATTGTCATTTTCGCCAAGTCCCAGCTTCTTTGGTTCTGCACCTGCTGGTTTAAGCTGAAATTTACACTTTTCTGACTGTGACACCTCATGAGCCTGAATTCCCAGCTTCTCAGTGCTGCAGTTCCCACACTTCTCAGCTATGGAGTAGTCTAGCAGCATTGATTTATTTGAAAGGAAATCCTGAAAATCCTGTTTGGTAGGAAACACAGATAATTAAAATTTTTATTCCTTTAGGGAACAAATGTTCCCTAGGTATATTATACAGGTTGGTATTGTTTGTGTAGTAGAAACATGAGAATTTCTGCCCAGCTATGCTCTGAAGTCCTTTAGATGAGTTTTAGAAATCCCATGCTGAAATCTCCATTTTGTATAGGTGGATTCCTCTGGCTGCATGCAAAAAGGATCAAAAGCAGGAAGCAGTTATTGCCAAGTTTTCTGTGGCAAGGAGAAAATCATGTATTGATGAGCTAAATTTGAACTTTTGCTTCATTTTACCATTTGTAATCATTATTATTGCCTACACTAGAATAATTCTCAGTTTGGCCAATGCTGCAGCTATTGCATTCCATCTGTTGGAGAGATGCAAATATAAACAGGAAGAAAAATACCATCCCAACTTAATCCTTGTATTCTGACATCAAGGCAAAAATTGCCACTTTTCAGTATAGGAAACTTGGAAAAAATGTTCTCTCTCTTTCTTTACTTATCTTGGGTGATTTCTCTCTTAGTACTCTTAGTACATGCATTCAGTGCTTCAGAAGAAGCAGCAGTGATGGGTGGTGCAGTGCAGAGAAGGCCCTCATGCCTGCTGGTGCATGAGATGTATTAAACAAGCCTCCACTGATTTTACTAACGCAGTGGTGCAAACAGTAGAAACTGCCTAAGGCCCTTTCTGTTCCTTTGGAGTAATGGTAACATTTGGTGGAGTTCTGGCAACAGTGGTACTCTTGATGCAATAGCAAAAATATAGGGGGGAAGTGACAGCCAGATAAGGTACTGGCCACTGCTTACTAAGTAAAATAGGGAAAGACAGCAAATGCTGTGTGTTCTGTTTTCCCAGTTGGGTAACTGCAGTACTTCAAGTGTTGTGGCTGTATGGATAAAATGGTAGCATCAATTTGAAGGATGTTTTGGATCATACACCTTCAATGTTCAACATAAACACTGAAGGGACAAGTTCCACATCCCTTTACTTCTATGTGTCCCTCCTTCTTTCATAGTCCTTGCTAACAATTTCTCTAATTCCCCTGCTCTCCCTCTTTGATCAAGGTATCACACTTTCATTGTTTCTTCGATGCCTTTCTGCGGAAGGACATTGTATTCTCTTCCTATGGCTATAGTGATGAACCTTAAATCTTCTTTACAATGTTGCTCTGCCTGTTGGAAAGCAAAACAAAGCATTGACTGTGAATATAATGCAGCCTTGTTTGAAGTGGTAATTAAATAAGAAGCAGTATATTGGAAGGCAGAGTTGCCAAGTGCCTAAGAAGGGAGCGGAAATGTTAATACCTTCATAGTCTTCTCCTACCTTTCTCTTAGGAAAATAGAAGGCATGGGAAATCTACCGTCTGGAAAGACCTTCTAAACAAAATATTGGTTCACAGTGAAGCTCCTGTTTGCAGGCTCTTGCAAAAAGTAAAACCCTCAAAAGCTGCTCTCACATCAGTTTCCAATGAAGTTCATATTGGATTATTTCTGGTTTCCAGTTTCTTTGACAGCTCATCATCAGTCCCGCCTCCACCTTACACAATTTTAAGATCCTGTTCAATAAGTAGAACAAGTATATACATGATTCTGTACTCCAGTTATCCTGGCCCAGGGTGGGGGAGGAGGGGAGGAATGGAAAGGCAAAACAGCATGTTCACTGGGGAGTTTTAACAGGACAGATCACTTTTTCCTTTAAGTCTGGAGTGTTGCCCTGACTTTGAAATTCTTTACTCTCTGGTCTCTTCTGGCTAGCCCTAGGTCCTTTTCATTTTTCTCTTCCCAGCCTACGTTTCCCTCCCTCCTCAAGCACTGCTGACTCTGCTCCTTCCTGTTTCTCCCTTGCCTACGCTCTCAGAGTATCATTGGCTCCATGCCTCACTCAGCCGGGATAGTGTCATGAGTACTGCATACTGTTCAAATGTGCATGTCTGATGTGCAAAGTTCTAATTTAAATGTTTCTGTAGATAGAAACTGTGGGGGGAATATCACAAATCAGAGTCAAGAAAATTGCTGTGTTTTCTAGAGAGAGAAAACACATTGAAAATAGTCATTTGTAAATGACACATATGCCTAGTGAGTGAATCATATGCAGTGTTCTAAAAACTAGGATTTATCATAAAAATCATTTAAAAATAGGGACCTCAAGTTTATGTTTAATCCCTATCTCCAGGGCAGTTCAGCTGTATCTCAAAGCTTGCTACTAATGTTTATCTAACCTTTTCAGAGGGATGCCTTTTATGAAAATCAAGCAAACATATTAAATTTGCTGGTGGTTTGTTTTATCCCTGAACAGAGGATATGTTACTCCTTCCTCTTTGCAGCAGCACTTTATATACCTAATATATATATTAGTTGATTTCTCAGTATCTCCCTTCCTCAGATGGAGCATCTCTCATTCTTTCAGCATTTGTTCAGTCTTTTATCTAGACATTGCTCATCCTTATTTTCTCTCCTCAAAATTCTAAGTGTACAGTTGGTAGAGTTTTTTAAATGTAGAATGCTAAACTGAACAAACTACTTTGGGGTAGGTTTGTTAGCTCTTAATGCTGTAATGTTTAGGAGGTTTATTTTCTTGTCCTAACGGTGTTACAGTTCTGATTGATACTTGATTTCTGAGCCATTCTAACCCCTCAGATTGTCTTCTGTCTCCTGGCTGGTCATCCAGTATTTGGGCACTTGATTGTTGTGACCTTCAGCTCACTGACGAGTGAGGTATAGCGCTTAGTGTTTGTCTTTACTGAGGCACTCCAATCTATTTCAGACCACTTTTCCATTTTCTTAGATTTGTTTGGGATTCTATATCTGCTCTTTATCAGTTATTGCCCTTTTCAACTTTCCTTGTCTGTATACACAGCAAGTGTATTACATCATCCGAGGCATTAGTGAAATGACTGCTTACTGTGAGTTTTAGTAAGACAGTGAGCAAATTATTATCCTTCAAATGCAGCTTTTGAAATACGAATGTGCATGCTTTACCTTACTCACATTCCCTTTGGTTCACTATGGAAGGGCTGCATAGGTCAGGCACCATTGATAGGTTCCAATAATGCCACAGGAGTTTGGATTATTGTCATTTGTGTTGACTGCTACTAATCACCTTGCTGTCTTCTCCATGCCAGTAGAATAACTAATCTTTGTTGTTCCCTGTCCTTGCCAGCAATTACAGTTAGGTGCACTGAAGTCAGAATCTCTGTGTTCTCCTTTTCCTACTCTGTATATCTGCCTTTTTCCAGTCTTTAAATATCTGTCTTCCAAAAGTTGTTGAAGACTTTTCTTGGAAACTTTTCTTGTCTATAAGGTTGTTGTCATTGCTTGTATCAGGCTGACACTTTTTACTTATGCTTTCTTGTAATTATTTGCTTGTAGGTGTCAGATATTGTACAAGAAAATGTCAGCTGTTCAATTGATAGATTCTTTTTAATTACTGTTACTACCCCCTCATGTTTAGCAAACCTGCTCATTAATAGTTTTTTCGAGAAGAGATTGCTGTTCTTTTCAGGTGTTTGTGGTGTGCCTTTTTTATTTTATTCTGGAGTCTTGGGCCTAGGTTCCAACCTAACCTCAGTGTCTCAGTGTTTTGTCTGTCAGGAGACATGATCTTCAGTCAGAAAAAGGCAAGGACATTTAAACTGTCTTAAGGTAAATCATGCTAACTGTGCCCCAGGCCACATTTAGGAGGTGAAGCCATCCTTGCTTTTTGCCCTTCAAGGCAAGCTCAGCAGATATCTGGCTCATCTGGGAAATGAGCTCACTGAGTTTACATGAAGTACTTCATTCACTTAACTCTTCTCCCATTTGAATATAGTACTTCTTTAAAGTGCCTTTTCAAAGTTATCTTTCTTCCCTTTTACCACACATTACGGGTGAAAATCTTGCCTGACTGAAATCAGTATAAGCTTCAGTGAGGTCAAAAATTTCACCCTAGAATTTAAAGTAGAATTATATTGTGCAAGCCTTAAGTAATGTTCTCATTTTACTAAGCTCACTTGTTCTCTCTAATGACTCTTCAGTCAAAACTAAGTGGAGAATAAGGAAGGCAGTGTATATAATCTTGATTTTGTATAGAAAAAAACTAATGTTATGAGCTAATTTTTGTGTTTCCAGAACAAGGCCAAGTTCTCTGCAATTATTTCATTACATGTTAAATAAATCTGGATAAAGAATGAATCTGTGTCTCAGAGAACAATCTCAGGAAATCTGAGTTGAATTTATGACCTTGACATTCGCATTACTTTCTCATGTTTTCTTTTTTCTTTCTGTAAAATGAGGATAATGATACTGGGTATTTCTTTAAGGCCTTTGGAGATCTTTGGATGAGAACTTTTGGCTATACTCTGTAAGTGACACATCTTTACTTTCCAGAAATCTTTTCAATCTTTCATTAAAAAAAAAAAAAGAAAAAAAGAAAAATTCAGATCTTTTTGCTGGCACTAGCAGACTTCAATGTTGCTAGACAATGTTGCTGTGAAATTTTTCCAAAAATGATTCATGAGAAATGGGCATTCTTTTGCAGCCTTTGGTCTTCAGCTGAGCTAGAGAAGATTGGTTTTTTTTGCTTTGCAGCAGAAACACAGTTTTGATGCTTGCAGGGAACAAGTGCAACAGTTCTCTTGCAGTTGGAAAGGGAAGCTTGTATAGGACTCTCCTCTTAGAGTGGTTTTTTGGAGTCCCAGTAGACAGCTAAGTGACTTTTAGAATATATTTAAATTAATGAAGGGATTAAAGGATGTTGGTGCTTAAAAATAGCACAGAGCTGTTCTTAATGACATAGAATAATGGTTCAGCAGGGAACAGCTCTGACTACACCATTACGTAAGAAGCAAGGAGAAAAGAAATCAAATTTACCCAAAGACCAAAAGTCCTGCATTTGTAGGAGGGGAAGATAAAGAAACTGAGAGATCTTCTTACATTGTGGTAGTTTCAGACTGTGAACTGAAGATTTTCTAATTATCAGGAGGCTGAGGGTGGGGAGAGGGGATTGTTTTGTTAAACAGCTGAGGATTTCAAATGAGAGAAGTAGCTGTTACATAACATTTAGCACAGAAACATCCCAAGGTTTCTGTGGGATTCCCTTGGCATGGAGTCAAGCAAGGATAAAGCACTTATGTTTCTATGTTTCTTAAAATTACTTTTTCAACTCACTGAATGGTTCTGGTATCTCAGGGGAACAGTCTAGGCCAGACTTGACAGTGGAGGTGCATCATGGGCTGCCATCCCGATGGAGATGGGAATAAGCAGACAACTTCCATTAGAGACCACCGCTGAGATTACAGCAGCTTGTTGGAAGTACTGTCTGCATTCCAGAGAGTAATTGCACATCGCTAGAACACGTCCCTCTCGGTTGCATGGTCGAAAAAGTCGATATTGGCTTGGCAGGGAAAGGAAAGAGAATTGCTTACTGCAAGTGGGAAAAGCTTAAGGCCCCTATTTCCATCCCATGGTGTATTCTCTTTCCTTACTTGTGGAAGCCTTTAAGAGCTGGTACACTTCTATTCTCAGTGATTTACAGCCTCATATGTTTTCCAAGTTTTGAATCTAATTTGCTATTCTGATTTTTTTTTCTTAATGTGCTTTCAAAGCCAAGGTTCTCCAAACTTCAGCTGCTTGCTTGGCTGAAACCATTGCGCTGCCTATTAAATTTTACTGTGAAGCAACTTTTTCCCAACGATCTGATTTTTTCTTGATTTCTTCCTGTAAATGCTTAGATTCTTCTCTGTATTTTAGCCCACATATTTCCTAGTTTCACATCTTCAAATATTTGTAGATTTTTTTTGTAAGCTGTTCTTATGTCCTCTTCATTTTAGGTCTGTTGGACTCTTTGGATGTCTGCCCTATGAATCCTTTTATTTGTTTTCCTACATTAAGGTGACTGGCACTGAATGCATAGTGCTAAAGTGATCCTTTTCTATGTACATCTTCTGCTTACGCCTCTGCTTGTGCAGACCAATCTTTCATTTGGTAATTTGTTGCCAAAGCACTTGACAAATTTGTCTCCCACAAATACCTTTCGCAGGTCATTGCTGAAAGTTTTCTACCTTACTCTGGTGCCAAAATGCAAGTTAGCTAATTTAAACTCTTGAAACACATTAGCATAGAGAAATGATTGAAAAGTTTATTGGGTAGTGGAAAGCTTTCAGGTCAACAGTTTTGCATTCAAAGGTGATTGCAAGGAAAGGAAGATGGGAAGAGAAGAATATCTGGATGATCTTTGCACCTAAGGAAAGCCTATGGTAGCCTGTGACTGCTGTAATGAGCCTTGGGGGCACTGGCAGTTGGTATCTTTTGGCTCCTCTGCCTTGCCCTGGAAGGCTGGACCACCATGAAGCAGCTAAAAGAAGAGTAGTAGAGTGCAAAACCTAATTTAAAACTGCAGCTTCCTGTTCCTCCTGTCTTTGCCAAGTACTTTGTGGTGAGAGCTAATGATGAGCACTGCTGCCTCCTGGGGTGCTCCCCCTTAGGAGGGCAGAGCCTCAGCTCCACGGCAGCTCACGCACCCTTTGTGACTGCATGAGCCCTGCTGGCCTTTATGGCAGCTGCTGTTCACTTGGCTGCTCCTGCACAAGGGTGAATGATCCTGCACAATACAGGATGCTCCTTTTCTTAATAGCTATCTCATGCATTTGCTTATGGTTTTCAGGTTTATATCTGTAGCTGAGACTGCTGCCTTCCCTAAGTCGTGCTGTGGGATTTGCTTTACTCTAGGGCATTTGCGTTATTTTACCAGTCTATGTAAATACACTATTCCTCAAGGCATTTTCCAGTAAGAACAGTAGTGAAATAAAATACAAAGGGGACTTACAAGGAAGACTGAGAGCCTTTTTACCAAGGCTTGTAGTGACAAGACAAAGAGCAATGGTTTTCAACTAAAAAAGAGTAGAATTAGATTTGACATAAAGAACCCCTTTTTTATGATCAGAGTGGTCAGATATTGAAACAGGTTACCCAGTGAAGTTGTGGATGTAGTTTTATTCAGTGTTCAAAGATAGGTTGGATGGGGCTTTGAGCAACCTGTTCTAGTAAAAGATGCCCCTGCCTGTCACAGGGAGGTTGGACTAGAGGAAATTTAAAGGTCCTTTCCAACCCAAACCATTTTATGATTCAGTCCTGAAAATAATGCAGCCTATTTGACAGGTATCAGAATGTTGAAAGTCAAGTCTGTTCCATGTTCAGTGGTATAACGTTTAATATCCTGCTCAAGCTATCTGAATTCAGTTCATTTTTTCTCAGCCCAGTGAGACCTAGGATAAAACTCTTTTCTTTCTGGGTGCTAATGCTTGATTCAGCTGTACAGGTTTCACTGCCCCTTTTGTCAACCTAGGAGGATGCATGTGGGAAGTGCTTGTTGCACCTTGGGATTCTGTCATATGCTTCCGTTCAAATGAATGCTTTGTGCTGTGTTTGCTTAGCTAGAAGAAGAAAGGATTTTCATTTCAAGCCATTGGACAGGGTGTGTTCTGGAATCCAAACTTCCTTTTATCGTGCTACGTTTCTCTCCTTGATGGCATACTGATTTACCCTACTCCGTCAAGTTGGGCCAGGCCCAGCTTTCTACCCAATTATGTGTCTCAATGTCTTTCAATTTCACTTCTTAGGCTGAGCTCAGACTTGTTCCTCCATGCTGGGATCAAGTTCTGTAAGTTGGATTCTGACTGTGCATTTCCTTTGGGTTCATAATGAGCAGACACAGTGCAACTGCAGCTGGAGGTGAGACAGGTGGGGTTCACCACAGATGTTGAACACCTTCTGAGCAGTGTGTGGGGATTCTGCTCCTCCAGCAGCCTCCTGCTTTTCCATGCAGCATCATGGAAATGAGCAGGGCTGAGCACAGAGATGGATTTAGTTTATGGGTGCCTGATTTGTTTCCTCTGCAGAAGGTGGTGCTGAGGGTGCACAGCCTGTGGTGTCTTGAGCATAGGTCTCTCTATTTCCTTCAGAAGTTTTCTTTCTTTCCCTACCAGCAGCACACAGGTCACTGTTCAGTGTGTGCTAATTGCCTAGGCATGGACAACTAAGTTGGGGCAAAACATCTGATCACTTCTCTAAGGAAAGCAGTCCAGCCTGGTCCAGTCTGACCCAGTGTTACATCACAGATGTTTGCTGGGATGGTTAAACTGGTCAGAGGATGTGCTCATAAGCTGACCTGACTGATTACTGTTACCAGAGGGGTTTAATCATCTGAATGGGGCCTGGGTGTCAGGTGAGCATGGGAATAAGTGAGACAGGAGATATGGGAATGGCAGGAGTTGAGGTGAGTGCAGCACCTCTGCTTTCCCTGACACCTTTTGAAGTATCAGCTTAACTCGGTGTTTCCTGAGGTTTTAGCATCTCATCAGGATGCTGGGAGAGGCAAACCTGCCTTGCTCCTGGCCACTTCCTTCCTCTATGCTGGCAGCTAACTGACCCCCTTGAGCCAGCTCAGCTCCTTAAACCTCCAAAAAATTAACTGTTTCTAAAAATGTGAGTTCTCCAGCTGTCTCAGCAGATCAAACTCACCGCTAGAGCCAGTTCCACAGGGCAGCAGGGAGTCTGTTGTAGGAGCAAGGCTCAGACTGACCACTGTCCTTTGAAACAACCACCTTCCCTAGCTCCTTCTCCCAGGCTGAGATTTGGTGCTTGACCAATGCCTTTAGACTGCCTGTAAACCTAAAAAAACCCAATAAGTCACTGATTTAGCTGCACCTGGTGTAGAGAGAGCTCCAGTGGAGTATTGCAAAAGCTTTGACATTCCTGCTATGTTTTTGACAGAATAGTTACTGTATTTTAGGAAGTATCTTAGCATGCACATGGCTGTATAATTTACAAATTGCCTATATCTAGCTCAGAACACTACATTTTTATTCACACACTGTGATGCATTTTTGTACTACTTTTTTAAAGTATGAATTTTCAGTCTGAAAAATAATGTCATTATCCCAATTTCTGTTGCCAGAGGTTGGTCATACAGGACTGTCCTCAGCAGAAGACAATGCTGCAGTTCATACCAACAGTTCGGCTTTTATGCAGTAATAATTAAAAGAAAAATTTTCTATTTATTTACTGGCCAATTATCCAATTTTTTAAGATTGGTCTTTACTGAAAGATAAAATGAAGAGAAATGCAAAAGGAAAATTAGGTCATTAATGTACTCTTTGCTTCTAGCTTTCACTTCATTTGATTGTAAATTGTTTGCAGTAAAATTGCAAATTAGTAGGTTGGATAAAGCACTATGAATTCCTTCAACATCAGATTTAAATGATGAAGAATTGGGCCTCTAACCTCCATGGAGTATAACTGTAGCTGAATGCATTCCTAGGGGCTTATTATCCATTCCTCCACATTATTTGCTTGAACTCTCAATTGCTCACTGTTCAGTGCACATTGGGATGCTGGAAAATGCCTAAGAAGATGTGAGATGGAAATGTAGAAAGTGGGATGCTCTTGCTACCAAACACAGACGTCAGAGGATGCACCACAACCTACAGCAGGCTTCCAAATAGGAATGGCTCTCAGAAAACCACTTTGCTTTCCAAGATCAGTGCAAAATTTACATCCTGAGCTGGCAGAGAGACAAGGGTTATACTGAAAATAGGTTATCCACATTTTGTAAGAACAGGTTGAAATAGCCATCCCTCCTGGAAAGGAAAAAATACTGCATGAACTTCAGTTCGTTGTCTCCAGCCTCTTACAAAGTGCAGCAGAAGTGTCCTAAAATGTAGGCAGGGTAAATTTTGGTTTAGCATGAGATATTACTACTGTCATTTCATTTATTTTATGACCAGGGTAATTTCTTCCTGTTTATCACATGGCTACTCATTGCCTGTGAGGAGGCAGTGTCCTTTGTTTGACTTCTATTGCTTTTGCTGAAAGCCAAAGTGATAGGAAGAAGAATCTTTATGGGCAAGATCCTGGATTTTTTGAGAACAACCATGGAGAGAGAGATCAAGATCCTTTTATAGAGGGTCTACTGGGTGTGTGGTGGCTGGGGCCAGCCTGGAGGGAAAGGTTGGTGGCAGGAGGGATGTCTGTATGTGCTTCTGCTGGCCAGGTGTTTGGGAGCAGGGTGATTCTGTGATGCAGACAATTTAAGCTCTGGTTTGTGTGCATAAATAACTGGGCTCAGGTTACTAATTAGAGATTGTTTGTCTAGAAAGTCAAAGATTAAAGGAACTCCTGTCTTCTTGTCACAACAATATTATCTGCCTTGTCCTGATAAATCAGATTGCATAATAGGAGTGTTGTGTGGATTTTGAATTTTCCAAAAGCAAATCAGAATATGCTGGTATTAGACCCAAGGTTTCTTTTCTTCTCTGGTGCACTCATTAAGTCTGTGGGAGAGATTCTGCACCCTTTGCTGTTGGGTTTAGCTGCCTTTGTCTGCTATGTGGTGGCTCCTGTTAGCTGTGCAAGGTACTCGTCTGGGTGTCAGTGGGAAAGGCTTCTGCACCTCAGGCATTTGAGATACAATGCTTGTCACGTGTCCTGCTTTTTGAACTTTGAACCTCTGTCTAATTCTAACTTGTTTTTTCCAATCCAGTGATCCTTCAGCCTGGAAAGGATGAGCAGGAATGCTCATGTATTGTCAGCCTGGTTCAAGCTATGGGGAAAGTACCGTGGTTGCTGTTCTGCTGCTTGTATAACAAACAACAAGCAAGAGAAAAATGCTTGGAATAGAACAAGCAAAAATAATAAAAAAAAATACTGTGTAGCAAATCATATTTATCTTTCTCACTGAGTAAATGCAGCCATACAATCTGTGAGTATGGTATACCCAGTTTGGGCTGTGTATTGAGTCGGAAAGCACTTACACAGGGAGAAAAGGTTTCCTGCAATTGTTAACAATATCATTAAGACAAAATGAAACAAAGAAATAAAAGATATGGGCACTTGAGTTTTATTGGTTTAGCTTCTTCTTCTTGTGTGGGTTTTTTTTTCCTTGGTTTGGCTGCTTTTTCTTCTGCAAAGATGAGGGCGTCTTATCCATTGAGTTTATTGCTCTGGACACTGCGTCCTTAATAGTTGCTTATCCTTTTGAGCTGTGTTGGTTTAAGACAATGCAGAAGCCAAGTCTCAGATAGGTGCTGGATGTCTGGGGCTTTTTCTAGTGGGATATATTGTGGCACAGTAAAATCTCAGCAGCACCACGATAGTGTACCTTGTCCACAGTCACATCCTACGCTGGCTCTGGAGCTTTTATTGCTTATGCTGTCAGTGCATATTAAGAATTAGTGAACAATGTGCACTAGATTGTTTTAGACATGGTTTCTGTATTATTCCTAACATCTCCTGACAGACCGTGTTATCCCAGCTGTGCTGTGTTGGTAGTACTGGAAGGAATATCAGCACCATTGAGTTTGGAATATGGGTTCATTTGCAGCCTCAAATTCTTTATTATACAGAGCTTTATGAAATGAGCATCTGCCAGGATGACCAGTTTCTGTCCAGAAGTGAATCTTCTAAAAGTTTGTTCACAAAAGTAACTTCCAAATACTACACAGATTTAGAAAATCATGTATTACCTAAGTTTCATAATGAGGAGCATTTTCAAAATTATCTTTACATACTAGATTTCCTTAGAAGCAAGAAAACATATTTTTTAAGTAAAATACTATATTTTGTCAGAAAGCAGAATAAGGAGTGCTTGATGAGTATTGAATTAGACAATGCTTGTTGGTCAGCCATTTGTGAGATTGGTGGTAGACCAGTCTGTGCTTAAGAGGGCACGATCCCATCGCTGTTGGACCATTTGAGTTATTTGTGGACCATGGATAGAGAAACATCAGATGCAGAAAAATAGATGAATTTTTCTGAGTGCTCTATATTTGCTTCTCATCTTGCTTATATATCTGCTGTATATCTGGTATGTACAGAGGGGTGTGAAAAAGACTTCAGCTCGCCAACTCAGATCTTGAAATAAAGAAGAGAGGAGAGCTGGCTCTGACAGTTCAAAGCAGAGATGTTCACAAATGGAGAAAGATGAGGAAAATAAAAAATCTGGAAAATAGAGACATGAATGGTAAAACATGAAAAGAAAAACATAGGGAACAGGACAAAGGAGGAAAGGAAACATAAGGAAATTGAAGTGCGAGTGTCAAAGAGAAGAGAAAATAAGAGGCGTAAACAGAGGAAAACAGAAAAATTATGTAGTTGTCAAGTCTTTTTTTTTTAAATATGTAAAGCTCTAAGTATTCCAAGATGAGAATATGTATATATAGAAATGAATATATATGAATATGTGTTTGAGCCGTTTTAAATTTAGGCTGAAGTCTTGAATTTTTCAAATCAAATTGGAGACTTATGGGCTTAGTGGAGCCATATCCCATCTACAAGATGAACATGTTAGTGGTACCTCTCACAAAGCATTCCTGCCCCAGGTTGTACCTGTCCAGGTTGTGCCTATTGTGCCAAAAGTGATAAACAGTGAGGCCTCAAGAGCTGGTTCTGCTCAGAAATTACTGCCCATAAGCAGATAAATCCACACATACCAGTCTGTGGGTTTGAAATCTAAAACGGTGTGACTGAAGGACGGACACAAGGAACATTATGTTACTGTGTTGTTTCGCATGAAATTGGAGTCTTTGAATTGTTGCAATTGTCAGTAGAATGGCAACGAGCATCCAGTGCATGCCTAAAGTGTGTGCTAAGCGGGCAATAGAAACACCAACAGAAAAATGCTTCTATAAAACTTGTTTATTTGGGAAAATGTGGATATTGGTTAATTGAAACATGTATGTCTACTGAGAACTGACAGGAGGAACACCAAAGCAGACAAAAAGCAGCAGACTTTCTAAATGAACATTTTTTGAGCCCTATCTAGTCTGCAGCTTTTGAGTTCTTCCTTATTCCAAACTATAATGTGAACATTTAAAATCAGCTCTGAAACGTATCAGGAAACTTAAATGAGAATGGCATTTTGAAAAGAGGGGGGAATGTAGTACTCAGATTTTCTGTTTATCAGGGTAAGGTAAGGAAACAAGTTTTATAATGTTTGTCTATCTGTAAAGCTGTGGTAGTGCTAGAAATTCATTTCAAATTGAGGAGCTTAAAATAAAACTCCAGTTTAGGAAGAGTGGTGCTGTTCAGTTTACCACCCTGATATTTACAGCCATAGTCTGAATCCTTCTGTCCCTTAGAAATCATCAATCCTCTCGAAGTTGTGAGCATCTTCTCACACTGTCAGATTTGAATGTTTAATCTAGAGCATGAACACTTGAGATTAAATGTGACTCCTTTGGCAATGGAAACTGCCTTTGAAGTTTTTGGATTTTCTACATTCCATGTTTCCTGTTTTAAATTAAAAGAATGAAGCACTCTCAAATAATGCACTGCAAGCAGGCTGCGAAAACTGCATTTCAGACATGAGGAACCAGACACAAGGAGGAGGTCTGGGGGCATTTAATTCATCTTCCCATCAAACAATTTGCCCCAGGTAAGAGCAGTTCAGGTGAGCCAGAGCTAACAGCATTGGTCATATCCTCAATTACAGGGCAGCCCAACTAACAGCTTTCTTTAAAAATCTTACTCCTGTGCTTTGTTGAAAATAATGATGAAATACCCCAGTAGTCATTGTAGGATGTAAAATTATGATCTTTTGGGAAAGCTCCCCACCCCACCATGGCCCCAAAAAGCCCCAAACTGTTGTCATCTGCCCTTATCTGAATTCACTTCTGATCTAGCTTACATAGACTTTCTGTGTTTTTCACTGTCATCAGATCCATTACCTCTCCCAGCTTCCAGGAGGCAACACTTATGAGCCTGCTTAAACTGTGAAGCTTCTTAGGATGTGCTTATTTTCAGATGTTACTGGTAAACTAAGGAGTTGAGATCAACTTGAAATTTACTTAATTGAGCAAGGTCTAGAACTGATTTTTCAGTCTAGACTCTGGGGATCATTTTAGTGACACTATGATGGATCTCTCACTCTTGAATGATGTCTTCTCATCTTCATGCACTACACCTTGGAGCATTCAGTGTTAGACTCGAGGCTGTGATGTCCCTGTGCATTAAGTGGCAAAATGTACAGGGTAGATTCCAGCAGCACAGAGGACAAAAAGTTTATCTTTCACCAAAAGTTTTGCTACTACATAAATTTGGACAAGATCATCTTGTCAGTAGGAACCAGGGAGTTGAGACTCCATCTAAGTGAGGCAGAGGTGAGGACAAAGGAGAGCTGAAGGATGCCTTTGGCCAAGTCCCAGTCTGTAATTCAGAACCACTGCTGAATTGGCAACCGCTCTGATTAATGATTTCTGCCATCGCTAGTTCTTGGGGAGATTCTGTCCTAGCTCAGTTATGATTTTATAGGACTCTCCCAGCTGGGCTAGAGCAATGCAGTGTACATGGGCATAAAGCCATTGGTTCTTAGGCAACTGCAGTCTCACTGAGTGCTGCAGCAATTCCCCTTGGCAGCTCGTGCCCCTGGTAGCACAATGCACCATTTCTTTGCCCTGAAGTATGGGTGCAGCTGCTGGGCCAGTGGGCAACTTCAGCAGGGAGCAAGAGCCCGGACTGGCTGCTGGCTTTTTGGTTGCTACTGGTTTTGTCAAACTCTTCTGTCTCAGAAGGAACCTGCAACAGCTTTTATGTAAAAACATCTGTTGTAATTAGAAACCTGCACTAATGCTTGAGAAGGTGTTTGAAAAATTGTATATGCCATTTTTAGATGAAGATTGGTGTTTATCAAATAGACCATATACTTTGTGTATAATCATAAACATCATGTATCATCATAAAATGCTAAATGTCATTCTGCAGCATGTGTATTTTTGCACAGCGACAGGGATCAAGAATATAGATAGAATGGCAGAAGAAGGAAAGAAAATAATATTCCCACTTCTGTTAAAGATTTTGGGGTTGGTATGGCTTGGATATTACCCTTTAAGTATTAAACAGTTTGTCAGACTGACGAAAGTCATTATTGGCAAGTTTTTCTTTATTATTATTACTATTATTGTTATTTAACTCTTCTGCACAATTGCACAACTTTACTGTTTCTTTTTCTGGATGATTAGGTGTTGATTTACTGGTAGAAGCTTTTGACCAGACTGATTTAAGAGGTTTGCATTTCTTTTTATGGGACTCCACAAGCTGATTAGAAGGACATAATGACATCTCCATAGGAATGTTGAAAGGGTTGAAGGCATCTGAGTTTTTGCTTTGGCAAAAATCTTGTAAGTGGTATCAGATGGATTCTGTTGGGATGGGAGCTGGTTCTGATTATTAGTGAGGAGCCAGGGGTGCTGTCAGAGAGGATCTGTTGATGGTTATGTCCACACCAGCAATTAGTGCTGTGCAGTAGGAGCGGAACTGTAATGCCAATTACAAAACGCTGGTCCTGAATACCTAATGTCCACATGAATGTATTTTTGACGTGTTGGACTAGTTCTGGTTTGGTCCCACACGCTCCTCCAGTAGCTTGAGAGCACACTCTCCTGGAGTGTACTCCTGGAGAGCTGCTCCAGATTTAGTTACACCCTGAAGGAATCCTGTTAGTGGTCTCCAAGGCTGCACTGTGTTCTATTGGGAAAGCTGCTGATCTGAACTATGAATTGGTGTAGACACAGCTGTTAAATGTCTGGTCCTATCTCTTAAATAAGTAAACTGAGACCACAGGAACAGGCTCTTGGAGGATGTGGCAATATCAGTTCTGACTTACTTGAATAAAATCAAGGTCCATTAAAATTTTTACATTAAAAAAATCTTAATGTTGTTGACTTGGTTTCACATACAGGAGAAAATAAGGAAGCTCTTTCTAGGGCTGAAACTAAAAGGGGAATCAGCATGAAGAGAGCAGAAATGCTTGAAACACACACTGCAGTTATCTCTCTAGGATAGCTGCAGTATTTTGGCATAGCCTATGATGACTAAGCCACTGGATTCAAGAAGTGCCTGTGTATTGAGAGCATAAAGATGTTATAGTCTTCTACAAGTATTCTTAAATGTTTTTATTTAAAAAAAAACCAAAAACCCACCCAAACACCACCCACCTTAAAATCAAAATTTAATTACACAGAATGAAGATGTTTCCTAAGCAGTCTGACTTGGAGCATGTGCTGCCAAAGCAGAGTTTAAGTTGTGAGCTGTATTATGGTGAGTACATCAACAAAAGGGGAGTGTAAAGAGAAAGTGCTCAGTTTCTTACATGTAATGTGTTTACTACAGGCTCATCTTCGAAATCCTGTCACTTGAATCACAAAATTTCTGCTTATTGAGCTGCGTTGTTCAGATAGCTCATAAGCAACTCCTACAAACCTAAACAGAGTACAAAATTAGAAGTCTTTAAAGCACTAACACAATTAACTTCATAAAGCTGTTTTATTGAATGGGAAAAGTTTTTCTAAAATTATTTTAAGTACTGTGTTGTTTTTTGTACTTAATGTAACAGTTAATCATATCTTGACTTTGCAGCCAATAGTTTATTTGAACCTAAATCTGTGAGGAAGGAATATGAAAATATGGTTTGCTTAACAAGTTCAAGTTATTCTGTATTAATTTGAACGTTTAGATACTGCTGGAACTACACTGTCAACAGGAAAACTTCTCAATTCTGGTTAAGCACATTTTCCTCCTGGTCATATTGGCTGCCTAAAATGTACTTGAACTGACTGTACACTTTGATTTGTTAGTTTCCCTGTTCTGTCAGTTCACTCTTCCGCTCAGATTTGTATTCCTGCCCTCCAGCACAACGTTAGTCAGAAACATCTCATCCTCCTGCACCATCCGGCCAGCACCTTCACTCTTTGAAAACATGTTGTTGCAATTTCTACAAATCATGGAAGAAAATTACATAATCTTAAAAGCTGTTGCTCTCCTCACAGCATTAAATATTCATATTTCTACCCTTCTATCTCCATCCTCTCTCACAAGTACTTCAGCCCACACTGGCACACCTTCTGCCATCAGATGGCTCGGAGTCCCGGCCTGCACTCTCAGCAGAACCATGCAACGTCCTGGCAGCCTTTCACTGCCATTTTAGGAAAGGATTAACTTTGTTTTTACATAAATAAGAGACAATCACAGCTTTTATATTGTCAGTGCTTGCTGCAAGGTTTTTTTTCCTTAAGCACCAACCCAAGGAACAGATTTTTACAATTTGGAGCTGCTCAGTCAGTTCGGATGGCTTTTTAATCTCTAGAGGCCAGATGGAAGCATGATCCTTCACCATTGCATGTTTTGCATAATGTAGGGATTGGAATCAAATTTTGTTTGCATATAGTCATAGATGTGTATGTGTTTAAATATTTTTTTTTCCATCCATGCATTTTCTCTTCTCCTGTTTTGGTTTTTAATGACAGCTTTCTACAGGGGAAAACTGTCACAAACAAGCAAATACTGTGCCCTGAAAGAAAAGCTTACACAGAAGAAAACAATAATTTTGGTCAAGGAGATTTGAGACAGAACCTGACACTCAAGTCTAAGTTTCTGCGACAGATGATGACTGTGGTTTCAGGGCTCTGATAAAACTGCTGTTGGACTGATGTGGAATGCTGTTATTTTATTATTTGTTCTGAAGCTTTATTTCAGGCTCTCCTACAATCCTAACTTTGATTTTAGTTGTGTTTATGGATTTATTCTTTGCTGTCAACTGCAATCAACTGATTGAAATCCATAAATAATAAACATCAGGTTTCAATTTAAGATGCGGTAACGAGATGCTATCGGAAGAAGTTTTACGTACTTTAACAGCTTTTTATAGCTGCCTCCCCCCAGAGCAAGGTCCTGACGCACTCCTTGTGAGAAGGAGAGAATGTCTTTCCTGCATGTTTGTCCAGACCCACGTGATAAGTCCTACATGGCAACTGAAGGAGAGGACACTCACACACCTGTTTGTGGAAGGTTATATAAAAAATCCCAAGACATATTTTAGCATCTACCAGTAAGATGAGCAACTTGACCTGCTTTACCCCCATGGGATACATAACATTAAATTAATAACTAGAAAATAAAAAATAAGAAGACATACTAACATGAAAAAACACATTTTATTGCACTTAAGTTATAAGAAAATAAAATTTCTAGGTGAATCAAACCATAGACACAATCCCTTTAAAGGTTGTTTTCCTCCATCATGTCAGGTTGTTACATAACTATAATTAACCAACTGGAATCTGATTGTTTTAAATCAGACTATAAATAAAACAAAAACAAAAACAAAAAAGGAGGAATAAAGATCGCCTAGGATACAGTGTTAAACCACTTTCACAGTTCAGCTTGAGTTGTGGCTCTTGGAGAATGAGGCAAACCATTTGACTCTCTTTTCTCATTTTGTTTCCATGTGACATCTTTACAAAAACTTAAGTTTTTGCTTTGTCAGTTCCTCCCAGCAATAACTGTAACAGTTGTTTTTTTCTCAAATACTGTAAAACACTAAGACTGACCAGCAACTTTATTTTAATTTTTGTATTTTATAATATTTTTTAAAAATTTTGTCAGTTTTTTTTAATGTATGTTCATTCCATTCACCACAGCCCTCACAAAGAAAAATTTCCCCACAGAACAGGCTGCAATAGCTTTGTTCCAAGGAATGTGTTTTAATTTTTGCCCAGAAAAAAGAAAATAAGCTTTGCACACACACTCAATTCTTTATTTGCAGGCAAACTTCACTCTTAATTGTCTGAAACTCTTCCACTCTCAGCCTCTTAGAGGCACAGTTGGCTCAAGTTTCAGTGGCAAAAAGTCTTTTTCTGTAACCAAACTAGAGCAAATTTGGAATTCAGTCTGGGACTAAAACGTCACAGCAGAAAAAAAAATAAAAAAAAATAATTTGCTTTTCTTTCTTTCATTTAGCAGCATAAATAAGTTTGGCCACTGGGAATACAGTACAGGGGTGGGACAACAATCCCATAATTGAAGACCTACTTCTAGCACCAGCATTGCGAATTAAATCCATCAGAGGACTCTCAAAACCCAGGACAACTTGCCACCTCAGAGCAACTTATGCGTTGAAGAGTGTAGATGGAAGCAACAGTAAATAGATTAAACAGAGGCTAATACTGTGATTGACATTGGCAATGGTTGGCAAAAAAAAAAAAAAAGAAGAATAAAGAAAAAAAAGAAAAAGCTCTGATAAAACTGTACAAAACAATTCACAGTAAGATTTTAGCTTTTCCATACTCGGAACGGACTCTTTGTTTTTGTTTGTTTTTCTCATTGCAGATGCTCTCTTAATTTTTGAAAGTCAACCAGTGACTGCTCATGGAGGCTGGAAAGGACCTTGGAGGGAGTCCAGTCCAACCCCCTGCTCAGAGCGGGGCTAAGGGACAGCGCGTTGCTCGGAGGGGCTGCCGGGACACAGGGGTGCACGAGCAGGCTCACCAGCTTATTTCAAGATCTTTGTGGTAAAATAACTTGTTAACAAGAACTGTAACTTTTTTTTTTTCACTCCAAATTGCTCGAGGAGCATTTGGAGGAAAGTAAAGAAATTAATTGCACCTGGTTTAGTTTCTAAAGTTGGATTTTTGCAAAGCTGCCCCGGTCAAAAGTGTAGCCTTTTTATGTGACGAGACAGCAAAAGCCTCTCTTGTCAGTTATAGTTTGTCATCTTTGTCTTCTCCTTCGTAGTCTGTAGGTCTTTAGGATCTGTTGCCCCAAGGCAACATCCTGCACCACCAAGGACAAGGGATTTTTTTCCTTTTACTTTTTTTTCTTTTTTCTTTTTTTTTCAGGGGGGAGGGAAAAGAGAACATCGTCTACACGTTTGGACAAATTCATCTTTCTGCCCTTCACTTCATATCGACGTCAAAGTCCAACACCAGCAGCTTTGTTTCCTCAGTCCCGTTGCGGCTCCCGACTGCACACACCAGCTTTGTGTTAGAAGCTCTGATTCGCCACACGACGCCTCCACTTCCCCCGCTCTCCAATGTGACTAGATTTCGGATAAATTCACCCGTTTTCAAGTCCCAAAGTTTTACAGTCCCATCATCTGAGCTGGTAATTACAAAGTTCTTGTTGAACTGTAAACAGGTCACAGCACTCTGATGCTTGTTGGGACCTGTAAGAGTAAACAAAAACGTTTTCTGTTTGTAATTAATTAGAAAACAATGTCAGACAGTGCTGCATCTAGAATAAACACCTTGCTATTTGCACACAGCTTTTTCCATCTATTAGAACTATTAGAGAACTACTTGTTAAAACTCCTGGGTTTGTACACTAAAAGGTACAGAAGCCTTGCCACGCTTTCAAAAAGTGAAGGCAGGTATAAAAAAATCCCCCAGTATTTTCTTCTTTGTTTCAGTGATCTCGTGCTGTGTATCAGTAGTTGGGCAAATGTGCACTTGGACATGCATGAAAATTTACTTAACCATCCACAGTGAGGTGACTGCTGTAAGAGTTTGTCCCCAAGTCCCTTTGAAGTGTTATTATGAGATTACTCCATCAGTAAATACTGACAGTTGTATGCAGACATATAAATATATATGTTAAAGCAGCAGTTTGCTTTACAGGGAAATTTAATTTTCTGCTCCAGCCAGCACTGCTGCATATGATATATGAGAATGATATAAGACCTTTTTTGTAGGGAGAAACACAACCATATGTTTGTGTGCATGATGCTGGAATGGCAACTGTCAACATGGAGAAAAAAAGGTCTTTCTTCTTACTGAAATAAAGAAAACATCTTCCCCTTGCATCTCTTGATTTATTGCAACAGACAGTGTACTTTGCCTCCTGATCCTCCCGATCCAATTAAACTGTAGGCTTTGAAACATTCAAGTGACCCCTAAATAAATACATTGACTGTCTATTTTGAGATGTAATTTCCTACATATTTCTGTGGCTTATTAGGATAATGTACCCATAGCAAATTGCTATCAGTCCAGACCATCTGCCTTTCATAATAGGCAAGTGATTTGAATAGATTAGATTAAATACATTTTGTTCTTCTAGTTTAGAAAAGATCATACAGCTGTCATCAGAAAAATATTTAAGTTTTAAGTGGTCAGTGCTTGTTTCTTTGTACATGATTATTTTCAAGTTCTTTTATGTAGAATCTGCAGCACAGATCACTGTAGGGTGCTTGATTTACATGAAGGTAGTTTAAACTTACCTTGCAATGTCTGTAAACATTGTCCTGTTTTAATGTCCCAGATTTTGACTGTAGAATCAGCATTCCCAGACACAAGTATATTGTCCTTGAGTTCCATTCCACTTGTGAGTGACTGGTGGCCTGTTAGAGTGTGAATGCAGTTGCCTGTCTCAACATCCCAAACTCGGATGGAAGTGTCAAGAGATCCACTCACCACATGGATACCATCAAACTACAAGAAAGGCAAATCTATTACAAAACTTATAAAACAATTATATTAAGACCTTACAAAGCAGGCTATTAAGAATTAATTCACTAAATGCAAGGCTAGATACTATATATATCCAGAAACTGCAGTACAAAGTAAGAGCTCAGTAGAGATGGCCACGTTTGACACCACTGCAGGTGCTTAAATGGTCAGTGCAATTTTCTGTTGAAGTTGATGTGGGCTCTTGAGGAACATGGTTTGAAAAGATACTCTGAGCCACTGGTCTTTGAAATGCAATACATCTCCTTTAAACACAGCAGATACTGACTACCCTGCAGTGTGCAAGAGTAAGAGAAAGTACTTTTCCTAAAGGAGATGTTAAGAAGCCAATCTTGTTTTTTACAAGTCAGAAGGACTTAAACAACATGATGACAACAACATTATTCCAGAATCATCTACACAAAAGTCACAACATAAGAAAATGAAAGGAAATGTACTTGAAAAACGTGGAATTTAGCTATTTTGTAACCCTAATTGTGTGCAGTAAGGAAGTATAACTTTCTAGTCACTGCAGGGAAAGCATACAGGCTAAGATACGAGATTCTTTTGACCACGAGGACTGACCATGTAGAGAACAGAAAGATGGAAGATAACTTGAGCTATAGTGACAATGACATAAGAGTCCAGAATTCTCAAAAAAGGGAAAAAGCAGTAGAATAAAACCAGTGGGCTTCAAGAAGGAATACTCTAAAAACCAGAGGCTTCCTTCCCATGAAGACTGTATATATCTGTTCTCTGAGGGGAAGAAGAGTTCAGGACAGTTGGCACATTCTTAAAGACGCAAACTATCCTGTGTGAAAGAAAGATAGGAAGTATTGTAAATTACTGAGACCCACTTGGCTAAACCACAAGGAATTGTACAAAAAGTAGAAACTAGATCAATAGATGTGTATAAAAGAGCACACTGGGACAAAACCAGAAAGGCAGAGCACAACACAAGATAAAATTAGCAAGAGCCATTTCACTGTTGTGTAAAAAAGTCCCAACCGAAAACATAACAAAACAAAAACATCACACCAAGAGGAAGGCCAAAAACCCCTCATTTATCCTCAGTGGGAAAGAAACACTGATTGAGGCCAGCTATTTAACTTCTTTTTGTCTCAGTCCTCAGCCATGTGAGCGTAGGCTCACAGCACTAATGCCAGTGACAAATGAGTATAAGCTTTTGCTAGAATGAGGGAACAAAATCACATAAGGCAAACTGGTTTAAGACAATCTCAGAGACATCTGCTGCTATCTTTGAGAACCTATAGAGGACAGACAAGTTTCAGATGGCAAATACAATTCCTTCCTTTATTGAAGGAGATGATGGGATAGGGGAATTATGGATCAATCAGCCTAACTTCAATTTCCACA
Organism: Cisticola juncidis; assembly: GCA_013400215.1. Taxonomy (NCBI): domain Eukaryota; kingdom Metazoa; phylum Chordata; class Aves; order Passeriformes; family Cisticolidae; genus Cisticola; species Cisticola juncidis. The sequence goes on from VXBR01010508.1 coordinate 367,680, forward strand.
AGCAACTTTTAAGCCCTTAGTAATTTGGTAAATAGCAGCAAATACAGATTTGTGGGAAAACCATCTTAACTAATATGATTTTTTTTTTCCATGATGGAGGAAAAAGTCATGTGAAACAGCAAATGTCTTGATTGTATTTTAATGAAGAGGGAGACAAATTTGAGGCAGAGATACTGTGACTTTGTTCAGAGTACTATAAGATACCAGAAAGAGTTTCAGAGAGTTCTGGCATTTGGAATTTTCATTAGGATTTGAGTGACATTTGAAACAGTAGAACTGACCAAAGGCAAAGAATGTAGAAGTCAAGTGAAAAGTGTGAAGATCTGAACCTGGCGCGGAGTGAATGAAGGTACAGGTGCAGCCTTCGAGAAGGAAGGCTGGACAGCAATCTTGTTACATTTATGGCAATCTGACACTATGTGTCCATGTGGACTGACTGGTACCTGATAAGGCAAGCAACAAACCCAGTTAAGGGAACTCGACTATCTGGGACTGCTGCTTCTTGTAAGACCCACTGAAAATGAGTATCTTAGATCTCTGCAGTCAGACATGGTTGGGCAGGGCACCTAGATTCAAAAGAATGGAGAGTGACTGGCACACAGACTGCTTATCTGCTGTATGCACTGCATTTCTGGTGAAAATACACTAAAAAAGACCCTCTGTTATCTGAATGGAAGGCATAAAAATACCCTTTTCACTTCTAGCAAGCATTGATAAGACTTTGAGAGGACCCTCTTTTGGGTCACCTGCTTTCAACAGAGGATGGGAAATAATCTGACTCTAGATGAAAAGACAAGGAGTTCCAAGTAGCCCAACAGACTTGGGAACACTAGAAAGTATTTTTCTGTTCTAAAAAGAACTAAATCTGATTGATATAACAAATTTTGAACTATTTTTCCCCTTTCCTACAAACTAATTATATTCCCTGTTCATAGGGTATTCAGAAAGAAAGGTTTAAGGCTGGGTATCAAGAGAAATTGATGGTGCTGCAGTAAAACGGACAATGGTTTGGATCAGTGATGATCCATGATCATCCAGGATCCAGGAACCTGGAGAATCTGTGAGTTACTGCGAAGGCAGGTACGAAAGAGTAAGAATATTCAGCATGGTTAGTGGTCTTCAACTGCTGCATAAGAATCTCTGGAAAATATCAGGTCTGCACATGGGGAAATAGCGACACATAATAGAACCTGCCATGGAGGACGGGCTTTTTCCATCTGATTATTCTATTTATGGGAGTTCTGCTGTTTGGGGCTACTTCAGGCTGAAGGGCAGGAGCCACCAGGCAGTTTTAAAGAATCTTTCTGTTCCAGACCTGTAAACACCTGTAGCCTCCAGCTTGCCCTCCACGACCCCCTTCCCACTTGTTTCAGAACATATCAATGTGTAACACAATCCAGTTATTTGATCCATTATTACTACAGTATCATAGCAAGACATAAATATTCGTAAGCCAAAACAGGAGCCAGTGGTGAAAATAAGTTAGAATAACATCTGTTCCCAAACTGCCCCACCACATGAAGGAAATCCTCAGAACGTTTTTGAGGGGTAGGTAGGTAGTACAGCATTTTGCTTGCTTGCTGCTTGTCTAGAAAACACTCCTCAGCATATGAATGTAAGAGAAGGGCTGGAGTTTCTGATAAATTTTGCTACATGTTTTTGGGAAAGGAAACCAATTAGGAACTTTGTTCATATTTTATGTATTACAGGGAGATATGAAATACTTTATGAAAAATGTCTCTAGCACTGAGCTTTGCTTTCTGAGTCACAAATCACAGCAGTTACAGGCTGAATACAATTTCCCAGTTTTGAACTGTCTTTGTTGATTTCTTTTTCAAGTCCTGCCAGATTGTGGTGTGAACAGGCACAAGCATGAAATTAATTTCTTTTGCCTTTCAGTGCCTGGAAGTGATGCTTTGACTCTGTGAATGAACAAGATGATGTTTTGGGTTTGTAAAGGTAAGAAGACCCAAGTCATGAGGTCTGTGTGTATCTTTGCCAGCTTTGTGGGTAACTGGTAGGCAATAAAGAGGTGCCACAAAGCAGCACCATAATAACCTGCACCTACATTAACATGTTGCTGTTGAAATGCCTCACACATTTGTATCTGGCCTGTACTGAGAGAAGAGGGAGTAGAAAGCTGGAGATTTACATAGGATCATTAAAATTTTAGGTTCAGCCTTACTGTGAATTATAGTTTTAAACTGGAAGATGGGACTAGAAAATGAGAATAAACAGATCTCCATAAATCAGAATGTTAATCCAGTAGGGGCTTTGGCACACTGTCAATTGCTATATCCTGTGATTTATTTAAAAGAGTAAGTTTGGAATTTCTTAAGGAAAGCAAAATCATAGCTCCAAAATACATGCAAGATTTGAAAAAAAAAATCTCAACCAAACAACCCATCAATCCCCAAAATAACATAACTTGCTGGTATAGAGATTTGGGCTTTACTGTACTGGGTCCTTTTAAAAAATGCTACTCTAAAAAAATTTCAGTTCCTAAATTAAGACAAATTAGTGTAACAAAATGGAAGAGGGGTTTATCACAGATGCCTCTGTATTCTTGTAGTCTGTATAATTCTGTACTACATACCCACAACTTAATAAACAAGATAAAACAAACCAACTTTAAATGTTACTTAAGGAAACTAAAGCAGCAGATAAAAATCACATACCTGTAACGAGTAGACTCTGTTAGTATGCCCTTGCAGTGTGTGCAGACACGTCTCTGTCTCTGGATCCCACACTTTGACCATAAAATCATATGCACCACTTACAACCCTTCTGCCATCATACTGAACGCACCGAACTGCAGCGACGTGGCCCATCAGAACGTGCAAGCACTGGCCTGTCTCTATGTCCCACACGCGCAGCGTAGCGTCTCGAGACCCACTGACCACCCTGCAGCAACGAGAAAACCCCTCCCGTTCTGAGCACTGGACAGGAAAGTACTGCAGCAGTCAAACCTGGATACAAACGAGTTCTGAGTTTTAATTTGGGACATTAGATAGAGTCGGTGCACCAGCCACCAAAGTTCTGGCTTGGTGTGACATTTTCCTGAGGTCTCAAATGACTGGAGTGTTCTTCTTCCTCGCTCTACTCACCTCCTCACATCTGTCTATTTGATATAAATAGCAATTAGTATTTGATATAAATAGCAATTAGTATTTAAAAAGGCACTTCACTTCTGATCAGGAAAACAGTGCCATGAGAAATTCTGTGGACTGTTGTATTTACCTATGAAAGCTTATGCACATAGTGAGCTCCAGCCAGTGCTACAGACATTCTGTTTTAATAACTCAGTTGACTAATTATAAAAAAATAAACCAGAGATCTTTAGAAATTTCACTTTTAGTAAAGTAATTATTCTGATTGATGTTTTTTCAGTTTATACTTCTGTAAGTTTTTTTAGGCAATAACAGAAATTAGACAGGATGAACATTAACGGAATTTATATAGGAAAATTTCATCATTCTCTAAAAAAGAAGAAATGCAATCAACAATCTCTCTGTCAACAGCTCCATACCACAGCCAAGTAACAGAGCTCTGCCAATGTTTGTTGAATCAAGATATGGTTTACTACTGCAAAAATTATGTTATAATCAGTTAAAATTTAAATAAAATACTGCAGTAACAATACTTAAAAGGTTCTTTGGTAAAATGAGTAAAGTTTGTAGCACTGACAAAAAGAAGAAATTATTCAGCGTGGGAGACTGGATCATGGTGTAACAAAGAATGAGCTTTGAAATAACACAGACTGTGACTTTTTGAAGTACATGACTCAATTTTCAGTTCTTCATTTAGTATTCCTATGCTTCTGCTCCTATTAATCATCTCCTCCCTTGTGTTGGCTTATGTTTTGCCTGGTTGGTGTTTCACTCGGTGCTGGATGAGGTCCCCAGTTTCAGGAGCATTTTCTGTGAGCGCAGCTGTACGAATGCTGGGCCAGGCTGTGGCTGCAGCTCTGCACAAAGCCTCACCTTTTCTCGTGGAGATGCATGCAGCGCACGGTGGAGGTGTGTCCGTACAAGGTGTGGATGCATTCCCCGGTCTCGGCATTCCAGACTTTCAACGTTCTGTCTGTAGAGCCACTGATGATGATATTGTCCCTCATCTGTGATGACCACACTCCACCCGTGTGCCCAACCAGTGTTCTCAAACACTGAAAAGAAACATTTTCCTTCGTTACCCTTTTGACACAGGGGAATGGAAACTTTAAGAAAAAGCAATCTTGGAGGTAAGAGTTGGCTCTCATAGCAAGAGCCAGAAGACCCCTGGTGACTTCTTTCTGACTGAACAAAAAAAATCCCCTTTTTAAAAAACTCATCAAATTTCTCTCACAGTTGTTGGTACTTCAACTGTAAGAAATTTTTCTTGTAATCCTTCCCTTGACAAACTAAGCTGTCTTTCCAGATTTCTCAATACAAGAACATGTTTTGCAGCCTTGAGTCATTTTCCTGGCATTTTTCTGAGTCACTGCAAGATTTCCAATAGCTTTTTGAAGTGTATTAGAAGTGGAGAGAGCACACACTTGGTAGTTTTACCACCGATCTATAAACCATATATTTTTGTTCTATTTTTTTGTTTGTTTATCAAAGAAACACCACACTCTGTAAACTACAGCTACAGCATCACAGTATCACTCCTGCAAAACCATGTTTCAGACCTTTTTCAGACTTTACTGTTGCCCAGGAGAGAATCCCACACTACATAAGCACAGCCTCTCTTCTCTAATCCCAAATGTATGACATGATTTCTCACCATGTACAGACAGTGTTTGCTCACGCCTTCTTCTATAAAACCCCTGTCGGCCCAGAACAATGGCTTGTCTCTGTCTCTCAGCCTGTTTTCCCTACAAGTAATGACTATATATGCTTTCCCACCAGGCAGCAATAAATGCTAATTAGCACAGACAACGAAAGATCCTTGCAAGGCTCCTCTAGAAAGATTCTCCATGAAGATTCTGCATTTACTTTAACAACATGATCTCTATAATTACCCATTTTCTAACCCATTTAAATATGTGCCATGTTGATTTTTGCATTATTCTATTTCTTTCAGTTCTGTCAGGGGGATGGAGTCTTTCAGAGCACGCAGCCATCTACTTCTGCATCATTATTTTTATCAGTCAAACCTGTAACTGCACGAGAAAAGAGGTCAAAGCAGTCTGAGGATCTCTTTTTCTGTAATCTAATGCTAAGTGGCATTAATTGCCTTGGCCTTCCTTTAACTGTTAGTTGACTCCTCTTGACGCAGTCCAGTATTTTTTATCTGAGATAGTGTATCCTAAATACCCAGTCTTTTGGTTTACTCCATGTAAACATTGATGCATTTTGGCTTTCTAACTGTCCTATTCTGGATCTTCTCCTTGTGATCATACCTTTTGAAAATGCACTAATTTTATGCCAAAGGTTACTTTGGAAAAAAAAATACAGATTATCTGGATCAACTTAATAAGAAAAAACATAACTTTGGCAGTTAGCATGAGGTTCTGCTAAAATGTTCTATTATCATTGCCTACTGTATTTCCATCAAATGAATTTTCTTCCAAGGTATTTTTTCTGCATCAGTGACAGTATAGTAATTCCTGTTGTTAATATCCTGTTCATTTTAGCATCCTTGAAAATGGTTTGCTTTTTTGTTGTACATAAATTTCCTGTTCTTTAACAATTTTTAACTGGTCTTCTGCAATTACTGGCTCCTGGCTTAATACACAGCTATCAAATCCATCTTTTTCACTTCACAGCTGATGTTCATTTCTACAGTTCTCTTTTTTTCTTATTTTGTCCAATGTGCTCATATTTTAAGAAATCATTCTGTTAAAGCAGTAGGAACACAGAATCCTTACTTTGGGCTTACATGTGTCAAGGGAATTATTTAGTCATGTTCATTTGCACAAACCAACCTTTAGGGTTTCTTTATCTTATTTATTCTTCAGCATCAGTAAACATGAGAGCTGATATAGTATGCTTCCATCTTTCAGACACAATTTCTGGCTCTCTTAAAGGTTTGGGGTAAATGGCCACACTAGGTTTTGCAATTACTTTCAAAAAATTACTGAACAGTAATTGTTAAGTCATGCCACTGTGCTTAATTTGATATATTTAAGGGAACGTTTTGCTTTTGGGAGTGTGGTATGTACAAAGAAAGTATTTTTCATTTGTGTTTAGGTTGTCCTTTTCAATTAAAACAGATGTAAATTTCATTATGGGATCCTTCATTAGACAGTTTGTTGTAGGGAAGCCAACAGCAGCAGGGTGAGGCTGCCTGTGGCTCCTGATTTTATTCTTACCCACAGCAGGATTAACAATCCCTTCAAGGATCTTCCGGGCATGCAATGACAAATGCTGAATAAATTCAGCTTCCACATTATGAAGTGGATACCTTTTACATCTTAAACATGTTATCCTCAGCAGCTGTCCTGTTCTTATCTATACCACTAAAACCAAGCTAAGTGCACACAATACCAGTCTAAAAGGAAAAAGTACTGTTTCCCCAAGGCCTTTTATACACCCTTGGTCAGTCTCTCACCTAAAAAAGAAAAACCTGTGAGCTGAGTAGCTGTGATGTTCTAACATGACTGAAATGCTCAGTACTGTCTTTTTGACTGCACATATTGTTTTGCTCCTCTAAGCCAGAATTAAATTATTGAAGCTTATTAAATTCCTGCCTGAGCTGGATCTAATTTAATAGGAAATATTTAAACCTAAAGCAAGTTAATTTTTTTTTTTGTGGCTTAGCACTATAGTAGCTTGGAAAGAAAAACAAACTGTATTTGAAATCTGAGCCAGTAAAATGAACACTCCAGTGCAAAAACTTGAAAACAATAGCAAGAATGCTAGAAGACAAGTAGGAAAAGGAGATCCAGAGGGGTAAATGCAGCCTAAGTTAAGCTTCAAGGAAGATAAAGTAGTGTTCCTGTCCAAATTCTTTAAACTCCATGTCACAAACGACTCCACAAGAATAGCAGAATTGCCAAGAGAACAAGGATATATGCCAGTGGTAACACGAACAGCATTGCAATTTCCCATCAAGGTGACTTTTTTGAACTGGAGGAGTTTCTATGTGGGAAAAGGCAACCTGCGTGTTTATCTGGTACATCTTCCGATTCCTGCCCCAGGGGCACCAAAGGCCACCCTGGGTGAGGTCTGCCGGCACAGCGGCATTTTTGCTGTGCCACTGCCCCACCTGAGGCTCACTTCCCAGGAATCCCGCAGAGCAGCCACCTCACCTTGCCTGTCACTGCTGACCACACTTTGAGCGTGTTGTCGTCGGAGCCGCTTACGATGCGGTTCCCGCAGAACTGCAGGCACGTGATCACGTGGTCATCGTGGCCCTTCAGCACCTGGCAACCAAGAACACAAAAGCAAGAGTCACGATTTAATGCAGGAGATTAGAGAGAAGCGGGAGAAACAAGGTGCTCTTTTGATTCATGAATTACAAAATGCTAGAGTTGCTTCAGTAATAATAAGGCCTCTTAATCCCGTGTGTCAAGTCTAATTTACTGCCAGCTGGGACCAAAGAAGGTGTTTCCCTCCTTCCATGGAGTGATGCTGCATTGCTTAGCAGGCACACCACGGTTACTGCAAGCCTCCTAAAAGCACCAGGAAAAACCTCTAACAAAAATGGGCTGAATCAGTAACTGGTCACTGCTCTACTCCTCCGCAGCTATTCCATCTCTTTATTTTCGAGTTGCTGTTACCTTCTGTTACAATCTTGAATAAAAAGGATGGGCTGATTATTTGCTGAGTATTTGTATTTCAGTGGTCAAGGCTGTCTGCATCTATTTTTTTCCCTTACCAGCCAAGCTTTGTATTGTGTTAAATACCAGGCAGCACCGAAGTCAAAAACTAGAAAACCATCAATTCAATCAAATACAAACAAAAGCAACAATTTCATGTGCTGGGAATGTGGATGGGAATGTTTCTTTATTGAGTTGGGATTTTCAATGCTTGATTTTGGAAAAAACTGTAATTCTATATATCTTATTGCAATACAGCAAAAAAAAAAGCCGTAGTAGAATCCATAGTAGAATACATTTAATATATCCAAACATTTTTCAAGATGTTCATTGAATGAAATGGCATTTGGATAATGCCAGAGGCTGTAATTTTAATAATAATTCCAAGATAACTTGATGTGGCATATCACGGCAAGAAATACAGAACCGTTGCCAGAGATGTACAAATGTCATGGCCAAATAAACAGCAGGATACAGCCATAGGTTTTCCATTGAAATTCTTTTGTTCTTATTTTGTTTTGTTGTTTTTAAGTAAGAAAATAGGCAAATTGCCTTAAAACCTTAAAAAGCCACAAATACAGGTTTTCTTCACATTTCTGGCTGCTTCTTCATTATCAGGTTTGATTAGAGAGTTGCTATTTCATTTACAGAAGGCTTGAAATATTGCTTTTATCTTCATATTGGAAAGGATGTAATGATAAATATCAATGTCATTACATTTTAAATGTCATTAGTTTTAAGATTTAGAAAACCCCACAAAAATCTAAACACAGAATGAAGTTACTACCTTGTGCTGCTTAATTTAGAAGAATATATTTAAAAATAAAGCATGAATTGATCGAAGAACAGTTGTGGAGTATTTTTGTTGCAACATGACCCAGCTCTACCAATACATACATATACACTTACATATTCTATATATGTGTCTGTATTTTTAAATATAAGTATTTCCAATCAAGTTTCCATGATTACCTCTCTCAAAGAGACTGGCATATTTGTAAGAATTCACAAAATTGTACAGAAATTCTCAGAAGAGCAGTGAAAGGATTCTGCGGTACAAAGCATAACACATTGCCAAAATGGTGGTCAGAATATAATTTAAAGCCAGGGTAAGCTAAAACACAAATTATTTTTTTCTGTAGCAATTCACTGCTTTTTGTGCATGGGTAGTCTTGTTTTCCAAAGGAAAGAACCCGAGCCAGGGGCTGATCCTGCTTTGTTCACGGCCCCGTGCACAGAGCTCAGAACCTCACCTTGGGCGATTTCAGCTCTCCTCGCCGCCAGTTAGTATCAATCCTGTGCTGTCTGATGTAGGCGCTTTTCCACGGACTGTGTATAAAGCCTGGTTTTATTACTTTCCTCCTCTTGATATGTAATGGTTCATCAATCCCTAAAATGGAATTTAAAAAAAAAGGGGGGGGTAGTGTAAGAGATGAGGCCACGCCACAGAAAACCTTCCCTCCCAAACCTTTATTGTGACCCCTGACATTAAAATATGGCAGAAACATAACAACCTCCTGCATACCAACATTTGTCTGTCAGTGTGTCCTGGAATGAGGGGAAGTGAATTTTTTTTTGGAAGCTGAGGTCAAACCAATGAGTGGTCAGATTTGAATATTGACACCTTTGGTGGCCACTGAGAGGTTGGACACGCCTCTGAGGACACAAGGGGTTAAAAGCAAGGATTCCCAGAGGGACTTCTTCTTTTTCCTGGCTCTGCTTTTTGGAGAGGAGTATCCTTCTCCTCTCCCCTGCCTAGCCTGCCCAGGCTGGGTGGGGGAGGGGAGCCAGGTAGGCCTCGGGCCCCAGGGCGGGGAAAGAGAGAGAGAGAGACGGACGGGAGCTGAGCCAGCCCCATCCAGGATGGAGGGTGGAGAACTTTGGAAGTNTGGGTGGATGCTTTTTGGCTCAAAACCAAAGACTTTGTGGCCTATTCTTGGAACCCTTGGCCCCAGGGATAAATGTGGGAGGGATTGCTAGTCCCAATATGAGAAGATGGCTGGGTTTTGGTATTTGGCCAAACATCCTTAAAGAGCCCTGTTGCAGTTTTGGTCCATGGACGGTGGTGAGAGTGCTGGACATGGAAAGGAGGGTGTCACCCTGGCAGACTCCTCCGGGCAGTGCCATGGGTGACGGGGGAACACGGGATGGTGGACCTGTGTTTCCTGTGGAGGGGGAGTCTGTGGTGCGAGAAAGACTCCTCTCTCCCTGGATGGAATGAAGATTGTTTGTTTTTTTTTAAGGGATGATGATTTGGATTAGGAACCCAGGTTTGTTGAGGGATTAAGCAAGTGGATGAGGGTAATGTGCTGGTGTCAACTGTGTGAGCATGCATGGGATGGAAACTGGGGGGAGGAGAAGAAGTGTTCTGGGAGGTTTTCATCTCTGCTTTTAGGTGGTTGGGTTTCCTTTTTCTATTTTCTGTTATGTAGTTTAATAAAGTTTTTTTTCTATTTCAAGTTCTAGGCCTGCTCTGCTCTGTTCTTGGTCCCATCTCACAGTCGCTCATTGGGTAGAATATACACTCATAGGTGCACTGGCATTTGGTCCAGCTTCAACCCATGACACAGTGACACAACCCTGCTCCTCAGAGATTTATACTCTCTCTGTCCTTGTCAGTTCATCATAATCATTACCGTAATCATGACTGAAAATCCTCTAGTTCATCATTCCTTGCTGGCAACCTCCTAGCTTGGGTTTGGATCTTCCTTTCTAAAGCAATGCAGTAGAATATTGCCTTTTACAAATGGGTATTGTCCAAAAACCTCCTTAACCACTTCTGTTCTTATTCTGGAGCAGTTTGAGAAGTCAACCTTTCTGTCTGTGGTTCTCCATGCTGGTTACCCATCTTCATTACCTTTAAGTTCACTGTGACTTCTGGTGTTAGTGAGCTTTTAATTACTTTCTTGATCTGAAAGGCTGAGTGCTTTTGGCATTGTCCTCTCTTGGCTGGAAATTAAGTAAAGCTATGCCCTTTCTGTCTTGACACTTAAGCAGTAGAGCTTTGTTTTAGTCTTGCTACTACAGACACAGCTTTTTTTATGATTCTCTCGCCCTGCTATCCTTTCTACGCAACTCCTCTCTCCACTGCATTTCAATATTGGCAGGAGTCTTGTCTCTTGACAGTATGTGGATTTCACTCTTCTGCCTTTAGCCCATCTCTGCCTGCAATCTTGAATTAAGGGCTCCTTCATGTTACTGAGCAGCTCACTGAAGCTAAGCAGGCTGCAATACTGGCCTGCTTGCCTCTGGTCTCCTGCCTGGATGTATTTATTCTTACTTGAAAGCTCACAAATAAAAGCTCATTCCCCTCTCAACCTTCTCCTTTTTTCTCACTGTCCTTTTAATGCATTTTCACTGGTATTTTTAAGAAGAGAACATTTAGAGAAGATTTAGGAGGTCAGACACCTGCTTTCCATCACAAAAGAAAACAAATTAATTTATGTGCCCTCAGAAATAGCTAGCTACAATTGACATTGTTATGTTTTATGAAGCCTTTGCATCAACCCCTCCCAAGTCCTTGTCTCCATACTCCAAGGCAGCCTGGACAGGGTCCTTTGTCCGAGATGAGACTGCTCCGAGATCACATGTATGTGCTCTTCTCCCAACCCTGCCTCACCCCCTGGCCCAAACAGACTCCTTGTTCCTGTGATTCTCCTTAAAAATAAAAGCTTACATTCTTCATGTGCACAAATACATAGCTACTTTCATGGGAGCCTTTTTTTAACCAATCATATCAGTGCTGGAGTGCCATACTTTCTTGAATTGGCATGAGCAGCATAATATCTGTGTGGCTAATGGACTGTGTGTCCCTTTCCAAGCAAATCTTTCAGCACCTTCTCCCACTACCATGTGCCATCTCTGCCTTAATTACCCTACAAATGACATGAAATTACAGCAGCCCTTCTACCAACCACTGAAACAGTTTTTCCTCCATGCTGCAAACTGCCAGGCTGCACTATCATTTTTTACACCTCAGCTGTTATTTCTTTTGGTTGTGTTGTGAATAAACGTAATCCTCAAAAAGCAAACCCAATTGTATTCCAAAAACATGCAACTGGTATACTTTATAAATAAGATACTCAAGCCCAAACTGTGCCACTCCATGGATTATTTCTATTTCCTGCTTTCAACAGATATATATACCATGTAGCTCAAAGCATAACTAGCACTAAATCTAGAGTCACACGAATTGCCTTCGTAAAACTTTAAGCTTATTATGTAAATGAACTGCACTTTTTATGATGGCAACACTTCGACCATTACATCCATCATTTTGCTCAGCCTTACCCTCCTCTTTGCATTTCTCTCTCCAGAGAAGATTATCTTCAGCCAGAATCCTCCAGTAACGACATGTCTGGGCTGCCTGCAGAAGGTCCCTGGGTTCCAGGAATGACAGCACATATAGTGCCAGCTGTAAAAAGTAAGAAAAAAGTGTATTTTCTGCACTGCTTTTGAAGAGGAAAGTGAAATAACTCCATTTACTATCACACATCAGGGGCTGAAATCCAGAAAATTGGAACGATAAATTATTAAACAATCTCTGAAACTTAACAGACTCCAGTTTATTCCTGTGGGCATGTGGAAATATAACAATCATCATAAGTAACTAAATCCTTACAGATCATATCACAAAACGAATCTTGCATTTGCAAGAAAATAGGTGTCAGCTGAAATAATAATTACACTTCTTAAAAAATGCAAGCCACATTATTTTGAGTCATTATAAGAATTATTACCAAAGTAATTATATCTGTTATTTTAGCTAACAATTGCACCAGAAGTTAGAGAGCTGAACTATGAAGTACAGTGCTCACTACGTGAGCAAATAGGGATGTACATTGTGATAAGTAACATCACTCAGAAAGACCAAATACAGAACAAGTAAATGCTACATTCCCCAGAGCTCAAAACCTCTCTGCAGCCGTAGGAAAGGCAGTGTAGGTATCACTCATTTTCTGAAGAGAATTCTAACACACTCCTGGGTGGAGTTACAAGGAGCTTTATGGATTGGGACGCAGTAGGATCAAGACATGTAACTTTAGTACAGCTTGTTACCAAAACCATAGGGCAAATCCTAATGAGCACCAGAAAGTAAATAGAAGATGAGCCTTTCCATGTAACAAAACTAAAGTTTACTGGGAAAAATTCAAACCTTGCCTGACTGAGCTAAGCCATAGAGTGACCATAATAAAACCCCCAAAATCCCACATCTCCATGAAGCCTTAATAGAGGTACATAAATTACAATCCAAAACACAAGGATCATTACAGCTAGGATGACCAAGTACAGCTTTTCTACTTGACAGCAACAATGCAACTCCCTAGTCATGAAGAATAAGTGTAAGATGCAGGAAAGTCACAAGAAATGCACAGTCCCTAAAAATTCTGCAGAAAGAACAATATTGATAAACATTAATGCAGAGAACTACTAACATGTTCACACAGTGGGATCTTTGTCAGAAATTAACAGGATGCAGAAGCTGTCAAGGAAATCATATCACCCACTTCTGCTTGCCTTGTATTTTGTTTAGAACTTTCAATTTAATTTTTAGCTTTAGCTATGAGATAGATAAATAGATAGATAGATAGATAGATAGATAGATAGATAGATAGATAGACAGATGAACAGAATCTGCCCTTCAAAGCAGCAAAGACTGAAATTTACTGAGGAAGTCATAACTGCAGGCTGTTGATGTCTGCAGATTTTTTTTACTTTATTTTATGAGAAACATTTACTTTTAGTAATCTAGGCAAGCCAGTGACTGAGTGGGAAATAAAAATTCAGCACTTCACAACTGTTTGTATTTTGGTTGCACATACACCTTGTTTGCAAGTCATCACCTGCAGCTCATGGGGAGCACACAGAACTCCACATTTGAGTTTGCCTTAAATGATGTGTTAGATCCTGCAGGCACCCCAGGCCACAAACCTGAAGAACTTCGTCTCTCCTTAATGAGGGAATCAGCATTTGGGATCTGGTGTAAAGCCCTCTATTACAGGAGCAACAACTGTATTTGTCCTTTTAGACTTTCTGTCTTCATTCTTGGGAAGTGAAACTGTTGAAGAAGTGTTGTTTCCTAACACACATCACATAGACCTGCATGTGACAAAACTCAAACATGACACAGACCCTTTCCATTTTTTGCTGAATGTTCCTCAGTTGACAGCAGTTTCTTTAAATATTGCTGTTCCTATCTATACAGACACAGACGTTTGCTAAGCTGGTGTTAATTAAACCTATGAGCCAACTGACACTAAACCAGGTTAAATATGGGTAACATTTATTTTAGACTACATTAATCTAAATAGTCATCAATGGTCAACACAGCCCACAGCTGACTTTAGGATTAACAGTGGATAAAAGATGACATCCTTTGTCTCAGCTCATGGATCTAGTAATAAGAAAATTTTAGGTAGCAAAGATCTGACCTTTGACTGAACTGGCTTTAGGACTACTCTCTGCTGAAGTGTTAATAATACCCAATAGTAAGCAGTCCCTTGCCTTTTTCTTCACTTACACACACAGAACCAACAACATTTCTATGACTGATTTCAGCAAAACTCTCTATGTATTGGTTTCTCAACCTGATTTTCATAAATAAGTGATTTGAATAATTATTTCTAAGGTCTCAGCAAGAAAACAAGAGTATTTGTTTCATACTAACTGTTTGATTGGTGTTTTCTCAGGAGAAAAACAAACATTTCCGTGGTTATTTGGCTTTTAAGTTACTGTCTTTCCATTGCAGACAATGGTTTTGAAGCAAAACCCTCCTGTCCACATCATCTTCCTGTTCTGGTTTGGTAATAAAATCAGAGCACTGCATCCAACAGCACTGGAGATAACTGCGGAAGTTAATGTGGAGTGACAGCCCAAGGGAGCTTGTTCTCACAGGATGCTGGCCTTGCTAGGGAAGCCTGTGCATGGAATTACTGACCCCAGCAAGTCGCTCGTGCCCCCACAGCTCAGAGGGTCACCCCCACTGCAGCCAGCACTCAGCAGCTGGGGACAGCCCTGCTGAGGAGACCTGGGTGAGGGAACAGTAGAGGAGATGGTGGAGTCAGCTCAGTGGCTTTTTTTATCTCGGTTAATTTTGGTGACAGTGACTCGGGGTTAGGAAGCAAAAATTATTCAGGCCAACTTCACTGGTGAAGTCAGCCTGTCATGAAGCTACACATTACAATATTCTGGTTTCAAGATGCAGGAAACTCACTAAAAATAAACAAATTAAACATTAGTAGTTTACAGAGGAGTGAAGAAACCTAAGTGAGGAGGTTTTACTGCTAACTACCGTATTTTTTCTATGAAGAAATTGCAAAAACTGAAATTATAACATGATCTTCAGTTACAGTGTAACTAGATCAGTGATTGTACTTCAGTGAGTATTGCCACAAAATCATGCAAAGAGACCTGATATCAGAATTACTGTTACCAGTTCTCTGTTAAATTTCCAGACTGAACAGATGCAGAAGTGGCAAAGTATCTTCTGTCTTCAAAATATAAACTCTTGTTGCCTTCCTCTGCCTCTGCTTCTTTGGGCAGCTTCTCTAGAAATATGGCAACCATGCAGAGGTGCTGCTGAACTCTTCCCCCAGTGTCCTTTCCAATCCCTGAGAAGGTTGCTGCAGGAATTACTTCTCTAAATACTAATCTCATGTCCTGTGTACTAAGTTAATACTTGCTGCATAAATTGATTCCAACCCTTACAAATGCCAGCCGGCAAGGGAAGGCTGTGACACTTACAGACTTGAGACGACATGAAAGTGTAGTAAAGGAAAGAAGGGTTTTGTAGATGCAAGTACTCAAAAAGAAGATATATGCCAGAAAAGAGTGTCAAAGAACAGAGACATGAAACACTCTCCAGGTAATAAAACCATGTCAAACATAGCAACCAAATACAAATACCAGAAAAACTTTAAAGAACTTGCTTTGCAAAGTATTAGGTACTGAGACTTAACTCCCTAAAATCAATCAAGGCGAGAAGTATTATTTCCAAGTCAATTAAAATACATTTATTCAGTAACTGCAGAAAACTGGGTTTATAACCCTGCATATCCACCCTCATGTTCTATTGTGATGACATCACAAATCACTCTTGTGTGGACAGCATTTAGTTACACACACCAAAATCTCAATCTCTTTAACCGGCTAAAACATGATCTGATTTTCAGTGATGGTTTTACTGTAAGGAGTCTGCGTAATTACAATTTGGCTTGATCCTTAGTAAGAAGTGCTTTTCTGGGTTTATTTTTGGTTTATTTGGTAGAGATTTAGGGTTCCATTTGTCTAAAATAAACTAAAAAAGAATATTAACAAAACATCACCACTTACAACATTAAAAATAATACTTACACTCACAGAATAATTTGCAGAGAGATCTTACATCCAGAGGAAATTTTTGTGTGTGTGTGCACCCTAACAGAATTAGTTCTCCCCCAAAACAACACAATTGTCCCAATTAAGACATAGAGATACTTTTAAGCTATTGGGATTTTGTTTAAAGGAGTCATCTGTATTTCTAAGTATCTAAATGCTATCAAGAGATAGAGATATGTCAATCTGAAATTACACTGGCCATGTTATGGCCAGTGTTCCAAACTGTGAACCTCTAACATGAGTTTATATCACTACATTGGCAAAATTAGCACAGAAGTTTTCTAAAGATGGCAACCAACGCACTTCATAATCCAATACTATCCCATAATTCTCACCTCTTTTGGGAGCAAGGAAATGAAGTCTCTTTGAAACTGGGGCTCTATCACTTGCATCATGTGTTTTACTTGTGTTGGTTCACAACTATCAATGAGTTCATCTAAAGCAAGTAACTTCTCTGGTCCGCTCCAGCTCTGCAAGGAAGAAGAGGAAAGAAACAGTGAGCTTAGTTTAACAAACTGGTTTGGTTTATATCAGTAAGTGCCACTGCTCTGCCAGTAAGGCAAAAAGGGTTTCCTCACCTAACTATATACAAGCATATAAAAAGTCAGGGGATAAATGCTCATGCTAATGACACAAAAATGAGGAGTTAATCAACACAAAATATTCAAAATTACTACACTAATTCATAAGCTAAGAAAGGATTTGTTATATGCACACATGCAGATTGGCAATTAAATAGATAATAATATTTAATAATAATAATTAAATTAATTAAGCTTCTTTTGAAGTTGATGAAATCTACACACATGCTACAAACAACAGAGGGGTTGCAATTGAATGAACTCCTTTTCTCTGTTGTGCATTCAAGAGAGATGATAGCTTTTAACCTTCATGTTTCATCTGGTAGATCAAAATCTTGAAATAAGAGGAAAGGAAAGTAAAAAACTTTCTTGAAAACTACATTAGCTTACTGTCTGCTTATTGCTATGGTGTGTCCCAAGTGACAATGTTGTAATTTCAGAATCCTGGCTATAAACCAATGCATATTTTGTAAGTATCAATTTACACTTGAATAAACAGGGAACTTTGATTGGTAATTTTCTTACTACACATTTTTACTAATGGGCGCTATAAAATTTGCACATTTTAATAAGGCACTCAATTGGGAGCACAGCAGATTAGGAACATTTGTAGGGAAAAAAATCAGTAACTTAATATACTGAGGCTCTAAAAGTCATGTCTTAAAGTCTTGTCTGTGCTCATCAAAGAGCTTTGATTCGTTATGTGAAAACAATTTAAAGTAAAAAAAAATCCACAAAAAACACAACAGCTACAGTTAGCTGATTTAGCAACGGAATTAGAGCACAAATAAAGCCTTAGAGAGAAAATGAGACATCACAGGTTCTGAAAGCAGATTCACATTCCTATTCTCGAATGTCTTCTAGAGTGACATTTACAAGTAAATTAGCACAAATGATATTACAGTTACCATAAGAGGCTAACTGAAACTTAAAAAAAAAGGGCAAGATACTTTACCATTTAGATTTGTGTATTAATCTGCCATGCATCTCAGGACGTTTACTACTCGTGCTCTAAATTTCTGTTCCCTGTATCTGACTCTGACAATCCACTCTGGTCTCCACAATACTACAGTGTTTGTGTACTGTGCAATTTCTGCAGAACAATGAGGCAAGTGAAGAAGAAGGTGGAATTTCTGAAAGTGAATGCAAAGCAGATAAATACTCAGCTTTACTCGATTTAGAAAGATCACTGCTTTGCATCATTTCTCCCTGGTTAAAACATCAAAATCCTTGAAAAGTCAGTACAAGTATCATTCACCCAAAAGATGGCTCAGGGACTTCCAGGCGACCCGAGTCCCTCAGGGCAGTGGAGGTGGCTCCGAGCTGCTGCATTTACAGAGCCAGCAGTCTCAGGAGCTGCCGTGGGAGCAGCTGTGCACAGCAGCTGCCTCACCCACTGCCATGCTCCTGCCCTGCAGCAAATGTCTGCCAGGTACTGGACAGCCTACCCTAATGGAGGGGGAGGTTCCTGACCTGAGCCTTTCCACACACTGTGGGCAATTGGTAAAATGGTTTCTGCTGGCAAGGAAACATTCCCCATCCACCAGTGTGTATGCAGTGTCATCACAGGAGATGAAGGTTTTCATGTCTCATACCCAATACCTCAGAATATTAAAAAGAAGCAAGACTGTCTCAGCCAAAGTTGCAGCAGTGCTGTTGTAAACAGCTTTTATTATAAATTTCTCTCAATAGAGACATTTGCATCACAGAGCAGTTCTCCATAAATCATGCACTGAAGAACTGTTTATCTCACCAACTTTCCAACTGCTTTTTGTTTCATTAACCCATAGCTTAGCTGGTGTTAGGTACAAACGTTTGCAGTCTTTAATCTCATCTGTCAGCTGTGTTTGAATTTAGAAGAATGAAAAAGAGGGAAAGTAATACTTGTGATACTTCCTTATAATATAAATTTCCAAGGTCAGTCTACTCTTAATTTGTAAGCAGCTACATTTACTAAATTTGAACAACTCTACCTGAAGAGCATTGTTTGCTGCTGTGGCAAATTATCCTAGCAGGTACCAACATGTTATTGATTAATAATGTCACTGTATGCTATCTTAATCTGTAACTCTCTTACACTTAGCTGGTTTTTAAAACTTAATACAGATCTGGACAGCAAAGGGGAAAGATTCAAGAATGGAACAGAGTTGCTACTGCCTAAAAGCAGAACCTTCTTTTATCTGTCTGTCATCATTAGGGGATGGGTACAGGCAGCTTCCTACGGAAGCAATCAGCTGCTACAAAATGTTGTCTCTAGGACATTGTCCCCTCAGTCTTTCACTTAAGCAAACAAACCTCCAGCTACAGTTGGTAAGGGGTCTCTGAGGGAAATGTCTGGCATGGAAAACTGGGAGGAAGCCTTGCCAGATGAACACAACTGTTTGCATTAATGAAGACAAGACTAGTAAATTCTGTTTCTGGGCCCTGTAGCTTGATCAGTTTGCAAGAAAACTGCATGTAGCTCATTAGGCAGAAAGGATTAGGAGTAACTTTGTGGCTTTGATGAGAAACAACAGTGAACAAATTTTGCAGAAGAAAAAGTAACTGCATGCCAGACAATTTGCAAAGTTTCAAACCTTGTAGATGGCCACAGACTTTTCAGACAGGTGGTGTCGTGACCAGACACCCTGGATTGCTACCAGGCAATTCCCTTTCAAACTGAAGATCCTTGTAAAGAACATATTATATCTTTAAAATACTTCTGCTTAATTGTCTTCTTTTGCTTTCCTTGTCTTCAAAATGGAAGTTCATTCAAGCAGTCCTTGGGAAGCCAGCAGGGCCCACTGCAGCAGGCCCACTGATACTGCTCTTTGACTTCAGAATCCTAAAGAAACATACCCCAATTTTCTCATTTCCTCAGGAAGGTGTTCATTTGTCAGCCAAAGCATTTTGGCCATTCATACCATTTCATCATTCAGTAAAGCAGCTGCTGCAACAATGGCACTACCTAACTGAAAACTATCCCTTCTTTTGCCCCTTCACTACTCTGGGTAAATGTCTTCCCTTTCTTACAGTCAATTTAAACCACATCTTTGCTGCTTCTGCAACTTCCACCTCATACCTTCTGTCTGACCTGCCACCTGTTTTTTTATCATCATCTGTTTCTGCACCTCTCCTCTTCCATCACCTGTACTCCTTTATTGGTCAGCTCTCATCTGCTGCCTTCAATTTATACAATTACAGCTTGCAGTAATTATATCCTTTTGCTCTAATAGGTATATTAAGGACAATCTATTTTACAGAGTTTAACTTCAGGGTGCTGTTCTCCATTACTAAGTTCTGTTAATGGAGGTTTGTCATTACTGAGACCTGCACAAGGGCTCTTCTTGGAGCCTGCTTCTGTCCAGGCTCCAAGGCTTCTGCTTGGATCAGTTATCGAAAACCCTGCCATCCCCCACCTCAAGGGTATCTCAGTCTGGATAAAAATAGCACATAAGTACTGAAAGAAACACCATCTACAGCTGTAGAGCTGTACAGCAGGTAGTTAAAAACACCAGGAGGGATTCAGGAGCAGCTGGTGCCGAAGTCCCCTCATTAACCCATATCAGAGTCCTGGTCCCCAGTCTGGTCCCCTGGGCCGAACATTTGCAGCACATGTGATGGACCTTGTCTAGAGGAGCTGTGACTGGCTAAGACCCTACCTCCCTGCTAGAGGCTGGCTAATGAAGAGTTTCTCCTGAAACCAGTTGAAATTTGCATGTAACAAAACTGCCATGACAGCCAAACAAAGGGAAAGAAGGAGGCACAGGCAGTGAAACAAACCAGTAATGGTGATACAGCCAAGAGGGCCATGAAGCTGTAGTGCAGATCTCTCCAGAGCTGCGTGTAGGGCTTGCACAGAAACTCCAACCCTTGACCTAGCCCCATCACAAGACACAGAGCAGAAAATGCTGCAATGCTGGTTATTGTACAATCTTCACCACCTGCTTCACGTAAGAGGTGAACACGGATTCATTTCTGAGCATCTTTGGATTGGAGAGTGGTAAGCAATTTGAATTTAGGTGACTAAGCCAATTATTTATGTAAAAAAAAAAAAAAAAAGGAACTGTGCTACTGTGCTCTTGCCAGCCAGATAAGGCGTTTTGGAAACTATCTAAACTGCTGTGAAAAAAAATGCTTCCAGTTGTAGGTAAAATAATAGCATTCACTAGTTATTCAAAGTGATTGCCTATATTAGTATGCATGAAACAACTTTTCAAAATCAATTTTCCATGAAAATACTGTTTTTTAATAAATTACTTAAATATAAAACCCCAACATCCTAAGTATACTTAATAGGAAGAATGGAGAGCTTAGTAATTTTTAAAGTAAATACCAGCTCTGACTGAACTTAGCATCCAGGTGACTTTTTTCCTTATGGCAAGCAATTTGGTGACTTAAAACTTCTTGTAAAGAAAGAAATTTTATAAAGATACCCTTGGGCACTGGGTTTTAAAAGCTCTTAAAGTGGATTTTAAAAAGACCTGAAGTCAAGAGCCACTTCAAACCAGAAAAAATAAACAGGCCTTTAAGGAATTAACTGGTTTGAATCTAATAAAATACCTTTCTATTCTTCTTTCCAGACTTCACTGAAATCCATACACT
Organism: Cisticola juncidis; assembly: GCA_013400215.1. Classification (NCBI taxonomy): domain Eukaryota; kingdom Metazoa; phylum Chordata; class Aves; order Passeriformes; family Cisticolidae; genus Cisticola; species Cisticola juncidis. Next base: position 388,965 of record VXBR01010508.1, read on the forward strand.
ATTTTAAAAGGTAAACTGCAATTACACAGCTGTTTCTCCCTTCTGCATTTAGTTGCTTTCAAAAGAAAAGGCTTAGATCAACTATAAAATATAACAACAGGAAGCACATCTATAAAGTAAATCTAAAAAACCCTAAGAGACCATCTTAAGTTTTTTTATATTCGCAGAGTGCTCTTAATTTTATCTGAGAAGATAACACAGGAGAAGGACTGAAGGCCAACTAACAGGTTAGAGTCTCAAAACAGCTAAGTATCACTGGCCACTGCCAGCTTCTATTCCAAAGAACAGTTTTACCTGAAACAGTACACATGTCCCCCTAACATGCCTCTAGAAATTTAGCTTTAAAATTAATTGGAAATATATTTTAGTATAAAATAAGAGACCTGTTAAGCTGGACTAGCGAGTACACAGTACCCAAAGAAAGCTCTCTCATTCCTGTTTCTCTACAGGCAAAACTTTGTATTGCAAGAATGATGCTGCATGTGCCATTTAATCCTGCCCTTTGGGCAGAGCTACCTCCCCTATGAATGTGCTTTTATCACTTGGCTGTTGAAGACTTGCCCCTTTCATGAAACTCATGTAAAAAATAAGCACATAAAAAATGAGGAGGCAAGCAGATCTAACGCTGAGATAGAGCTACATGACTCTGAAAGCTTTTCATTCAAAACTAAGGGACTCCCTTTTGTGAATACAATAAAAACTACCAGTGACAGACATGATCAATAAGTGCTGCTCAATGATCTCCAGTTAGGAGAGAGAGGCTTCCCTCTCTCTCTCAATAGTATAGATCAACATTTAGGCATTTAGTACTGCAACTAAGTATTTTGACAAGTTGAAAGTATCTAAATATATGTGGATTAAAACATGTTTTCTACATCACACACCATACACATATGTTTACACAGGCAGAATCTTCATGGGCTTATAGACTATTTATCCTAACCAAACAGCCAAAAGCCTTGCTCTTACTGTCATAGATGTCTGCATCACTCTCTCAAACACTTCAGCCTTTCCTAATCTTTTTCAAAAATATGTAACCACCACTCACTATCAATCTTACAAAAAAATATGTTACATATTGTGAGTAACAAAATAGCTTTTGTTAGAACAAATGTTTAAACATTACGAAATGTTAAAATACAATGTACTACTACATTATCATATATACATGTAATACCATTCAAATATGATTCTTAGGGGTTAAAAAGACATATTTCTATGAACAGTCTCAAAAAAGATACACCACAATAATTAAATGTGAATATTTTAAAGAAACTGAATTATGTGTACAAGAATCTTAATTTCAAGCTTACACTGGTTTAAGCACGTCATAAATGTGTAAAAATAAAGAGGAAAGAGGTTCTACATTATTATTTTAATGTTCAGAACTGACAGTGATTGAGATCAATGGTATTATGTGGCAGCATGAATCAAGCCAAAAGCAAACTTCTGCCTGCAAAATTGTATGATAGATACTTGTATCTACAATATTGTTCTTTTATCTTTGCCGGTTAAGTAATTGAAACAATGCCTGTATTTGTTAGTTGCTCCTTTTGAAAATGCTTTTAAAAGGAATGGTTTATTAATCAAGATAGGAAAACATAATATTTCCATTGTTCAAATCAATGACTAAGACTCATCTTTGCTTCTTAAAAATACGAAGCAAAATGTTAAGATGTTCATGGTACAGGCTGTGGACCAGTAGCAGAAGACTGCCCCAAACTTTGCTTTTATTAACATACACAAAATTGGCTCAGGTGCTCTCTGACTGGTGTCCAGGCAGATTTCAGTTTTAACCCGTGCAACTGGTCCATAGCATTGTCATTCACATCTTGTCTTTTGTTCAGATACGTAATTTTTAGGCATTGCTGAAGGCATTTTAAAAGATAGGAAAAAACTCTGCCTTTCCTCCCTCCCTTCAGCTGTGTACACATGTGCTGGCTGACATGTTCAGTACACAGAAATCAGTAAAAATACACATCGAGTTTCCTTTTAATCTATTTTTTATAAACTTTTCTTTCTATTCTTAGAAGACACTAGACTTGTGACAAACCTAGTGCTGTAGCTGCAGTGAAACAAACCATGCACCAAAGCTTACTAGTCACAAGTGAAAATGGCTTGGGGCCTTGTAGGTAGTGCTTACACATTGGACAGACTTTGCAGAAAATGTGAAAGCATTAAACAGGAAGGATTATATTATTAAGAAACCAGTTAAAGCTGTTATTTTTTTCTGAAACGGAGAACAAATATTCCTTAAAGCTGGTGCCCATTAGTCATTGCAAGAGAACACGAAATCAATCACAGAGACATTCTGGGATGTGTAAGGAGGACCAACTCTACTAAAGTACTCCCTTACATAAACCACAGAGGCAGAGTTGCCTCAGATGCTTGTTTCTGCAGGCCTGGTTGGTTACCTGAAACATCTTCAGCCATTCCTGGAGGCCTGACGGTGGCTGCACGGACGTGATGCGGCGCCGCTGCTGCCCCTGGCCATTGGCTGCCCGCAGGTCCCCAAACGTCGTTGGTGTGGCCGAACATGGCACCAGCCCCGTGGTACTGCCAGACAAAGCAAAGCCACAGCCGTACGTAAAACATCAAGGAAAACTCACATGAGAACAAAAAAATCTAGTACATAATCTGCAACTATTACTTAAACTCTTCGGCTTCATGCAAAAACATTAATGTGAAGAATTGTTCTGCTGGTCACTCAAGAGGTCAGTCCCTCACTTGGATGAATCTGCCTCTTCTACCACTGCAGTGCTAGCCCTCCAGCTAAGGGAGAAACAGGGATCACATTTCAAGGCTGAAAAATTACCACCCTGCTAACTGGCCAGCAAGTTGTGTGTAAAGATACAGGTTTACACATTCCTTTCCTTGTCAAAGTATTTCCTTTCCTTCTGGGCTACACTGGTGCCTTCTGCCTGGGGATGTAGGAAGCCAGATCTCAGCGTTCTACCTGTAAGTGAAATGTGCTAGTGCTGCCTCATCTTCAAACAGAAAGGAAAAAAAGTATCTATTTTTAGATTTTAATATATTTTGTTGACAAAGAGCTGGTAATATCAAGTAGTTCTAGTGGTTCAGTGGTCTGGAATCGGGCTTTGAAATATCCTATATGGTCTTTTAAAGTTAGTGTGTTGATGGAATGACACAGGGGGGGTGTGAAGTGAAACGGGAAAAGGAGCCAAAGGTGCTCTCTAAATCACAGTTTGATTTTTTTCACTCTGACATGTTAAAAACCAGCTCATTCATATGGAATGGAGCTTTTAGAAGAGCTGGGATTAAGCTACTATTGTGGGAGTCTAAAGAAATACAGCTGACTGTGTTTTCTGGTTTGGGGTTTTTTTGTTTGGTTGGTCTTTTTTTGTTTTTGTTTTGTTAGGATTTTTTACATAATGCAAAGTACTTTGTTCACAGAATATCAAAGCTGTATTCCCTAGCAGGAAATATGGAACCCCAGCAGTATTTGCACAAGCATGAACACTTTAAATATAGTGTGAGACTCCAAAAAGCCCTCTGCTTTTTTGTAGTATAAACCCAGCTTTTTAGTAGGCATGAGCTTAGAGGACTTACTGATTTTTCAGTGGCTACAGGAATAGCTTCAAATGATGCAAGGCAAGTTCATTTTAATATTTACCTCATTATGCTCTACAAATATTTCGCTCTACTCTTCCTTATTCTGAAGGACAATCATAGCGTGTCCTAGCATTTACCCAAACTGGTCAAGAAAAGTAAAGATTGGTTTGAGCAGACCTGTTCATTTTGCTGAGTAATAACAGAAACAGGCTGGTATGAAAATACTGTTTCAGAGATAAAGGATCCTATTAAAGGCTGTTGTTTACTGACTTTACCTGTTGTATGCAAACAAGGTTCATCAGCTGGTCAATTTTAGAGTGCCTGATCCTAGGGAAAATGGAAACAAGCAGGCACAAGAATTGCATCATTTGCCTGCATGTTATTTAGAAAAAACCAAATCAAAGAGTTTAAGAGAGGAGGATGTTTAAATGTTATATAAAGATTCTTTTATGCCAATTACTATTCAAAATCCAAGTAATGTCAGTTAAAAGTATTTTTGAAATCAAAATGTGATTTTACAGCTTAGTCGTTCTAATCACCTACATAGAGACCCAGCACAAGGCCTATCAGTCAAGGTCCAAAATAAGGCAGTTGAAAGTAGCTTTTATTGGTTCTGAGCATTATGTAGCCTAGAACTTGCCCCAGTAGAACAGTTACACTTTCTTCTGCTGTAAACTGGCTCTCAGTCAAAAACAGTTATACAAAACAGGACCCAAAAGCTTCTTTGCTTTGACCTGAGATTAAACCACAAGATACTTGTTCATGCTTCATCCTTCCTCTATGCTTTCATTCCCCTGAAACAATGAGTCAGGTGTCTGTGGAAACTCGGCAAGTCCAGCAGTTCCTCTGAATCTGACAGACACACTCGAGAAAAAAGTGTGCTTTCTTTGTTGCTGAACTGTTCGCTCTTCTGAGAGTGCAGACAACTCCCAGTGTGTCACCTGAAGAAATGGTGGCCAACAAGAGAGTCCTTCCATTAGACTGACTCAGAAATCAGAAGATACCACCTGCAGGTTCAGGCAAATGTGGAAGCTGCAACAAGTGCCTCTCAGCAACAACACATCACCTCTTGTACTCAGCTGCAGCATTTATACATCTGAAAAGCAACCCCAGGACCTGCTGCTTTTCACTCATCACCCAATAAACCTCTTAAAGAAGAGAAATAAAAGATACACTACTTTGAAAGAGCCATCAGTGACTGAACACTACTATAGTGTGTTCAAAAGAGGTGCCATTTCCAGAGAGCCTGGGGAGGCAAATGTAACGCTCAAGGGAGGGACAACGCTTATAGTAGAGAGAAAACACAAAACAGTGTAAATTCAAACAGGATGGGAAGCAGTGTGACATCCACGCACAATTGTTATGGCAACTACATAGTAAGAATGCAGTTGTAAGGCGTGCATCCACAGCCGTGCTCCTCTAGTGCTGCTCGTGGTTAGGAGTGCTTCATCCCACGAAGCACCTGACGGGAACAGCAGCAGGTATTTGTGCTTCCTGGGACCACACAGGAGCAGCAAGGAAGTGGACCAGAACCCGTAATACTTTCATGTTGTGGATAGCAAGTACGTGTGTGTTCCTGTTAAGATCAGATGGTCTGCTCTGCCTACATGAATTTCCATTATCTCATTCCTGTTACCATAGCAAAGTGATACATTTGATCACAATTTTAATAGTCTTAGGGCTTATCGTTATGTCCCTTTTTAAATCTGATTGACTTTATTTCCAAGAATCCTCCAGCCTCAGAAAGTCTCTTAAGTAAATGGGCATGCTATATTTAGAAAGAAACACAAACCTCAACTGGAGAAATGCAAGTCTGGCTACTTCATTAAAACTCATCTTCAGTTCACATAATTTAAATTAGCAAAGCAATATACAAATGCTGATACCACCTCTTCTTTGCTTTACAGTGTTTTAGCGTTAATTAATCAGGCTCAGCAATTGGAAAGACAGGATATACGCAGGAATCAAGATCCAGTGATCTGTCATTGCACTTAATTACCTTGTGTATTCTGAGACTTTGCAGGGTTTCTTTCCCAGAGAGAAAGAACGGACCTCGGAGCCATGGTCCAACTTTCTCTTCATCTGCAAGGTGAGGGAAAAAGAGTAACAACACGGATTTAGTTACACAGCCAACCTTAGTTATGTGTACTTCTGTAAAATTAACACATTTTTACTTTCTACTTTTATACCAAATTTCAAAAAGTTGACACTCATAAAATTACTTAAAACAACATTATATTTTCTAAATTCAACAATATTTGATACATGTTTTATAGGGTGCATGTATATATTATTGCTCTTTTAGGGTTCAAAATCAATTGGAATTACGTTCTTTTAATTCTCAAATTGTGAAAAAGTGTGCAGAACTGTTAATTTATTTTGTGTTGGTTTGTTCACTAAACTGTTCTCTCTCTGTCCTCGCAGGAGAGGAGGGAAGGATCTAAACCTAAGCCCTGGATGCTTTGTGTTCGGGTTCATTGCTTAGTCTCTCATTGAAATGGTTAAATTTTAGGTAGCCTGTCTGCATCATAAACGATACTTATTTCAGGGCCTAAAAATATAAATACCGTATCTTTTCTTTTGTCTATACTTTTATTTTAAAGCTGTACATTGAAAAAATTTACAAAACTGTAGTAAAACTGTCTGACAGATTAACCAGTATTTTTCCAAGAAGGGTAAGGATGAAAAACGCTACACCCCAGTCTCAAATGTCACCCGCAATTAGATATGATCAAAACCAAATAATGAGCAGGGCAGCTGCTAAAAGGGGAAGCCAGACTGCAAAAATTACCAAAGAGATGGAAACCAGTGAAAGCCATATTTATCCAGGCAGACAAACAGAGATTACTTTCTACACATTTGGGTAATCTTTAACCACAGACTTCTGGACTAAATGAGACATATGTGTGCCAAATGCAACTTCTGAGTTTTTGTTGGTTTTCCTTTTGTTTTGTGAGATGTGATACACCACAACAGTTTAGCCAGCTGAAGAATGTTTACTGCTGTTTACAACTGTGAGCTGCAAAATACATAAACTACTTGAATTACATTTCAGACTTTAGTATAACCATTTCCTTCCTTTTTTCAAAATTTCATGTTTAAGATACAGTTTAAAAGCTGGCACCTTTCTTATACAACTGATTTGAGCTTTTTAAATGCTGTATTATAATACAGTTATTTAACCATTTATTGTACGAGTCTATCTACCTAAAACAAAACACCCCAAACCCAAGAGGATTCTCTAAAGCTTATGGTCCACATACTTTTATTGTGATTACGGTTATTTATACTTTTAAAATACTCTTATGGCTTTACCTAAAAACAGCCACTGAAGATCTTGTGTTCAGCTTCATTAATGATTACACATGAAAGCTAAGGCTTGTTTTTAAGGGAACAGCTACAGCACAACCAGAAGAGCTTGCCTTGTAGCTGTGTTTTCTTGGCCATGCCTCACATGGGACACTCCACAGCATTTCCCCAGACAAGCACAGAGCCAGAACTGTCCTGATGCTGCCGGATCACCAGCCTCACCCTCGCTGCTTCCCCACGCCCCAGGAGGAGCATCCCCCCGTGCTCCCCCCGAGAAAACCAGCTGCAAGGATCACCGAAAAATAATGGATACCATCTTTTATTACTGTGCTAGGTGGGTGAGCCATCAAAATTACTGGAAGCGTGAGTAAGATGTTTGAGAATAAATTTCAGTATTTGATGATAGACTTTTAGGAAAAGATTTTTCATGTTCAAGGAAGATTTTTATTTCCAGATTGCCTTTCTCAGAGGTTATCATCATCGTATTCTTCTGCTTCTTGTAAGAGGGAGATGCAGTTTTGCAAAAGCACACCTTTTAAAAATAAAAAGTAGAAAGCCTACAGCAGAATAATCAGCTCTGGTGATTTATTCTTTTGCGTTAGCAAAAAAAGAATATGCATTATGTTGCCTAATAATGATTTCACCTGCTTCTTTTTGGCTGGGTGTTTTTCAGACATTTTAGGCAACTTTCACACGGGGTCCACCACGCAGCCTGACTTTCAGTATCTCAGAAGGTGTTAAGTAAATAGACGGTCAAACATGCCGTTTATCATATGAAGAAGATAAAACTTTCTCTACAGAAGAGAGATCTAGTGACAAGATTCGGAAATCAGTAAGGTCTCTGTGTAACCAAAACACGGAAACCGTCGAGCAAACATCCCTCAAAACATTTAATTTGTCGCTAGAAAAACGCAACTCCTCCAGACAACGTTTATTTATCAAACTAACCGGGTTCGCAGTATAGCAAAAGAATTTTAAATACAGATAGATCTGTGTATATATAAATGAGAAGAAGTGGCAGCAAACTGCATTCCGCATCGCCGCCCGCCACCCAGCGCTGGCAGCGC